>JAOPJH010000035.1:14387534-14401582 GCA_027122575.1 Merluccius polylepis
TACCTCACCCCCCACCCCCACCCCAGCCCATGCTAGTGTCTGTGTGAGTTCTATGCAAACCACTGTGCCAGGATAGAGGCCCTGCAACAGCAGCTTCAGGAGGAAGAGAGAGGGAGACAGGTAGAGCCCCACTGTCTCTGCCTGCCTGCCAGCTGTACTGCAGCTGGATCGTGAATAGCTCGTCGATCGCGTACATTCCCACTCGCTTCGCGGTGTATTAGCGGTGCTCATGGAAAAAGAAGTAACCCTTGTGAACAGCATGATGATGTCCTGCTATTGTCACCTTGTTACCCAAAAGCTTTGGTGAAATAGTGAGTGCCATCGTAAGACATGTGCAATTTTGTTTGTTTTTAAATCGGTCGCTTATCATTTTCAGATAACAAACCCCCGGTGACCTTGGTTTACATACCCGTTGCTCAGTGCTGCCCCTGGCAGGCAGACAGTTGTTGTGCAGCCTGACGATGCCTTGCCTTATCCGTGCAATTGGTTTGACTACTGATGACCTTCACTCACACACAAACTTGCACACATTGCCACTGGTATGTTGTTTGTTGTTGTTGTTCGTTTAATTTATTGTAATTGATTGGTTGATTTGAGATGAGCGGTACTGTGTGTAAAAATGGCCTAATAGCCGATTCTTGGCAGGAATCACTCGAGCCCGGTCACTGTCGGTGTCGTGTCCCCGATGGCGCACTCTAAAAGGGACACAGTAATATTGTAAATGTACTGCATGGCTATTTTCCAAACGGCGGCGCATAACCCCATTTTTCTAACTTCAGACTTTAATGGCGTGTGGCATGCCACTCAGAATGTACAGATAACGGACACACATCGGTCATAGCGCTCGTTGATGTGTGTAATCAAAACGGTGAATAAAATATGTTAATAATTATTCAGATTTTGAAATAATTACTTTTCAGGCAAACCATAGTTGGCATTGTGTAAGCAATACAGTGTGTGTACGGTGTCACAACATCTCAAGTGTCCTCCAGCCCAAAAGTACCATTTTACGTCGTTCACCCTGACACTCCCAGGGAGAGGCTGTCATGCAGCGTGTTGACGAAGTGCATCGTTAGCAGTTACGGTTCCTGCATCTCGCTCAAGTTTTCCTCGGCGAATTGCCCTAATAGCTCTTGAGCCGCCGGTGTCCAGAGGTTAACAAGTGCAACTTTGAATATTACCCAGAGATTACACAAGATTAGTCAATGTCGGCCATTGTGAAAGCTGCAATGTGGAATGGAAACGACATTCTTGTGGTCTACCTCCCGAGCCATAACGTTAACAAGCAGTCCTATGAGTTGCAGCAGTAAACATCTATACTGTTTTCATTGGCAAATGTTGTTCACCATGATATGAGTAATGTGTGAGTAATGTGTAAGAGTGTGTGTGTGCGTGTGTGTGTGCGTGTGTGTGTGTGTGTGTGTGTGTGTTTCAGTGCCCGGTGCAGCTACATGATTGTGTGTCAGCCGCCAGGGTGTGTCTTACGCGGCTTGGCTGCGTTATACAGGTGTACACACACAAACCATCCTCCTTCCTCCATGTCCCTTTCTCCCTCTCTCTGCATTCACCCCTGCTTCAACTTTCTTACCCGCCGCCAAACCCTCCCTTTGTCCTGCTCTTGGCTCATTTAACCAGGTTTGTCATATTTACCCCTTAAAGTGCTTAGTGATTAACTAGCATTTCTGGCAGTTATGCTAGTAGCTCATCGTTCCTAGGCTAGTTTCCTTGCTAGCTTAGGAATTGCAAACAAGTAAACACTATTTTTGATATGCAATGCTGACTTTGTTGGGACGATATACTGTATTTGCTAGCATAGTAGGTTTCAGCCAGACCAATTCAAGAGTCCACAGAAGGCCAGTTGTCCAGAATAAATGTGTGTGTGTGTGTCTGTGCGTGTGCGTTGTGCGTGTGCGTGTCCGATCATCCTTCAATATGTACAGTCTTGTTCCTCTTCATTGGCTAGTAATTACTGGTTGATGGGATTAGAAGCCGTCTCTGGCTTTCCTCTGTCAATGACTCTCGTTGATATTTGGCGGAAACAAAATGGTTGCAGTGTCCTGTGATAGTGATGAGGCACATCCTATCAGCACAGCTGGTTGGGATAAAACTGACAGCTTGCCACTTTCTCTTCCTGTTATAAAACACACTTCCTGAAAGCTCTGCCCCACTGCAATGAACGAGGCCCAGAGAGATAGAAATGTATGTCTTGACTTGCAAGCCAAACTCTACTTAGGGGGCCATAAGATGATATTGATGTCTTCAAAGTCAAATTCATATCTATTTGCAAACAATATTAATATTCACATGATCAACAGTAGAGTTGTAATGTCAGCGTGTGTGTCAATGCTACCAGTATGTTGTTATATACTATATGTGTGTTCTTGTTTCATTATAACTGTGCAGATTAAAAGCAGAGCGCTAGGGAGATTACTGGTTACTGCCAGTTTCTGTGATTTCGTAAAAATATTTGCATTTAAAACATCAAACACTTAAACGTAGACAGTTTGTCAAATACTAAATGGTGTTGGCTAGCATGCAACTAAAATACAAGGTTTAATCTTCGTTTAATTCCCTTATACAGAGCTAATCTTAGTTTGATGTTGCTCTCGCTAATGTATTTACATTTTTTTTGTTGCCTGGAATTATTATTACTAAAAGTAAAACAAAAAAGTTTTTGTTTCGTTTTCAAGGTAACCGCCTTGACTAACCACTAATGAAAAGGATTAACACTGTTTGCAGTAAATGGAGCAAAGCTTTAAAAGCCACTTCCTGAAACATGACACGTCAGAGTTTGGCTTGGTCACATGCCTACCACTCACTGATGCTGATGATGTTGATGGTAACCCTTTGCAACCTGCCCTTTAACCCCCTCCTCCTCCTCCTCCCACCCCCCCCCCTATTCCTGCTCACATCTCACTCCTTCCCACAATGCCTTGCAGGAGCTAAGGGAAATCCACTGCCGGCAGCAGAGACAGAAGCAGAAGGAATCGGAGGGGGATGTGAACACGCGAACACACCCGTTCTCACACGCACACACACAGAATGAGAGGCGGTCTGCTGAACTGCAGGACAACAGGCAAGTCGCAAGAAAGGTCATGGGGACAATTTGGATGCATTGCCATGTCCATGCTTGCATGATATAGCTAGATAGAATCAGCAACTAAGGTTGTTTCTTCCAAAGGAAGGAATGTGTTATAACAGTGTTTCCCAACCTTATGGTGGCCTGAAATGCAGATGGGGACGCTGGAGATTGCTGACTTATAAGCTGTCCACACTTGATATAATAAAAACTAATTTAAAAGCTGTGAATGGTCTTGTAAAAGGCCCTGTTTATACAAACCTATCAACAAATGAATGTAGCGCAATGGGCATGCATTCGCTGGGATATTGATATTGCATGTGTGTGGAAGCAGATGCACTGAACTGTAAACATATGGGGGAATTGTCAGACCTAAAAAGATGAAGGAAAGAATGAGAGATGAACGAATAATGACGTTGGTATCGTGATTTACGATATCGTAATATCATGGCATTACATAAGTGTTTTCTTTTCCTCGTTTGAAAAGGCTGTGTTACATTAAAGTGATGGAAAAAATAAGAAAACGTGCGTGTGCATATGCATTTGTGCATAATATACTGTATATTTACTCCCTATGTGCGCACACATGCTTTCTCAGGTTGCCCTCAGAGGAAGCGGTGCCCTGGAGAGGCGAGGGGGCCACCTCGGCCCCCAAAGCGCCCAGTCCTGGGGGGACGTCTGCATCGCAGGCCTGGCTAAACCGTGTCACCCAGGAGGAGGAGGAGCGGAAGAGGAGGGGGATGGAGGAGGAAGAGGAGGGTCGCAAGAGGACGACGGGAGGGGGAGGAGGAGGAGGAGAAGAGAAGGAGGACGAGGGCAGAGCCCAGAAGGACGCGCAGGATAAGGTCAACAAGCTGTTCAGCCAACAGCCTGACCCATGGGTCTCCACAGGTGTGTGTTGCAGTACAGTCGAGGGCCGCAGCGATTGGTCGATCAATCGATTAGTTTAAATCAAATCAAATTAAATCAAATTGAATTAGGCTAATCGGTGAATCATTTTGGTCATTTATTTAAGTACAAATAACAAACATTTGCTGCTTGATGTTGCATTTCAATTCAAATGTTTGGTTCATGGATCATTATAAAAGGAATAGTTAAGTTTTTATTGGCTGTTTGTCAGATAAAGCAAGCACATTTAAGACTTTGGACTCACTTGTGATAACATTAGATATTATTTATGACATTTTATAGACTAAATGATTCATCAAGATGATTCAACATTAGATGAAGATGAATCATGTCATTGTTTATAGATGGTCGGGATTGTCTTGCGTTTATGTACTGTAATCTTTCTCAGGAAGGACTTGCCAAGATCTACAACTTTTTCTGTTGTAGTTATCCAAATAATTGGCTTTCGCTTCTTTGTTGCACATGATTTAGACATCCAGCTTACCAAGCTACTCAAGCCAATGGTTTAAATGCACAAACAACAATGTCCCAAAGTTGTGCATTAGACCGCATTAGGATTTGACTCAAACAGAAGTTTTGATGGATGTAAACATACATTTGAAATAACTGAAACTAAGTGTTTTTAAGGACTTCGTTGAGCCATGACATTTGTTTTTTTTGCTACGTGACATTGTGATGTACAAGTAACAGCATGATGTACAATATCTCCCCCCATCCCCCCACCACAATATCTCTCTCTATTGTCTCTGATCTCGGTGCTGTGCTCCTGTCGTTGCCGTAGGAACGGCAGAGAGGGCTCCGGCCCCCGGCCTGTTTGACCAGAAGGTTCCTGTCACCAGCTTCGACCAGCAGCAGCAGCCGGTGAAGGTGGTCTACTACCGGGCCCTGTACCCCTTCGACGCACGCAGCCACGACGAGATCAGCATCGCCCCAGGGGATATTGTTATGGTTGGTCCCACACACACACACACACTCTCACACACACACAGAGCTGTAAACACAATTACTGTCAAATAAACATCAGAAAAAGTCTTGTGTGGGTGTGTCCGAATGCAAGCTTGAAGTGAGACAGGAAATGATGGGATTGATTGGCTGACATAAAACAAGCGAAGGACTTCTAGATTATGATTCTTTATCTGGTAGTTAGTGGTCATTTACTGAAAACTTTAACAAAACACATTGACGATACAGGTGATAGTCAGTGCATAGTGTGCGTGGGTGTTTTTGCGTGGGCGTGCCGACGTGTGTGTGGATGTGCAATAACAGTTTGCTTGTGCGTGCCCACGTGTGCGGATGTGTAGTAACCGTTTGCGTGTGCGTGCCCACGTGTGTGTGGGTGTGTAATAACTGTTTGCTCTCTCCTTTGCCCTCCAACCCGAAGGTTAAAGGGGAGTGGGTAAGTCCTTGCCCCGGCCCACTGTGTTGTCTTCACCAATCACAGGCCATGATTTAGTTGACCACTTGCTGCCATTGGTCCATCTCATGCCTCGTTCAGAGCCAGTGGATGCATGTCTTTTATCTTAATTTGCGCAAAGTCCACCCAATCACACCTGCTGCTGTTGTTGTTTTTTGTTGTTGTTTTTGTTACACCTGTTGTTGTAGTGTGACCGGCAAGTGAGAGCATCGCTGCGATTGGTCGTCAAACCGTTCAATTAAAAAATAATAATAATTTTGAATCAGCGCCAGTGTTGGCAGGATAACTATGAAGGAGAGAAATGCCCACCCAGCGTTGGTTGGCCCAAACTAGGGATGGGACGATTTTTATGGCGTATTGCGATTAAAAAACACTCACAATAAGTTGAAAGTGTGGTGAATTTCCATTATCGTTATCGTCGTGAGTCAGGATATGTGAATGTGAATACCCTCACATGAGTAAATGAGAAAAAGCTGTCCAGCTCGCTAACATACAGTCCTATGTTGATGCCCTGATTTATTTTGAATTTGCCACAAGGGGGAGCCCACATCCTTCCGGTCATTCCATAATCCTAAACATGTCACGTTTATTTTTCACTGAAAAGGATGTTCACTATGTGTCCCATCAATAAAAATGCAATACAGATATTTGTTTCCTAACAAAATGTAAGGTAAAGTGATTCAACTTTGAAGAGTTGCAAGCATGTTTCGATGGTTATCGACATCGTGAAAGGCAATTATTTTGGCCAGGATAATCGTGACGAGAAAGTTTCATATCGTCCCATGCCTAGCCCTAACTATTGGTAGCTGGGACAACAAGGTTGAGGAATTCTGGGTAATCCTGCACACTGGAGATCCCTTCTTTACCATTTCTGTTGAAACCACAACTCATCCTCCACCATACAGTTCTCTGTATAGGGAATATGAACGTGTATCTTTTATGCTAGTTTGGATGTGATGATTTGTGTTGTAATGCTGCTTCTGTTATTCCATCAGGTGGACGAATCCCAAACCGGGGAACCCGGTTGGCTAGGAGGAGAGCTGAGAGGGCGGACCGGTTGGTTTCCAGCCAATTACGCGGAGCGGATCCCTGACAGCGAAGCACCAATCAGCCTGCGCAGCTCTGCCTCGGCGACGCCCACCCCCACCCAGCAACCTGTAGCCACCCCTCCCCCCGCCCCTGGACCGGGCTCCTCCACGTCTTCAGCAAGCAGTAACTGGGCGGACTTCAGCACCACGTATGTGTCGGGCGTTTACGATGATTCAGAATCACAGAATAGCTCAAATGTGTTAATTAATAGCTTACTGTGTACAAATTGTTAAAAAGGCGAAGTCTGGCAACTAAATTCTAATAAAAAGCCATTATATTTTGAATTAATTAAAGATTTGAATAATAGGCAACATAGAATTCAATTGAAGTGTGTGTGCATGCAGCTGGCCCTCCACAACAGCCAACCAGTCAGACAGCGAGGGCTGGGATGCCTGGCCAACATCCTCCACCAATCAGAACCCTTCCCTCAGTGTTCCCTCAGCGCAACTACGGCAGCGCTCCGCCTTCACACCTGCCACCATGACAACAGGCTCCTCCCCATCTCCTGTTCTCGGACAGGTATCATTATTACTTGACAATTACGTTACTTTATAATTATTAGGAAAAAAAATGTTTACAGTTACAATACACATTTTTTTTGTCGGTTACTAGGGATGGAATTATGTTTTGCTAATTTCTCTGTCCATCTCTTTCTCTCTCTCTTTATCTCTTTCTCCCTCTCTCTCTTTATCACTTCTTTCTCTATCTTTATTTCTCTCTTTATTTTTCTTTATCTCTTTATTTCTATCTTTATCTCTTTCTTTCTTTCTCTTTATTTCTCTCTGTCTCTCTATGTTGTTCTGTCAGGGGGAGAAGGTAGAAGGCCTCCAAGCCCAAGCCTTGTATCCATGGAGAGCCAAGAAGGACAACCACCTCAACTTCAACAAGAACGAGGTAGAAAAGTTGCACCAAAATGTATTTTACCACTGAGGGATAATAGGTCATATTATTATTACAAGTCATAATATTATCATGTCTTTGTTATATTATTCATTGATGTATTTACATATTTATTATAATAATAATAATAGCATTATTGTAATGATTTTCTTGTATGGTTGTCAGATTTGTATTTAAATTGCGTCTTTTGAATATTTTTTTTAAATCAATTTCCTCTACTTGACCAGTTTGTTATCCCCATCGCCTCTTCTTCTTCTTCTTCTTCTTGTGGTAGATAATCACGGTGCTGGAACAGCAGGACATGTGGTGGTTAGGGGAACTGCAGACCGGCCAGAGGGGCTGGTTCCCCAAGAGCTACGTCAAGCTCATCTCAGCCACCATGACCGCCCCGCCCCCAGCGGCCCCATCCCCGGCCCCCCCACGCAGCAAGAACACCAGGTGAGGGGAGGCCGTTGTATATAAATATATCTTATAAAATATAGTACCTCAAATATTCACACTTCACTGTACTGTTGGTAGAGCTGACGATATGTTACGATTTTCACTGAAAAAAATATTAAAATCATGATTTAACATTTGCTGGGGTCTGTACCATACAAACATGTTTTCTTTAATGGAGTAAGCCAGGGCATCTCTGCAGCACTACAGTACTTAATTTATGTCGGCGTTATACATTTACATTTACATTTTACTCTAAAAAAATTGCAGCTGCTGTGATTGGGATATTGCACTCGGCCATATTGCGATTTTCATAATATTTCGATTAATTGTTCAGCCCTCACTGTCGGTTCCGTTTAGGTATTTCAGTATCATTGGTTCATTCGCACTGCTTCCCTCCTAGTGAGTCTGGAGCCTCAGACAGTCCGCCCTGCGGGAAACATCCCTCTCCCTCCCCCACCAAGCTGTCCGAGTCTGGGGAAGGTAAGATTAGATTCAACTTTGTCATTGTCATAGTGCAACTCTTGCTCTCTCTCTCTCTCTCTCTCTCTCTCTCTCTCTCTCGCTCTCGCCCTCGCTCTCTCGCTCACATACAGACACTGACTGGACAACCACACAAACTGCCAAATGGTCAAATCTATCAGCCATTGGTTGGTGGCGGGTGTTGATGTTGGACCCTACACACACAAAGACAAATACACACTCAAACAACCACACAAACCGATGACGCACATGGTGGCGGCAGCCTGCGCTCACCGTTTCCACGCTGTGTCTCTATATAGAGTATATCGCCATGTACACCTACGAGAGCAGCGAACAGGGAGATCTCAGCTTCCAGCAGGGGGACGTCGTCGTGGTGACCCGCAAAGAAGGGGATTGGTGGACCGGCGTGGTCAGCGGCAAGACGGGGGTCTTCCCGTCCAATTACGTGAAGCCGCGGGACTCCAACTCCGAGGTTTGCTACACTCCCAGCACTGGGTCACTCGTCATTAGTCTGGCTTACTCGGATGTAGGTTGGTGGTATCAGCCAGCCCAAGCTTGCCATTGGGCGACACCTGCAAGGGCACCGTTGCTGCGTCCTGGGCTTAGCGCCGCCCAAGACGATTGTGGTTTAAGAAAATACAAACAAGACGGAGCATTTTTCCCCTACGCCAGAATAATAGTGAGTCTAGCCAGACCTTTCTCCAGTGCTGGCACAGCGCTAAAACAAAGTGTGGAGATAGGGGCTGGCTGTGCAAGGCTACTTGTCATTGGTTTGTCGTAATAAAACACTTGGCGAGGAAATGGATGAGATAAGATTTTATGCTCAATGATCAGGAGCCTTTAATTCACGGCTCTGCAAATATGGAAAATGCTGACGTTTTTACCGCAAGAGGGTATGAATAACCCACATGGTTTTGGGGTTATTTTTGGATGGCTCACAGCATTTGTGGCCCCGCTGGCGAGAGGGAAGGGCTTTATGGATCAGTCGCACCGTCAGTCGCCTGCTCTCCGACTCCGGTTGCGGTCGCTTCGGTATCGAGGCTCGCTGCAAAAAACGGTTATTGCAAGCACGTATCTGAGAGAGCCCGCGCCTATTCATTATAGTTATAGCCACAGTATTCCTCGACTAAATAAATAAATGGACTAAAAATGCACATTATTTTTCTCACCCTGAAATGGCCGTGTGTGTGTGTGTGTGTGTGTGTATGTTTATATATACGTGCTAAAGTCTAATTACTATGTCATTGTGGTATGTGTGTAAGGAACAATACAGTGAATAGGGACTGCCAGCAGGGCTGCTTCTCTATTAATAATGTAAACAGTGTTCATCCTCTAGTTCTGTCATTAATCGTTCGGCCCTCCTTCCATCTTTTTTATTTGTTCTCTCTCTAGTCATTGGGTCCAGCAGGGAAGACTGGCAGTCTGGGCAAGAAGCCAGGTGAGCCCTCCATCAATCTGATGAATCAGCGTTTACTGCCGGTGTGACCAAATGCAATGATACGCCGGTGCCTTAAAGTGATGAAAGTTATAGACAAGCCTCTACCACCTCCATTATCTCTCTGTCTCTGTCTCTGTCTCTGTCTGTCTGTCTGTCTGTCTGTCTGTCTGTCTGTCTGTCTGTCTGTCTGTCTGTCTGTCTGTCTGTCTGTCCTGGTCAAACAGAGATTGCACAGGTGATCGCCCCCTACAGTGCTACGGGGGCAGAGCAGCTGACCTTGGCTCCTGGACAGCTCATTCTGATCCGGAAGAAAAACCCTGGAGGCTGGTGGGAGGGAGAACTTCAGGTAAACACATGCACACACACACACACTCGCATCACGTTATTGGAAAATGTCAAGTGACGCAGTGTATGCAAATCCTTCCCAGAGTACATGCCTTTATTAATTGTTTGCATACTTATGGTATTTCTTACCTGCAAGACATGAGGAATGGAAATCCATATAAAACATTTACATTCATATATATATATATATATACGTTAAAGTTTAACAAATAATTTGCAAAATCCATTTTTATTTCTCTATGAAACTTTTGCCTGTCCGAAACGTTTTAAAGACTTAATTCACCTAACCAATCTCAATCTGGTGTGTGTACGCCAGGCACGGGGGAAGAAGCGCCAGATTGGTTGGTTTCCGGCCAATTACGTGAAGCTACTGAGCCCCAGCACCAGCAAGACCACGCCCACGGAACCCATTCCACCCAAGTTGGCTCCCTCCAACTCAGGTAAACACAGAACCCTGCCTGCATGGGAGGACATCACAATGCAAAAAATGCAGAAACTGGCGCCATCTATGGCACCCAATCAGAAGCAACACTGCCTGGTTGGGTTTCATTTGCGTTGCCCTATTTATGTGGATTGATCTAATTCCTGTTCCTAGCCATTCATGGTTGCTTTGTTAGCATGCATCGGTTCTGAAACGTCAGAAGGGTCAAATAAGATATTCCAATCTCAGGATATCCTCTAGCCAAGCATAAATATTAGTCCAATACCTAGGTGACATAATGGTATTTTCTTTCTTTGTTTTGTTAAGAAACCAGCCATGGCTGTGTTGCTCGTTATATCAGTACAAATATATTTTTCATTGTGGAAAGGACAAAGGAAGAAGGACTGTAGAGGGGGACAATAAGCCAACTCGCTCCCTCTCTCTCTAGCTCTGTGTCAGGTGATCGGCATGTACGACTACGTGGCCCAGAATGACGACGAGCTGGCCTTCCTGAAAGGTCAGGTGATCACGGTGATCAGCAAGGATGACTGTGATTGGTGGAAGGGGGAGCTCAACGGGAGAGAGGGCCTGTTCCCTAGCAACTACGTCAAGCTGACCACGGATACTGACCCCAGCACTCAGTGTAAGTTTACATGGGCACGCGCACACATACACACACACACGCGAGCGCACACACACACTGACGCACACTAACACCTTATTGAAATGTGTTGAGCTTGCACATTTACACGTGCACAGTGTGAGTGGATAGGCGTAGCACAGACATGATGTCAAGGGACACACATGGCGCCGTCTTGCTCTCTCTATCAATCTATGCCTCTCTCTCTCTCTCAAACACACACACACACAACCCAGAGCCAGGTGTGGAGATGCTGTCCCTCTCCTGACCATTGACCCTGTCCTGTGGTTGGTTGACCATTACACTCCTATGGACCTCTTTGAAAGTCTCCCAGTCATCCACCACCTCTGGGTGTGTGTGTTTGTGAGTGTGTGTGTCTCTCCATGCAGACACACATGCGTGTGTGTGTGTGTTTGCTTGCTTGCATGTGTGTGTGTGATTCTTTGTTTCCCTCTCCCTGCATGTGTCCCTACCAGCATGATCCACTATAGAAGTAGAGTCTCTAGAATGCACCTGGAGCAGTTTGACACGAAATGAGTCCGTCCGTACCAAACGTCGTCTCCGGTACTACCCTTTATACCGCCGTCCGGTTTCAGCGTTGTTATGGATGTGACGCGATGCATCCTCTAGAGGGCAGTCACTGCCGTGTCGCAAATTACCGGCATCGACAATCGCAAACATGGCGTCGGTAGAGATGATTTTGCTTAAATGAAAGTCGGCACATCAACGGCAAGTTTTTTTCCTTAGTTTTGCCAATGAGAGAGTTGGATGACGAAAGGCATTTTGGGTACTTTAGGATGTCCGTCGCACGATTTGATGAATTGCTTATTTTATTATATTAATTATATTAATGATATAATATGATATTCTTCGTCGATTTTCGCGAATGGTTGAACTTCTGAGTTCTGACTCTATACTGCCGCCTCGACTTCTGGTGGTATTGCTCCGTTTCGTCCGTATGTCCTTCTTAAGGGGGCTCCGATCGATCGGCCACCGATCGGTATCGGCCGATGTTCGTCCTAAATAATTTGAACGGTGAGAAGAGTCGATCAGATAACGCGAAAACACGCGAGACGGTTTCTCTACGCACCGCTAAAATGGCTTCACCGCTCTGTGGAACATGTTGCACATGTTGCCTGGCAATAAATAAAGGGTTGTCAATTCATGATACTTTCTCATCTCTTATATTTAATACTTAAAGTGTAAGTGAACCCCCTGTTTCAGCTCAGATTCGAACACTATTAGATTTCTAAAAATGCATTTATCCCCATGGTTACGACCCACGGCAACTACGTGATAATGTTTTTAAGCTAGTGCCGTCGTTGTGTATGAGCGATGCTGTATATGAAATGCGCCACACAGCCTGGCGTTATAGGCTACTATAAGTGTCCGATCAGTTTTACCCTCTCTCGGACGCTGTAAACATCAACTGCTGCCGAGACGGTGCTCCACACGTCCACACACACACCCCTTAGTCCCTCTATTATAGACTTTCTTTTTCCACTTTTCCCGTTCTGCCGCTGGTCTGTTATATATTAACATTAAGCAAACAGCGCAGCACATCCTTTCCAGCATGCCGAAACAGCAATTGCAATAATGTGAGAAAGGACAATAGATTAAGATGGAGATACAGAAAAGTAGACAATGAATATTGTTGTGGTTGCAAAGTAAATTTGTATTCATATTGAAATTATGATAATATACGATCAAACTGCCTCCAACCGGTTGTCTGTTCTAGACCCTATTTCTATGTTATAAAACACCTCCACACTGCCTGTGACTTGCTGCACGCTCCGCCCACCTAGCACCTGATTGGTTGTTGTTGTTGTTGTTGTTGTTTTTGTTTAGTTGTTTTTGTTGATGTTGTTGTTGTCGTCCTCTCTCTAGGATCATATCATTACCCAGAACCCCCCCTCCTCCTCAAAGCCCTCAAAGAGACCCACTAGGCCACGCCCACTAGGCCACTCAACCAATGGGACAGCAGCAAGAGGTCACATGACCAGGAAATGGCGACTCTCCACCAATAGAAGTCAGAGACAGACAGACAGAAAGACAGACAGACTGTAATGTTAAAAAAAGGCCAAAACTCTTGACTGTCTTTGCGCGGTGCTGAGCGGACACGGCCAAACGCGGTGTAAATGTAAAGCTCTGGCACTGCACTGTTTCAACCGGAGGGACCCTAGTAGCCACTGCTGCGCTCCTGTCCTCCCTGGTTGCCTCTCTCTCTCTTTCTCTCTCTCTTTGTCTTTCTCTCTTTCTCTCTTTCTCTCTCTCTCTATCTCCATCTCTCTCCATCTCTCTCTCGCTCTCTCTCTCTTTGTCTTTGTCTTTCTCTCTTTCTCTCTTTCTCTCCATCTCTCTCTCTCTCTCTCTCTCTCTCTCTCTCGTCCTTTCTTCTCCTCCGTTCCACACCTTGTTCTTCTCTGCTTCCCCTGACACCACTCACTGTTGGACCTCACCTGTTGAGTTCCTTCTCCAGGTTTTAGATAAGAGCACGGAGCAGGAAGGAAGGAAGGAAGGGGGAAGAGAAGGGATTTAAAAGTTTTTGTTTTAAAGGGAGCAAAATATCGTTATTAAGCCCTTTCTTTGCTAATTGATTAACATTACAGTTGTTTGACTGGACCACTGTATTCACTCACAAAAAAACACACATTCATGCCAACTCGACACACACACACACACACACACACGCACACACACACACGCTCGTATGTAGAGCCAGCCCTATCCTAGCGTGGTAATGTGGATAGTGGGTCATTTTGTGGCTTTCAGGGAGATCCCTGTCATATAGAATCACTATCTTAGCCCCACCCCTCTCTCTAACCCCTGCTCCCATTGGTTCAACCGTATCATTTAGCTGGTCACCCCCCCCCTCCTACTCCCCCCCCCCCC
>JAOPJH010000035.1:14472281-14485411 GCA_027122575.1 Merluccius polylepis
AATTACTAACTCAATTACTTTTTGGGAGGAGTAATTTGTAACTGTAACTAATTACTTGTTTTAAGTAAGATGACCAACACTGATAGTGACACTAATATCAGGGGCATGAAAACATCACTCCAGTGGCCATCTGAACCAAAGCAGAGCTCAATGTATCTGTTCTCTAGCGATTTATTTGAATTTCAACCACCCTGTATAATACAAATATCATACTTAGCGCTGTGACCGCATTGCAGTGTATATTCAATGTTTGTTACATATGTTACATATCTCACTCTTTTTTACCATTTAATTTCCTCTAGAAAGTCAAAGGAGGAGTATGACGAAGGGTTGTCTCAGAGGAGGGTGGGCTCCACCTTGGGCCCCTGTCCTGACAGGGGAGCTCAGCAGGCCCGTGTAGCCCCGGAGGAGGCCCCTACCCACAGCCTGGGCAGCAGCAGCAGAGCCCAGGTGAGCCCAGTGAGCCACACTGATCAGATTACACAGATCTGATTCTGTGAGTCATCCTCTAGGCCCGGAGCAGACACAGTAACTTCGACACAGTGCCAGTAGAGCATCTCACTTCCATAATACAGCATTTTTCCACAGAACAGGTGTTCAATTAGTAAAATGTGATTTGATCCGTTTGATTGGATCATGCAAAAGTGAGAAAAAACACTAGCCAGCTGTGTGTACTCTGTGTAGGCTTCATAAGGTACATGTTATGATAATAAAGTTGAAATGTTAAGGCTGTCAAAAGTCACCTCCACTATTTTTCTGCTGTAGAGGAAGTAATGTTAATTAGACTTGGATGGAGAATGCCTAATAAAGAGAACTGATGGCATACTTTGAATAGTAGTGATAATAAAGGTGTTAATGAAAATAATTTAACAAAGCACTTGGTGTGTGTGTGTGTGTGTGTGTGTGTCTAAGGTTAAAGCTGAGAGGAAAGCAGAGAGCAACAGCAGACAACCGCCCCCTCTTGTCAATGGAAACACGACCACGGTAAAAAACCTTGTGGTAACGTGGACCAGAGGTTCCAACCATAGACTTTAGGTGGGCCAGTAAATTGTCATCAAGGCCTTCCGCGGACCACCTCATATGCAAACGGTAAAAAATAGATAAATACACATGCAGTGGCTAAACAAAGTGCCAGCGCCCTTTTATATGCAATTATAACTGCAAAACAAATCCAGCAATGCTGCTTATGCTCCCAGTGTTTATTTAGCAAACACAAATTAACACAAAACATCAATGGAAAACAATATGATGGAATGCACAAACACAATTTTTGAAATTAGAACAGGCCATAATACTATATTTACCTATATTATGACCTATATTATGTTTTGTATTATTGTAAATGTGTTTATTTCAAGAATAAAATCCCTCGTACCACCTGCAGTACCCTTGCGCACCACCAGCGTACCACTGGTTGAAAAACACTGATGTAGAACATCACAGTCTGTACACACGCACACATACACACACACACACACACATTTCCTATTGTAAGAGGATCTCTAAAAGCTGTTAAAAGTAGTCAGCAACAGCAAAACAACATTTGAGATGTTAGATGAAAAGAGTGGAGATAGCAAAAGCCTGAACAGCAATATAGTCCCATCCCCTAAATGAAAAAAAGTGGGCCAGAAGGAATTTTTGAAATGTTGACATTGGGCAGGGACTAGCTCAAACAGGGTGTTTTTCCTTTAAACCTGGGGCAAGTTCAATCTGCAAACGGTGTGCATCGTTTTGCTGCTGTTTCCAGGTTGAACGGCATGTTTCCTCTAAACGGTGTGGAATGGTGTGCAGCGGGCTTTTCACTTTTGGTCAGAGGTGTTACCCTATCAGCATCGACGTGTATATTAACCCTGCCATATAAAAAGGGCAGTGGATGGATCCAACTAAAGTTAAATAATGATCCTTCACCTGAAATATTTGCCTTGTCATCCGGAAATGTGTGACAAATGTTGGATCACTATATTAGGACAATTAGGAATCAGTTTCCGCACACCCTTTCACTCAATTGGGATGCTCTCTGCTATTCTGGATGCAAATGGCAGTGACTGTAACATAAAGCATATTTTGTAGTAATAAACCGATTCAAAAATTCTTCAAAATAAACACAAAGAATGTCCTTCTCAGCTGCTATAGTTGCAATGCTTGCCACCACCGTTTCCCTTGAAATAGTTTGCTGCGTTTTGTGAGGGCTGACTGAGGCCCTGGACTATGTAACTTCTACTGCAGCTATTTACTCCATGAAAACATATAACTAGAAAGTTTCTCAAGAATAAAACATCCACGAGTCAATCCATCCAGGGAATCTTTCTCTATAAATTGTTTCATTCTACAATGCTTTTATTCTAGTCCCCCACTAGTATGTTTTATTCTAGTTATATTTCCCTACCCCTCGCTTGTCTCAGATGTTGTCTGAAAATGATGTAGCTATAACTAACTTCAAGCCACTCGAGGTTGCGAACTACATCGATGTCGCTGCTGCTACTTGATTGATAAATTGAAATGACCCCACTGCCTTTCTGACTGTTGACAGCTGGTTCTCTTCTGGTCCCCAGGCCACCAGTAAGGAACACAGTGGGAGAGCTGTCCTAGAAGGAGCAGCAGGGAGTCAGAATGGTCCTGAAGAGATTAGCTGCTCCGCTGCTACTAAACACACCACAGGTACCTCAAGAAAACCTGCTGGTGTTGGCCCTGCTTTCTCCAATTCTCATCTTGTCAATTCTCTTTCTCCTTGTCCACCAGTGCTTCAACGGTTCTTCTTTATCCATTTCATATTGAATCATGTAGCTTTTATTTAAAGCAACTTACAGAGAATTCAGATACTTGTGATTAAGGAGCAGAGCTATAGAGATACTTTTTGTTTAAAGGTGCAGTGTGTAGTGGCATCTAGCAGAACAGACTTTGCAGAAATTGAATATAATATTCATCAAGTATGTTTCAGTGTATAATCTCATGGAATTAATTATCATGTTTTCATTACCTTAGAATGAGCCCTTTATATCCTCATCGGGAGCTATTGTTGCCATGTTGCACTGCCATGTTTCTATAGTAGCCCAGAATGGCTCTAGAGAGGACGCAATTTGTATTTTTAATCATAATGGCTATCTTACTTGTAAGCTATGACCTATAGTTTTACAGACTAAATAACTAAATACAATTTATAAATCTATCAAGGAACCTCATTACTTGACACTTGGCTACGCGATGCTGTCGTAAACGATGACATAATTTTGATTCAGTTCTGCAACCTCACTGCTAGATACCACTAAATCCTACACACTGCACCATTAAGGATTCCTACAGGCTGGGAGTCACAGAGAACACCTTAACCCTGACTATCCTGCCCCAAATGTGTAATCTAACACTAATGACATACTGATGGCTGTGTCTTTGTCTGTCCAAAGCCTCCAAAGTGCTTCCAGACGTCAGAGTACCGGTGAAGGGGGGTGAGCTACAGATTGACCCCTGCCCCGGCACTCGGGAGCAAGGCAGCAGTAGACGGAGTGCCACGGAAGCGTGTCTGGACGAGGCGCGCAGGGAGGCTGGCATTTCCAAGCCGTACATCGTAAGCCTGTTCTCCTCAGTGTTGTTTCTCTGCTGAATAACCAATCAATATATGTAAAGGACACAAATGATTGTAAAGACCCAAATACATGTTCAAACTAAATGCCCTGCATGGCAGAATACCATGACCCCTTTCCTTCCCACAAAGCACCACATAAAACAATATGGCAGACCAATGCCATGACACCTTTCCTTCCCACAAAGACACCATAAAAAACTATATGGCAGATGAATGCCATGACACCTTTCCTTCCCACAAAGGCACCATAAAAAACTATATGGCAGATGAATGCCATGGCACCTTGATACACCAGCTTTCATTTGTAGTGTAGTTGTGCAGCGACCAGTGAACTTAACAGCTCTTGTGAGAGTTTGGGGGGGGGGGAGACACAGGGCTGGTGTGTATCTACTTCTGCTGTGTGCAGGAGCTGTCAGGGTCCCAGCAGGAGCAGCTGCAGCAGAGGGCGCTGTACCTGCGGCAGCAGAGAGACAAGCTGCAGGCTCTGAAGCGGGGACAGCAGAATGGCAGACAGATGGCCGGTCCAGAGGAGAAAGCCCCCGACCCTCCAGTGCTGGTGGATCCTCCACCAGCACTCGTCACCCCGGTAAATACACCATCTATCAACACACCAAGTATTTATGATGGCACTTGCTGCTTCTCAAGAGAGCTAGCGGTCACACTGAACTTATCTCAACTTTCATCGTTCTCAAATGTTAATTGAATCCCTAATTTTGAAGTAGTATGCCTGCTTTCATCACAACCTGGGTGTCTGTACATATTCCTCATACATTCTTCACTGTTATTGATTATTTGTGTTCTTGCTATTTATAAATGCATGCCTGGGCCTGGCTTTGGCCCTGTAATGCCTCTTGGCCGGGTCTGGCCCGTATATGGTCTGGCAGGAGGCAGGGGGCCAGTTCCAGAGGAACAGGGCTCCTAGCCCTGCTCCCAACTCCAAACAGAAGGTGATCCTTTCACTGGTTGGAGTGTAGTGATAGTGTTTAGTGTAGTTAGCTCTTTTTCTTGCTCTCTCCATTTTAGTTGTGTATGTATCTCTCTCTTTTAGACAGTAGGGTGTATTCCCTGTTCAAGCTGGATTAAATTGTAGGATTACTTCAAGATATTGAATATCACAGCTGACACTTACACTTTCAGCCAAATAAATCAGTGAAAATAAAGCCTTCGTCTCAAACTCAACTTGTTTAGTTTGAGTAGAAGCTGGAGCGTGTGTTGTACCTGTATGGTTTGTCCTTACTGGTTAAACCACTGACTGGTCTCTCTCCAGGAGATATCTGCAGAGGAGAAGAAGAAACTCCAGAAGAGAAAACATCTGGCTGAAAAGCTGAAAGAGGAAGTCATCAAAAAATAATGACCCACACAAACTCTCTCTTCCATCACTGCAATAACGTCCTGTCATGTGACAATAGACCTTGCCCAGCATGTCTTTGTACAACCAGGTCCTTCAACACCAACCCTGACATCAGGGCTCTCCAGTTAATGTCTCAGATGTGAAGAGGCTCTGAATAGACATGAACAGTCGATAACACAGCACCCCCCCCCCCAGCTTTGTTTTCAGTGTATTTCTCTGTCATTAG
Organism: Merluccius polylepis; assembly: GCA_027122575.1. Classification (NCBI taxonomy): domain Eukaryota; kingdom Metazoa; phylum Chordata; class Actinopteri; order Gadiformes; family Merlucciidae; genus Merluccius; species Merluccius polylepis. Next base: position 14,477,439 of record JAOPJH010000035.1, read on the forward strand.
GAAGCAATAAACATTCTATATTCTAGAATGTAATCATGAGCACATATGGATTAAGTGTGAGCTCTTCTTCCCAATTATGTTTGTTCCCAGCAAGTTTGGCCACAGGCTACACACACACTCACCCTGCATTCACTGTAGTCAACTGCACTGTGTGAAAGAGAGGAAAGGGACTGGATTGTGGCATTTGTTGTAATGGGGGCAAGATAATGCATCAATATAGAACCTGCTTGCAACAATGCTATGCATCTCTTCCTTTGTGATTCCTTTCATGTATGCTGTTTAATAAATCCAATTTTATATAAAACAGAGATCCCCAGCAGTTTATCTGTGAAGTAAGGGGGTAGTGAGCTAGCGAGCCACTAGATGTCGCACTCCCCCTCCCATTGCATTCATGTCAGTCTCGCATAGCCAGACCTATCTCCACACTTTGTTTTAGCACTGTGCCAGTGCTGGAGAAAGGTCTGGCTCTACTGTCTACTCACTATGGCATAGGGGGTAAAAACGGATCAACAGGGCTTAGTGGTCAAATGGTCATTGGCCGGGCTTAAACCAACAACCTACATCCGGTAAGCCAGACTATTCATGTCAGAACACCGCTGTTGCTCTTAGTGATTAATGTGCTTGCCAGTTCGTTGCACAACCTGCATATTTCGTGGACGAGTGGTAAGAGACTAAGACTATAAGACTGTCATGTCAAGTGAGGAATCTTTTGTGGTAGAGTAATAATCATTTTGCAACATAAAATGTATTATAGATTTAGGTTACTTGTGTGGAGTAAAGCCAGGCACTTGCCATCAAACTCCACACTCCGCACACCTTAAAGGTGCTGTAGACAACTTTTTTGCTTTAACGTATCGATATGAAGTATATGTTGATTGCACAGTGTAATGGCTACAAAATAATGACACCATCTGTGTTTAGATTGGTTCCCTTTGCTTCCCTATAAGCCTCACTTTCACAATGCAATTGTCTGCCACCGGGTACGATCTTCTGGGAAAAATTAAGGCTCCATTTACAGCACAAAGAAAACGCATCAACTATTGCGCGTGCAACCAAACCAGGAGGGATAGCGCTTTTGTTTACCCGGTAGCTATCCCAAGTAGTAGAAATGGCGCACGGTGGAACAACTGTAAAGCCAAGTAAAGCCAATCTGATTACACTTGCATTGAGTATACTACCTGAATAATACTACCTGAAAGTCGCACTCGCCAGGCGATCCAATCAGGCTACCAACCCAGTTTGCTTTTCTCAACACTGAGAATTTGTATCTGTTTTTATGTCTCCATTATAGATTAAATGAATGAATAAACTCCCGGTTTTGAATAAACACAGGTTTCCTCCTTTAATGTTTTCTTCTACTTCACCCCGACGCAACCCCTGCTGCCAATACTTGTTTGTGCGAAGCAATACTCAAACTAATGCACATTACAATAGCTTTTGCCTGTTCCCAAATAAAATGCCAATTTCACTTTACCTCCTCAGTGAACATGCTACTTTCTTTCTTATTTCCCAAGTGTTGCTCGTTTACTTCGGGTAGATTTCCAAACAGATGCACGTCTTGTTTGTGGTTTCTAGGCTCTCAGGAAATGGAAAGCGATCCAGTTTGTCTTTGTGACAGCGGTGCAAAAATACCACTTTGAAAGGGTGGGAAAAGTTGTCTACAGCGCCTTTACAGCCCCTTACAGCCCCTTTAATCGCTAACATTGACACCAACGTTATACTATTGGCCCACCACAAGCCTCGTTAGAAACAGGAACCAAACGTCAAATCTTAAATAGATGAACAAAACATTCAATTTAGACCCGGCAACATTTTAAAAATAAATTGTTAGGAAAAAACAATGCTTTTATTTTGCACCTTTCTAAAAGCTATGTGGGTGTATTATTAAAACAATATTTGTCTACATACAAATACCTTTAATTTTGCGTAGCTGTTTCTAAATCCAATATCGAACTGGCTTCTAAACAGGACATTGAAATTGGTTATTTGTTATCTCTCAGCTCAGCCTTTTCTTTCAAAAAAAAAAACTATTGATAGCAATAAGTAGTAATATTTGAAATATAAACTATTGCCATTGTTTTTCATGACAATTGTGTTAAATGGAGATATGGCTTTAAAGAGGCTATGATATGGCTTTAAAGAGGCTATGATGAGGACATTTTGACTATGCAGTTTTAACAGACGTTTAACCCTCTAGTTTGTTGCAAACTTTGACTACATCAAGTTAAAGTGTTATTTCCAAAACATCTGAAATGCAAATCTGAAATGTTTTATGAAAATAACGCTGGATTCACAAGTTTAATGCCAGGGTCACATTTAATTTGGAAAATTAGTTTTAAAAAAACACTAAATACATACAAATGTTAACAATGAATGGTAGTTATAGTAAATGGGGTTGAAACAACTTAAATCGTGGCGGAGAAAACTAGTTTTATTAACATGTGGAGCATCTGTGTTCATTCACCCAGGTAAAACCCTTCTATTCTTTATGTCCAACTTTCTCATTGTTACACGCTTTTCAAAATGCAACTCTGGAGACCCGAGAGCTGGAGGAATACACTTTCTGACATTGTTAAATGCCTACGATTACCAAGTAGGAATGTTTTTAATAAACACATTTCGGAAATCTGAAAATTTCTTTCAGCAAGGGGAATAAAATGCTGTTTGCCAAAACTGCTGCATTCCGATTCCGGTTTAAACAGTTAATTTAAATCTAAATTAAAATAATCCATTAAGGCCGACCAGAGGAAGTCATGATGGCAGGGAGAGCAGAGGTCTAGTTTCATGTCATGGTAATTCTTCCACGTACTAGAACTGACCTCGAGGAGGAAAGCCAAGTGGGTTAGATTAGAAACTGAAGTAAATCCATGACTATGCAAACCAAGCATGCTCTAGGAGTAAAGGGCCTCCATTTTCCAAACAAATCTTGTGGCTTAAGAAGGTGCTATGGTTTTACCTGCTGCTCCTGAGTGGTTTATGTACTAAATACTGCTCTGACACTTTGGGCATTTCACAACAAGAAGAGATTGCTACTTATAGTCACAGGCACTAAAATTCACAACTCCCGACATCCTCAAAGGGTTGGCTGCAATTGAACTTCATACTTTAAAACCCGCAATTTGTTTGTCATTGTACAATTAATCAAATTAATTGGATTAGGTTAAACTGTGAGCCCACTTGTTTGTGCAACCACAAAAAGAAAAACGAATTACACCGGCAGGTAGGGACATCTCTCCCCTTTTCAAAATCACGTCAGGGGTGAATGATTAAAAAGAAAAACAATTCTGTACAGTACTTTTAAGAAATTCATGAAATACAAGATTCTTTGCTAATGCAGTCTGGTGTCAGAACACGCGTTTTGTATGCAACTTGACCAGTCACCCTGGCTTTCAACAGTTGAGTCCTGCTCCTCTAATGTTGAGCCTTGTGTTGGCTGTGGCTATATTTGTAATGTATGACCTTCCTTGCCCTGTGGCGTTTGGCTTTTTGTTTCTATGTAGCCTAGACCATTCCATTCCCAGAAAGTTCAGTGGAGGTGCGAAACACTGTGTTCAGCCAAGTCAAGCATTCTACTACGACGGCTAGTCCCGCTAGCCTGACTGGCTGGCCTGCTGATCATACGCTGGCTGGCTGTGTTCTGGCTTCCTCCTGTCTGTGGAGCTTGTTGGCGTTTGGGAAGGACTTGAGGGGTAAGGGGTATTAAGTTGTAGTGCAGCTGCTTCCTTGTCGCTGTTGCTACAGCAACAGAGCAGAACCACCATGGCACCGCTGGTCCACAGGTAGCCAGGCGGTCTGAGAGGAAAGGAGGAGACGGTCTAAAAGCAGAGGAGGACACAGAAGGCAGAGATGTGCATGGCTCTGGACACATCTGGAGGAGTCCTAGGAAGAAGAGTGGTGTGTCTTTCTGGTTTTCGGGAGAGAAAGGGGTCTCCACTTATTTCCACAGGAAAGAGGACGGAGTTCAGGAGTAGTTGCGCAACGTCTGTCTCCTTAGCTGGACCAGAACAGTGACTGATGGCACAGGCAGGCCAACGACCAATGAGACGGCTGGAGGAGCGAGAAAGGGGCGGACTCCATGTCCACCAATGAAGAGGAACAGGACACTCCTTAGGAACCCAGGCGTGGCCGTTTCCTTGGAGACTGCTCCTCTTCCTCGTCTTCCTCTTCTTCATCTTCATCATCTGGGTAGTCCACCAGACCCACCAGGCCAGTCTGATGGACGGAGAACAACATTGAAACAACGCATGGTAATCTAAGGACTAACAACTAGCAAGCAAATACTGTTTCCAGGTGCTCCTAAGCAGGGCTCACCTTGACGAGTGGTGTGGTGAGCAGGACGGTGGTCTTGGCTGACGTGGCGGAGCTGTTGACAGTTGGAGAAGCTGCTGGAGAGGCAGGGGGGGCGACAGCAGCCTTCCCATTGCTGCTGGCACCGTTTGATCCGTTGGCAGCGCCTAGATCACATATGGATCAATACTCCTCTTTCACCTCATACTTGGTCAGTAAGCTGTGTACGCCTTTATCACAGAGTTGTAGTAGAAAGTTCAACACAAGTGTATCTCATGATTTGAATAATGGACAATGGCATACAGACCCATATTGAACTTGGTGCGCTATCCCTGTATTCCTACAATTACACCTCTGATGAAGGCCTATACAGTATTGCAGCGTTGTTTACGTTTCCTTCCGCGTAGAGAAGTGTCAATTCATTGTGCTAAGGTGCATTCACTAAGTTGAGACGTGGTGGGACACCGTACGCATCACTAGGTCGGGTGTCGTGTTCTCAAGTTTAACACAGCAAGTTTAAAACATAGAAAATCCCCTTCTGCATTACAGTCTTTTTGGACTGTACTGCAAGTGCGGTGCAAAGTTGAAATAGTTTCAACTTCGAAGCGAGTCCCCTTTGCGGCAACACATTGCAAGTTCAGATGCATGGCCCTTTCCCCCAGGAAATTGTGTTTAATGATGAGTGTCATTTTCAGCTTTTGACAACGTACATGCGTGTATTCAATAAAGTTACAAAAAATAAGTTACTGTGACTGCCGCCATGAGTTCACTCTGTATCCAACGTTGCCATTGAACACCTCTTCTACTTTGAGATTGAAACCTAAAATATCATGACACTGTCTCCACTATTTACTGTGCCTCAGCTCCGTCCTAATTCAGTATGAAACAGGCAACATCCTAAATTTGTCAAAATTTCAAGGAAGCATCGGATGGTTCCTTGGTCGGTGAAGGATATCCCATAAGGCTGTGCGGCAAGGATATGTGTTTTAAATAAACACATGTACAGGCATAATTACATGATTTTGTTAATCTGACATAATAATCTTTTACCAAGTTAGGTTATTTAATCATTTAAGAAATAAAATGACTTTGACATCACTTCCATAATATAGATGTTTATTGTAGTCATGTGCTGCTACTGGTTAGGCAGTCTCACTTCGTGACGCACCAAATTGGTACCCAGCAAGGGCGGTTCCTAAATAGTAATGCGGTTGTGACGCCTCCTCGAAATTGAAATGAAAAATACATTTTACTCAGTGTAACCTATGTCCCTGTGTTAATTTTGTATTTATCTCTTGGATTAGGAACTAGGAACCTTTGGAAGAACTCGTTTCCACCACAGGGTCTAAACTAGGTTCCGGGGACATTATTTTAGCCCCCAAAAAGTACAGGAACTTTGGGGGTGGGCTTGCAGCGCTGGTTGGCTGAAAGGCTGGCCCGAATACATAATTTCAAGCTTCGGATAATCGTTAGGTTTTCTGAACTAATATTCGAAAACTGAAGGAAAAAAAAGTAAATTCATAGTGCATATCTTTCCCTGAATGAACCGGAGCCTGCGGAGACCACTGCTGCAGAATCGCGTTTTTATCAACTGATTGTTTTCATTTCTACAGTGATATTTTTAACGCAAAAAGAAAATCTACAATATCACGTCATTGCTGCGTGGATGTCAGTGGCTCTCAGGTCCACAGATTGGTCCAAGTCTAACTCTGTTACGACCAGTGTTGGTAATAACGACGTTAGAGTATAACGCTGTTACTAATGGCGTTACTTTTTTCAGTAACAAGTAATCTAATTAATTACTTTTCCCTTGTTGCAACGCTGTTACCGTTACTGAGAATGTGAAGTGGCGCGTTACTTAAGCCAAAATTCCACTGACTGCGGAACGGCTGCGGATCTGCTCCGGTACGGCGGCGGAGCCGATACGCATCAATGTTAATCAACGTGTGTGCGTCCACCGACTGCGGGTCCACTGCATTGTGGGTCCGGAACGGCGCCGGCATCCGTCAGCCCTCGCAACAGATACGCAGAGCTTCTATTTTTGCCGTTCGCCCGAGCACGGCGCATAAAATCAGCACAGAGCAGAATCGTGCAGGGCAGGAAGTCGTGTACAGATACAAAATAAAACATCTGGTTTATTTTCAAAATAAAATACCAGTGGTTCACGGCGGATCGTATTTCACAACTTGAAGATGTCATAATGGGCGGGGACAGACCTGAAGTCAACAGGTCAGAGGTTCAAGGCGTCTTTTCACCCCTGCGACACCATGGACGAAGAGATTTCTTCCGGTTATATCGCGTGATTATGCGTGAATTCGTGAGATCTCGTGCATCCTCACGACTCCGCTGTCTGGCGGGCTGAAATAATTGAATAAGGGCAGTTGTAAAGACTAGGCCAGCTAGTTATGTAACAGTAAAAACAAGAGTGTGGTTAACTGGATAACAGAGGCAGACATTACTTCAGTAAATCTACTCAATTTCTGTACTTGGTAACTTTTTCCATGTGTCTTTATTTTACATTTTGTGAGACTTTTCACTTTAACTCCAGGTCTGTCCAAATTAATCATCAAACATGCTTATTTTCTATTGAGCATGCTATTAAGCTTTGAATAATGGTATAGCCTCGCCTGTATCATTGCTATATCCACTGTTTACATTTTGTAACACAATACAAAAACACAATTGGATTTCACCTCTATTGTCAACGAGTTCGCTGAGCAGAAGGCACGCAGAGTTAACTTCTGAATGGGTAAGAGCAGGTGTATCTTATTATTGCAACTGATTGGCTTATCAGGTGCCATGCAGGAGTAGACCTACAGTATGTGTCCATTGGCCATGTTTGCATTTTGATTAGGCCATCGTATGTCGTTTGGGAAATATGGTTGTGTGTCCAGCTGAATGGAGTATTTACGTTCTGTTTTTGATCGTAGGCTAGTGTGTTAGTGATGCAAATAGACACTCTCCGTGGTTCTATAATGATCGTGTGTACGTCCTTTTCGCTTTCGCGATTTTGATGTGTTGTGTGATGTAGTGATGCGTGGGGGCGGGTGTCCCAGCACCGGAGCCTAGCACAACTACGATACGCCACTGAAAACGTATGCAAAAGTACATACATGCACTATATTTCGATTGAAATTGAATTAGCATACCAACCTCTCGACGTTGATGGTGAAATCTCCGACACTCTCTTTGCTGAGATCTCTTCTGATCTAGGAGTTGGCCTCTTCCACACACACTCAACGTCGGTTCGGGAGACATTCTTTTCCGCCCAGATCAGTACGGCAGCCATATGATGGCACTTGTCCCTGCCGATCGGACACTGGCAGATGCTGTGCCTGACAGTCTGACCCTCAACTTGTATCTGCACCGAAAATAAATGTAGCCTCACAGCTAAAGTGGCCTAGCAGCTACTTTATTCACAGCTCGGAGGATATCTGTCCAGGCGTTGTGCTAACCTGACTTGGACATCTTGCCAACCAGTGCCCTTTCTGTCATTTATGTTAGAAGTTTCTAAGATACCTGTGCCAGTATACAGCAATCTAGCTTTATGACTAGATATCTTCCTGTTACATTTGTATAATCTGACTTGGACGTGTTGGCTAGTCAGTCCCCTTTAGCACTGTCACCAACCATTAACATTAGACTTATGTCGGTAGTGCTATTCCTCCAAATCGTCACATTACATG
>JAOPJH010000035.1:14560596-14575565 GCA_027122575.1 Merluccius polylepis
GTGTGTGTGTGTGTGTGTGTGTGTGTGTGTGTGTGTGTGTGTGTGTGTGTGTGTGTGTGTGTGTGTGTGTGTGTCAATGCCCAGCCTCCAGACCCACCAGTCTCCATAGCAACAGGACCACCATTAGTAATAGTAACAATAACTCCCACCTTGCATCTCCTCTAGAGGGCAAAGGTAGGCTCACCTCCTCCCCACTGTCTCTGGTTGATTATTTATTTCTCTTTCTATTTCTCTCTCTGTCTCTCTCTCGCTCTGTACTAAGATAAACATGGTGCTTCCTGGTAGTATTATTTAAAAAAAAATTATATCCTTCTCATATCCATATGTCTCCATCAGGCGCATTGAACGGCAGCCTGAGCCGTCCGCACAGCGAGAGCAGCGGAGAGTTCAGCCTGGACCATGAGGTGTGGTCCAGCAGCGGCAGTAGTCCCACACAGCAGCATCCTTCCTCTGCCCGCTGCACCCACCAGAGCCCCCTACAGCCACAGCGCTCCCTGGAGCCCTGTGGCAGCCCTGCCCAGACCCAGACCTGCAAGACCCTGACCCACGACGTCCTCTCCCTGCAGCAGTTCCTGAAGGAGGGCATTGAACCGGCAGAGGTGAGGCCAAACACATTGTGTGTCATGGGGAGGGTTAGGTTTGTGTCTCTTCCATTTACTGTGCTGAGCAGTGGCAGAGTAGGTTCAACTTGCATTGGCATAACATTATGGCCATCATTAACATAGTAGATTACATATGTAAGGGATTGTTTACAAAGTAGTAATATATCAATATTGATCCTGATTGTGACTGATACTCACAAGTATATAATGTATTAGTATATTAGTAGTATATAAGTAGTATAGTATATTAGTATTATATTACTTGAACAATATGCTGAGGAGAGCTTGGACCATGTTCAACGAGGGTTGTATTAAAGTTGGTATTGATTAGTTGTCTCGTGCCTGTAGTCGGGCAGCCAGGAGAACATGACCGCGGACTCCCCTCGCCTCTCAAACTCCTCGGAGCCCCCCAGCCAGAGGGAGCGCCCCCCTGCTGCCACACGCGCACGAGGCATCCTGCGCTCGGCTAGTAGCAAGGCGTCCGAGCGCCCTCCCCAGTTGGGGGCACAGGTGCCAAGATGTCCCACACTGCGCAAGACGGAGAGCACCCGGGTGAGCGGCTCTGTGGTGCCACGGGCTAGCCTGGCCTTGCAGGGCCGCGCTGTGTCAGTCTCGGACTGCCTAGATGCCACGACGTCGGCCCTGCTCCCACGAGCCAGCAGCGTCATCTCCACGGCGGAGGGCAGCACGCGGCGTACCAGTGTCCACGAAATGCTCTCCAAGGACAGCCGGCAGCCTGTGTCAGTTGACGCCTCCCCGCCCGCCACTGCCGCCGCCACGACTGGAGCGAGACTGCAGCATTCCCTCAGTGAGTATCCCCCCCTCAACCACCCTCACCCCCCCCCGGGGTCGCCCAGCCGCTCGCTAGGACCCCCCCACCCCACCCCAGCCCTGCCCAAGTCGATGAGCCTGCCCTGCTCTCGGGCCTTAGAGGAGCCAGACCTGACCACGCTGGAGTCCTTCCTGGGCCCCTCCTTCACAGTGGAGTCCGTCTTAAAGGACTCCATCTTTAGTCAGGACAAGAGCCTCCCCTTCCTGTCTCTCAACCCAACTCTAGTGAGCAACATCAGTGGACCCCCTCCCCGCCCAAACCACCCAGGTGACCCCCAAACTCAGGTCACCCATTGTCAATCAAATGGCCAGGCGGTCTCCAAATCAGCCAATCAGAAGGAATATGACGAGGCTGATTCTGACCAATCCCTGACCCTTAGTGCAGAGGACAAGTCCCTGTGGTATGAGTATGGGTGTGTGTGAAGGGATGCTGGTCTAGTGATCATGGACGAAACTAAGGAACAAGGAAATTACTTTAATTTATGCATGTTTTTTAAGCACTATCCAAATGATCTAGGCTGCATTGATTTAGTTTCTCATTTGTTTGCCATGGTGCTGTTGGGGAAATTGCTTTTTGTTTTTCTCACCCTCTCCACCTGCCATGGTCCACTCGAGTTTCTTTGCTATCGCCTTCTTGTTCTGTTCTCTGAGGTGGACTTTCTTCTGCACTTCCATCAAAGAACCTTAGGAAATTCATATCTGGCAAGTTAATATTAAATCAGTACCTACAGGTATATACGCTATACATAGTGGTTAATCATAATACTAGTATATGGTTTTAATCATAAACATAACGGTAAGTAAGTACTTAACCTTAATATTATTATTATTGTTATTATTATTATTATTATTATTATTATTATTATTATTATTATTATTATTATGACTAACATGTCATCCCTCCCAAAAGGGTATGATGCATTAGAGTCAATTGATCACTAACATTTACAATGTGACTGAACAGCAACAGACATCAGTCGAAATATATTCTCTTCCTGTTTTATATCGGTTTTGTTTTTTTGGGACAAAATGTATTTTGTTTTTTTAAAGAATTCTTGGTGGTGTGGTTTATTTGCTTAATGCATTTTCTTAGTCGCATGGCTTTGTCTACAACTCTAAACTGCTCATTTTGATTGCAGTAATCAAAATGGTTATTGTTGGCTTATGGATGGTGTATTCTTTTCACACAGCTCATTTTTCCTTTCCAATGTATTTGACTAAAACTAAGGTCGGTTTCTCATCTGATCAATGTCACAAGTTAGTAAATGCACAAAATAATTATTAATTCCCAAAATAGTGATCCCAAATGGGTTCCTGTGATGTTGAAACGGAATGTGAGCAGGAATGTGAGCATGTTTTATTTGAAACATCACGATTAAGGAAGCAGTGAAAGTTAACTAAAGCAAAGTAGAAATGTTCCCACAAGGCTCAGGTCTTTTTGTCAATGAAGAAAACAAGTGTTTTGGGATTGTGATGCCTTTGTAAATACTCAACCCCACCTCAGATTTGATCATATTTGTTTATTATAAAAGGACAAGATCTTGCACAAAGTGTTTATTATTGAATTGTGCGTCATTAAGTTATATTCCGACACAAAGCACTGCTTCATGCTTCAGCGCTAGAGATTAGTATTGTCATGATTTGTTTAGCTTATTATTTATTTCAGTCTTGTTTTTTTGTTATTTTTTTATGTTCACTCATTTTTAAAACGCTTTATTATGTAATTTATCTTCAGTACATATGTATGCCGTTAGCAAACACCTGTATTCTTCAAGGTTGTGTGACGCCTCCAGATGTAATGTAAGCGTTGCCCTCTGTCCTACAGATGTTGGGGGCAGAAGGTCTAAAAGGAGCGGGGAGACACGCTAGAGCTCCCCAGCAGTGTGTGGTGAGTTCCTGGTCCTGCTGTGTGGGAACTGATGGGTTACACAACCTAAACCAAAAAAAAACGGGGTGGCTAGGGATTTTCGTCGTCGTCTCCATGGGAACCTAAAATATGGGGGAACAGATGCCATATGTATGCCCCCTCTAGCTTGTTACATCGCCAAACCTGTGTCTCTGTGGTGACAATGCGCTGCTTCTGTGTGTGTGTGTGTGTGTGTGTGTGTGCTTGATGTTCTTTTGACTCATTTGTCGGAGACCCTCACATATGTTATGTGTTCTCATTGTATCAGAGGGACAATTTATTGATGTCCCCATCCACATACCATGCTTAGAAAGGTGGTGCTGGTGTGGCAGGACTGCATGGCTTCAGTGAGCTGCTTGTTATCCCTGCAGTCCCCTTGGTGTGCACTACCCATCCCTCCTCACTCTCCCTCAGTGTCGCACTTCACTTTCCTTTATCTCTTGTGTCCTATAATCTTTCATTCTGTTTTGTTTTGTTTTTAAATCTGTATCACTTCAATGTAATAATAATAAGCAGTAAGTGCATTTGTTGTTACCAATTTGCATTTTACTGTAAGTGCACATGTCACATTGGTGACATCACTAATTTGAACCAATCATAAATCATAATTGCAGTAAGGTTTCTTTTTCCCAGAGTTGGTGCATTCCCTGTGGCCAGATTCATGTTTTCCTTCACTCCTTTACCTTGTTCCTTGACCATCTGATATATCTATCGCTCTCTTTCTGATGTATCTATCTCTCTCTTTCTGATTTACCTATCTCTCCTGATTTATCTCTCTTTCTTTCTTGTTGTTCTGGCTCTGCTCTATGCTGTGCTGCCTGGCCCGGGACTCAGAGAGCAAAGTGACCTTGGAGTGCTGTGTCTGACTGTCAAACTGCTGGAAGCTTCTACAGGGAGGAAAATTTGTAAAAAAAAAAAAAATCTAAACTTTTGGCTTCTTTTGCATTTAGTTTCCACTGAGTTTTTTATCCTTGAATCAAGGAAAACAAAAAGAAAAAGACAAGACACCCCCTAACAAGTTGCGAGGACACGTTTTCTGTTAGGAAGCCCTTTGACGAATTGCACCGGCGCTCGGCCTGTGATGTGTGAGTGACAGCTAGGTGTGCAAATCACTAGAGGAAAAATTACACAGTGCCAATGTTGACATATAGCCATAACTACGCATCTTTAATCAAGACTGTGTTTGGGACAGCAACACCCAGTGGACCTAATATTACTTCTGCCATTCAAATTGATCCCTTGACAAAGAAAAACTTTTTTGTATAAGCTGCATGCCATCGTAAACAACATAACTGTACTGTAGACCAAGCAACGGGCTGAAAAAAGCCATGCTTGTGGATTACCAAACCAGTTTTTAAAGCATGCCATGAACGTAACAGACTGGCTAGTTGCAATCTGAATGGAGAACACAATCAACCAATCTCCCTTCCTAACAAAATGGGGGACATTGTTTGGTTGTGTCCTTAAGCGATGACAAATGACTGGATGGGGAAGTTGAGCTAACCGTGGCATTGGCCCCAGTCTACGGCCAATACTCGGTGGATTTTGAGCTGAGCAAAAGAGACTCTTCAATTCGGGGGGGGGGGGGATGTTCCAGTGTCAAGAAATGGAGGACTGCTGCATTTAAAGAGAAACAGCCGTATTGAGTGTGGAGAAGCATCAAAAGCACAGAGGATGCATGATGCAAGTTTGTTTAGACGCGGAGCTGTGTGCGGTCTGGGAAGGAGACGAGATGGACTGGTCAGTGGTTGGAACAGCTCTCAGTGTACAGTAACACTAAACAGACAATGTGTTGCTCTGTTGAATAGTACGAGGGGTGGATGACAATGACCCGGCGTCCTCCCTTAACCATCTTTTACAGCCATTTGTTGTGATTAAACTCATCAAGAATCTGGAGTGTGCGTCGCCTATTACTTTTCTGTTTGAATGTTTTGGTATTTTTTTGCACAAATTCAAATTGTCAGCTATGGCTTTTAAATACGCAACCCATAGCCACAGGCCATGGCTATAGGTTCAATATCTAAACAGTTCAATATCTAGACCTCTGAGGAGAGGTGTAATAGAGCAACAAACAAACTAAATCCCTAATAAAAAAAGGTAACACTTTATATTAGAGTACACATATTCACCATTAACTACTATTGGTCATCATAAAGCACTTAATGCCTTATTTTGCATGACCATATTCTACTAGGCCATTAACTGAGTTTTCCCTGAATAACCTAGTTACTGCTTATTGATAGTAAGTATGGAAGTTGTTGTACATGAATTACGATCTAAATATGCTTTTTTCAGTATGGAGCATACAAGGTAGTACTACACGAATTGTCATTCTCCCTCAATGACGCCTAATAAATAAGAATAGGGTCTGTTAATTGCAGGCCTTGTGTGCTATAATGGATTTATTGAGTGTGGAGAGGAGGCAAATTGTTTGGGTTAACAAGTGTCAAACTACTAGTGAATTAGTTATGAGCAAGACCTCACTTTAGAATGGGGAACATATTCTGAGTTAGACTTAATTTAGAGTTATTTGGACACTTTACACTTGTAGTTTTGTTACATAAGAATAGAACACCTTCTTTACTTACAATCAATAAGCAGTAATTAGGAGGTTATGGAGGGAAAACTCTTAGTTAATGGCCTAGTAGTTGTAGAATATGGTCATTCAGAATAAGGCATTAATAACTATGACTAATAAAGAGCCAATATGTTACTAATATGCATTCTAATAAACAACTATTTATATATCTATCTACAACATTGCTATTGATAATCTAACATTTAAACAAAGAAGGTTAGTTTTAAATTAGTTAATTTATTTAGTTGTATGGTCACGGGCAAAAAAACCCATCATCCAATAAAAACAAATGTAGCCCCTTAGTATCTATCCCCCACAATGCAATACATGAGTATGCAAAGAGGCTTTTGTTAAACTTTGTATGCATTTTCTCTTTTCATGTGATGTATTATGTGATGTCAACATCTGTGAGCCATTTTTAAAAACCTCAAGGATGCAAGTAACATAGGTTTCGATTTCTCACGTAAACACAGACAAAATATTACCAGAGTAGACAAGACATGCATATTTCTTCGTATATCAGCTCCCTTCCCAACCCAGTCTCATGTCAAAACGTGTAATGGCTACGTTGGTCCACAGCGCAAAATATAGTAGCTTCACAAGAACGGCTCTAAAATTAGTTTTTTTGGCCTATTCTTTTCTATTGGCCTGACAAAGCAACGCAAAATGGCTGATATTCCTTCTGTTCTCAGTGGAAAATGCAATATTTTAAGATAGTTTTGACATTAAAATGCATTTTGATAACATTTATAGTGAGAAATTTGCATTTTATTTTCATGATCTTCGTTCAGTGAATGTATATGATGTTTAGTTTGTTAGTTATTATGAATTCTTCCTGCCCAATCGGTATTGCGCATGTGCAACTCTCAACCAAGATGACGGCATGACACCATAGCCAAATGCTCCCTCCCGTTTCAGAAGCAGAGCGTTATGGCTGCCAATTTTGTTGACTTGACCCGGTATCACGCTTTTTCGTGCTCATTATCACGAAAATTGAATCGTGTCCCAGAGCACGCAATAGATTAATTGTCATGGGTTGTCCATTGGGTGCGCTTTATTTTTTTGTCCAGGTCACCCTCCAATTACACCACTTCCTGTTGGGCTAGGTTCTCCAAATTTATAATTTTAGTAGAGTTTAATGCCCTGATTAATAAAAAAGAGACACCATGTCTCCATTTTATTCCCAAGTCATTCTAGGCCCATATTAATGGTGTGTTTTTATAATCTTCTATTGACATCTGAACTACCCATTTGAGTCACTTCCAGTTGGACTAGAGCTACTAGATTGATAATCCTATATGTCTTTTAGGCCCTCTTTCATATAAAAGACACCCCAGGTCTCTATCTTATTCGCTAGTCATTTTAGGCCCCTATTCATGGTTTATTCTAGTAAGGGGCGTGGCTAGGGCCCCTTTTGACTTTTGGACCCCAAACTTGAGAACCTGGTCCCCACCCCACATGTGTTCACACACCTAAAAAACACAAGTTTCTATCTCCATCCCACCGGACATGGGGAACTTGAAACCGCCATTTTACTCCCATTGACTCTCATGTTGCAGGTCACGACCCTTTTCACCTTTTTGACCCTTCAAGATGGTGAGAGATGCCGAAATGTATACACACGTCCCCTTTGGTCCGAGAGTCGGACTTTTAAACCTCACCGAAAAGAGCTAGCCCTATGGGCCAGTTTGCTATCAGAGCTTCTCAGAAGTGTAACCTGCGAGTCCCATTTGCTCAGAATGTGGTTGCAAAACGATTGCAAAACTTCCTATCTCCGATTTGGAGATTGGAAGGTCTCACCGCCCCGAGACTTGACACCCTTATTACAGGGCTCGACTGGGACTCCCACCCTCTGTGACCCCGGGGGGGGGGGCGATCCGCACCCTGTTATTACGTGGCGTACCTTCAATCCAACGACAATGAGAGGCGTTAGGACGGCCCCCTTTTGGCTGAGAGACTTGAGACTTTCACCGAGTGATCCCAAGACACCCCCCTGGTTGACTGGTCCACAGGCCAAGTTCCTATCTCTATCCTACACATGTATATGAATGTATAGCAACAACATTTATCTCCATTGCGTTTCAATGGAGCATTTGATGGTGTATTGTGAGTCACTTCCGGTTGGGCTACAGCCACAGATCGTCAGCTATCTAACCAAGCTCCACGCCTTGCTCCAGTACTCCGCCGCCACAGCTGGTTGGTTCGCCTACCAGACCGACTCTCCTACGGATTCCAACGCCACGGAGGTTTATCGGTCCGTTGATTGGCCCGTCGGTGCGCCACTACCTTGCCACGGCTCCGCGGCCCACAGCTACCCGCCGACTGCCTGGGCTCACCTCCACTACCCCATCCTAAATAAACCCGAGTTTTACCTTGTCCTCCGTCTGCGGCTCTCTGTGTTGTGCTTTTAGCTCCACGCCAACTTAAACCGCGACAATTTGCTTTAATAAAATAGACGTGTAGTGTACTGTGCGGTGCCAAAATCGATGTAAAACATTTCCAACAATCAGAAATGTGTGCCAATGTGTGTGAGTTTATTGGACACAGAGACGGGTGTAAATGAATGAGAGGCGGTGGTCTTCTGGGCCAGGCATTTGGCGGTAGCAGCGGCAGCATCATCAGGTGGTGGGGTGCAGCTGTGTCCCTGGTTCTCCTCTTGCTCCACCCTGCTGCTCCTCCTCTCCTGAGCCTGATGGAGGGAGAGAAGGAACTGAGCATGCACAACAGTAGACAACAGTGTGCAGCTTATTTTGCAGTGTTTCAACTGTGTACCTAAGAGAAGCTCTTTGTCTTGCTCCCTCTCCTCCTCGGGCTGTCTTCATCTCCATCTGTCTTGGGCTCCCCTCGTATCGCTGTTCATCTCTCCCTCTTCATCTCCATCCGTCTTCTTCTCCTCGGCCAACCTGAAAAAAAGAAAGACATGGCCAGTCCACTGTAATAGTAAACGACTATGCTAATCAATGAATAAATCTTTTTTTTGTAGTTTTTTTGTTTTGTTTTTATGTCTATTTTATACATCTTAAAATCACTACTGTACTTTTATCATGTTATACATCTATTACTATTATAAACAGTTATGTACAAAGCAGTCTGGCCTCAGGGCAGGGCAGCCAGATGCTCCTCCTGCAGGGCAGCCAGGCGCTCCTCCTGCAGGGCAGCCAGACGCTCCTCCTGCAGGGCAGCCAGACGCTCCTCCTGCAGGGCAGCCAGACGCTCCTCCTGCAGGGCAGCCAGGCGCTCCTCCTGCAGGGCAGCCAGGCGCTCCTCCTGCAGGGCAGCCAGACACTCCTCCTGCAGGGCAGCCAGACGCTCCTCCTGCACCACTTCCTCTCCTGAGCATGATGGAGGGAGAGAAGGAACTGAGCATGCACTCAACAGTAGACAACAATGCGCAGCTCATTTTGCAGTGTTTCAAAGGCGTACCTTAGAAAAGCTCTTTCTCTTGATCTCTCTCCTCCGCAGGCTGTCTTCATCTCCATCTGTCTCTCCATCAAACATTCAGGGCTGGCTGGTACCATCGGCTCCAGGTGACTCCTGGTTCTGACCCAGGGGGGCGTGGTCTCACTCGCCTGCTCCACTAGTAAAATAAGACACAGAAAATATTGGTTAATTATAATACCTTCTCACATACAAGTCTGCTTAGAGGCTCGACTAATGTATATTTGAGGCTCAGACTCTTGACAAGTCTCTAGATATAAGATCATGTTTTCCTCACCATTGCCTTGAGACGGCTTGTCTTGTAAAAAAAATAATGAGTGCATGTATGTGTCAAGAGTTGTGTGTCTAACAAAATTATCCTGCAGTCGAAAAGATGCATTGAATCTCGTGAAGACTAAAAGTCAATCTTACCAGAGGACGTAAAACAATATGTAGGCTGTCTGCTCTCTTGCTTTCAGGACCGCTGGCTCCGCTGTCTTCTCTACACGGGAGTCATTGAAAGTGAGCCATCCACCGCCCTGCTCTTTGACAATGTCACTGATGTAGTGACCTGGGGGGACATGGGACATCCCAGTACCTTAATGCTATATCCAGCATTATATACGTCTAGTGTCCGATGGACGCATGTGTGTCAGGCACAGAGGTACATTTTTGACATTCAAAACGTGAGTTACCAGTGTTTATGCTCTCCCCAAGGTGAGAGACGATCCCTGACAGACAATAGGTGGTCTGGTCTGGCTGATCCAATGCTGAGAAACACACCAACAATCCTGTTAACAACTGACAAGCCCAAGTCACATAGGTGGGGTGAGTTTTAAAATCATAATTTTTTTCTTACCCTTTCCTGCGGTGGGTTTGAATTGAGCTGGGATGTGGTCACTTGTTTGGTAACTTGCCCTAAAGTAAATCACATTTCATTATCAATGAGACATTAATCATCCTTCCACTACCTTCATCACTAGGCCTATTTCTAAGGTTTTTGCCGAAAATAACATACCCAAATTGAACAGACTATATCTCTACAACTACAAGGGCTTTGAAGTTAATGGTACCAAAAGAAAGATAACACCTTTGAGGTTGTTAAAGTGAAATAATCAATGTGGATGCTACTGAATCAAAGTGAATAAAGCTAGAACACAGAATAAATGGAAGATATCGTTTCATGTTTTGGTGTGCTGATAACACCTAGTGCATTATCTGTTGGTAGCCCTATAGCACTATAGGGCCATAGCACAACCTTTGATGAGAGCCTTGGGCAGGATTTGATGCCAATAAAGTGAAGTAGAGCAAAGATGGAGGTTTTATTAGAGATAGGTTTAGGCGGGGTCTCCAAATAAAAACAATAAATGCAATGCAAACCAATGCAAAAATGACAATACAAACATGATGAGACACAAACAGGTGAGAACCCATTGTTCAATTTTAACATTTGACCCCTCTGTTGAATGGTCAGGGACAATAGAATTGAATGACACACCAAGCCCAACCATCGCAATTGCACAGATGGCGATAAAGAATGTGTGTTCTGATTGATGGCAGCCGACGTATTTTCTGTGAAACCCTCTCTTAACTACTAAACATGATTGTAAACATGATTGAGAGGTTTTAAAATGTTTCCCAGACCCTGGATTATCTGTTTATGGTGGTTTTAATTGATCAAACACAACTTTGATGACAACAATATATGTGCATATATAAATATATACTGTATGATACATCGATACGATAGTCATGTGTTGAGGTGCTTCTATATGGGTCCAAAATCAGTTTCTTTAACTCCTTTGTGCCATACGTAGCGTAACAACATACCTCAGTGTGCCCATCCCAGCTGCATCACCCTGCTCTCCAATGAGGGAAGCCAGAGACAGCAGTGGAGGAATGCTAACAGCATCAGTCACTTTCCTCAATTTCGCCCCATCATGGTGGAAGCGCTTCAGGTGAAGCACTAACACCCTGTCGAAAGACAAATATGGTTCATCAGCAGAGCGTTACATACACATACAGCCTGGAGAAGTACGCAGAGTCTACTTTCAAGCATCATTGTGTAGACAACCCACTAAAGGTAATGGCTTACCTGGGCAGAGTGAGGAAATGCCGAACCACTGTTGCCTGGCGACCAGAGCACTGCCTGCATGTGCACTCCAGCTCTGACGGCTGAGGAACAAGCCACTGTTAGCATCATAGCCACAGTTACAGCCTCATAGTCAAAGTCAGCAAGGGACCAATGTACACCAATATACTCAACACAACTGTGTACTGACTTTGAAGTAGAGCTCGAGGCCAGCTGTCAGCTTGGATGGAGGTCCAAGGACAAGCTGTTCTCCTCCTCCTCTTGGAAGACCTTGTCCCCACAGCTTTCAAACACACACAAAACAAAACATATTTCGCCATTAGTACACAGCATACATTAAACCATCTCATAACTCTGTGATCGTTGAGTGTAAATGTTTTGAACTATGTTTTCCATCATTAAATCCTCAAGTACTTTACATAGACCAACAATGAAGTAAATGACATTTAGTCAGTTACCTGGAGCAGGTGCGGACACACTGCAGTCTGAACTCAAAGTTCTGGACGGGGCAAATGTAGCGCAGTGATGGGGTGGTCCCCTGCAGTGCCTCACCCTCCATCTTCATCTTCATGAAGAGGACCAGCAGGAACTCATGAGCGTCCTGTCAGAAACCAGCAGGTCATTTAAATGTGTTTACTACTTAAACACTGCATTACATAAGAGAGAAGGAACGCTGGAGTCATCAGTTGTACCTGCTCAAAGTGATCCTTGTACCCTTCATTCAACTCTGCCAAACTGCTCTTAATAGACCAGAGGAGTCTGCGCTTGCTGCGGTTGGAGCTCTGACCCTGCCGGGATTTATAGAGCTCCCCCAAATACCTGGAGAAAAGCACATGATGACCGAGTGCATTTAGTCTACTTATTGTGCCAGTGGTAAATAGGTCAGTAAATCAATCGTCCAAGCTGTACTCTCGAGTGTAAAAGCTAAGGGTCTGGTTCTCTGCTGGACCTCAGCAGCTTCAGTGTGGTTCCTCCCTGAGGGCTCCAGAGCGCCTCCTGCCTCGTGATGTCACTGCAGAAGCAGGGAAGACCGTAGAGACCCTGCAGAGCTGAGTTCAAGAAGCAGGTGTTTCCAATGTTGGGCAACCTGGGGTGGGAAAACACATACAGGAGTAAGTTTACCAGCTGATATAGTAGTGAATATTATGTGCACTTACAACCCAACAAAAGATGGAAAAGACGATTTTCAAGCCGTTCCTAAATAGAGGGTGCTTTTTTTTGTAGGACTATTTTCTAGAAAAAAGCTAAAGAGATATTACAGTTTTTGCATCATACCCGAGCTTCTTCTCCTGTCCCAACTGGGTCTTGCCTGCAAGATAGAGACAGGAAGAGTGAAAAGGATAAAGAAGTGAGAGAAAAAATACATTAACAGGGAAGAAGATGAAGATGTCATGTCATATAGGAACACTTATGAATGAATTCATCATCATCTATTCCATGTCTTTTCTTGTCTGATGAAAATCAACAGATGTTTGCTCCTGCTCACATACCCCTCTACAGATGCAGAACAACGTGGCCCTGAGTAGACTGAGGACAGACCAACATGACAGATCAGACCATTTGATTGTGGGACATGAAGTCTACTTAATGGGTTTGTTCCTACATGTACCTGCCGCTGTGTTAGCAGGAGGCCCAGTCATCTCCACCTCATGGAGCTCACTCCCAGCTACTGCAGGAACCCTAAAACAACGTAGACATTGATTCAGGCTCAAGCATGTGCTGCATCTTCGGTGGCCGATCGATCGGGGCACCCGTAGTCGCTACCTGTCATTCGTGGTCTCTGAGCTGCTCTGCTCACTGACTTCCTTGGTGCCTGAATCCGAGGACGATGCTGGTGAGGAAGAGGCGGCTGTGGACGAGGCGCTGCTGGAATCTGAAACACCAGGACTTCCTGCTGGAGAGGGAGAGTAAACAAGGGAGGGAGAAGGAGACGTTATTGGCAGAGAGGAGGACAAGAGAGAGGGAGGAAGAGATGAAGCAGCATTCCGGGGAACCGTTAAAACCACAGAATGGGCAGCAGGGCTGATGTTGGGTGGTCCTCCATCTTCAGTGGTACGCTGTTAAAAGAAAGGGGCATTAGAACTGTATTGAATGTACTCATGTAAAGAACGGGGGAAATATGCCTACTTACAGTTCTTTTAGCACAGAAATGCTGCATATTGGGACGCTTCCTTTTAACAATTTTGCATGGCTGCAAATGAATAACAAAGGATTGAGAATTAAATGGCAATACATAACACCAAATAGCCTCCAAAGGAAGTCATCTTCACAATCCTGTTCAATATATTCCTCTGCCAAAGGATTTCAACTTGTGGTTTTCGAAGTGTATGTGTGATCAAGTATATAATCTAATCAATCAAGAATTCATGACTGTAATGTAATGTACTTCTCCAATTTTCCACACAGGAAATTGGGGAATATTGAATCCAATCCAAAACTATTGATTAAATGCCAGCAACATTTGTAAGCCTTTGTGACTGACCATCAGGTCCCCCTGGGTAGCCTCCAGCTGGTCTGGGACTAGCCGGGCTACACACAAAGCCAGCAGGTAGGACACGTAGTGGGTGATGAGGTGTGGTGCCATGAACAGAGCTCCCACCAGCCGCTCTCTGGGGCCCACCTGCTCCAGGCAAGCCAGGATGGACATGGCCACCTGGAAGATGGACAAGACACACATGCGTGTTGGCACTGAGAATTCATATATTATATAGTTATATTGTGTATAGCGTTATCTCGTTCCACGGCTTGTCCCATACCGTGCGGTTTGGCACACATTCATTATCGACTTTTCAGTGTTGAAGGGCGTACAAATTACATTAAATTGTGTTCCGATGCATTCCGAAGAACACATTTTACAGTTTTCAGATAAAAACACACTCATAAGCCACTAATAGGTCACCATTGAAACATCTTATTGCGACTTGCAGAGAGTGGAGACCTGATAAGGAGCGGTTGGCAGGAGAAGGCAGTTGGCCGGCTGCCTGTCCTCCGTCACCCTGGCCCACAGGAAGGAGGAGCAGAAGAGGCGCTGGGTCTGCTGGAAGACCACGGCCATCTCCTCACAGGTCCCAGGGGGAAGGGACCAGAGACTGCTGACCTGGAGAGCACAGCGCCAGTAGACCCAAGTCAACCATGACTTTCAGGAGCTGAGTTCCAGGCTCCTCCAGGTACTTTTATCACATTCAACAACATGTGATCCACATCTTTCTCTGACTCACAACAATATTAAATGTGATTTCCGGGTTCTAAACTTCAACGTAACACATTACATCGTAAGCTGACAACTATAATTAATGTATATAGCTGTTGGCGACGTTTGTTAGCTACGGGTACTTTATTTTTCCCATTAAACACCCTGTGATCCAATTATCTGGCTCTTACGCAAAATCATCAATTGATCAATCACTGATCAATGACCATGATAATTTTTGGAGAAATTATGAGATTATAATGGGTGTGTATTGCAAGGAATGTTCGTGTCAGAGTGCATGAAATCATCGGTTAGAGTGGGAGAGAGCTCAAAATAAATCCAGATTTTTTCTC
>JAOPJH010000035.1:14578425-14588577 GCA_027122575.1 Merluccius polylepis
CCCCCCCCTCTTTGTCCTCTTCCTCCAGGTAAATGATGAAGACAGTACGGTGGGCATTGAGTTCACCCCCACCATCCCCCACTGTAGCATGGCAACCCTCATCGGCCTGTCCATCAAAGTCAAGCTGCTCCGCTCACTGCCAGACAGGTTCAAGGTATGTGTGTGTGTCAGTCTGTGTGTTATCACTGTGTGTGTGTGTACAGTATATATTATTCATTGTCATTGCTTCAGTCACGACTGCAGGTTGGTTACTAGCCAAGATCTTTACTTGACACGGGTCAGGCGCTTGAGCAGCGGTTAAAATGTGCCTCTGTCATGGTGACTTGGTAAAGAAAGGGATAATGGGTTTCCTTTGTGTCGGATGTGACGCACGTGTTTGTTTTTGTATGTGCCTTTCCTCAGATTGATGTGCACATCACCCCAGGGACTCACGCTTCAGAGGAGGCCGGTAAGACGTAGTAAAATATATCTTGATATCAGACCTATAGTATTTAAAATATAGGAGTAGTGCTTGGCAATAGTGATGAAAGTGTATTATGCAAATAGTACTCCCCCACTTGTTTGGTCCCAGTGGGTGGCGGATCAGGACACTTTTTGTAAGTGAGTAAGTGCTAGATACGAAAGTGCGAGTATCGTTATCTCAATTGTATTAAATTGCTTTCCGTTTATATGGCACACTTTTGTTTAAAAGTAAGGTTCAAAGCAAAGTGCAGTATAGAATATAGGAATCAAAAAAGCAAGGCTTGGCTTAAGTCACTAGCGACTTGGTCATGATAATGGAACAGCATATTAACAACACAACACTAGTGCTGCAGAAACCTAAATAGACACGGCACTGTGTTTGGATGTAGACTCTTATGAAGACTGAACTGCGAATAACCTGCGTGGTGAAAAGAGCCCAGATTATGACTGAATTCCACAAAAGCAGTTGTGGTTTATTCGATAGTGTAATGGGTGGGTAGATCCGGTGACTACTGTAAACTCCAGGTATGGACGATTTCCATGTGACGTGTGCTGCTCCAGGTCGATAAAACAAGGGGGTTTGTTCTGGTTTATTTCTTTGTTTTCAGTAAACAAGCAGCTTGCCGACAAGGAGAGAGTAGCGGCAGCTCTGGAGAACTCCCAACTCCTCGAGGTGGTTAACCAATGCCTGTCCACCAAGAGTCTCTGAGCAGCCACGCCACCACCGGTGATGATGATCACGTGACATCCAATCCCAAAATAGCCAAATCACAATAGCCCCCCCACCCCATCATGTCTCTTCAAACGGAAGCACTTCCTTTCCCTCATGAGTCACAGTGAGTTGAATTCCACGTGATCACAAAAACAATGAAGATATTGTCCTGAATAAAACATGGTCGTCGTTCCATTACTGACATGTAGACGGGTTTTTGTTCTGCACTTACATTGTTTTTGTGTGAAATGCGAGTGATTTTAAAATATGTAAGTGAATGGGGTTGGATATAATATTTTATCATGTTTGTGTATACTCGTATTTCAATAAATAATATTTTATTTCTAACAAACAGCTGTTACTTTTGTACTACTTAATGGTGATTCATATTGCATTGAAACCACCGGTCAGTAATGTGGAATAGATATCCCGCTGTATGGAAAGAAGGCCTTACTGGCTAGTGCTTCATCGAAGTCTGTCTATTGATTTACAACAACGCCTTCGAATACACAAGAGAACACGGTTCTTACTTCTACTGTAATGTCAAGTGCAACAATATGAGTAATGCAAAACATTTACACATGTTACTGCACGTGTTTGCAACAGAACATGAGGTTGGTTCAACACGGCAGATGCATATTCGCACAAAATAATACATCTTGCATTCAGAATCCTGTTTGAACTCTAGCACCTGCTCCAAACTTGACTATTCAAGCGAGCCACATTGACTGTGATGCATTTGTAACAGAGCTGTGTGGTCCTTCTGTTCTGACATGTAAACGCTTGACCGCACACAGGTTGCCACAGTGATTCTTACCCAACCTTGTTATCAGACCTGATTTCGAATCGCATCGCATTGCATACAACCATCCATCATTACCAGTCTGTTCCTGTTCTGCCTAGTGAGAGACAATCCCAGCAGAGGGTGGGCATAAGGCTGCCAGTTCATTGCATGGTCCATTACACCGATCACACCATTCAGTGCCTCCAATTAGCCCGATTGGTGAATCTACTCAGAGCGGACCTTGGCAAATGGAGAGAACATCCACGTCGACAGGACCCCCCCCCCGGCGGAGAAGATCTCATGAATTGCTGCGTGCATATTTGTACCACCGGCCATGTCGTTCTCCCCATCTGGACGCACCACTGGCCTGCCGTCGTGATTGGCGTCCCACGACACCGATGGGTGATCAGACCTGTTCTGGTTGGGCGAGGGAGGACTCTCCTAGCGTGTCCTGCAGCACCAGCATGCAGCTCTCCAGAATGCTCTGCTCTTCCTGCCGGAGTGACCTGACCACAATCAGCTGCTCTTTCATTGGTTTGTCACAATGCTGGAGGAGACTGGAGATCTACGTACACACACACACAAACACAAACACACACAGCTTTACGATAAAAACACAATGAGTGTGTGCTTAGTACGGTGCACAATTAACTATACAAAGATGTTCCTGTGTGTGTACTTGCCTTATCCATGGATGCGTTTGTGTCCCGCAGCAGTCTTTGACAGAGTGTCCGGGCGGTCCGAATACCCCACTGCTCGCTGTCTTCGCACACCACCTGACCAAGCAACACGGCTTTCCAGTGCGGACTACCGGAAATCCACACAAACAAGCGAGATTCACCTCAATGTCCAAATCTATCCAGCAGAACAGTACCAGTGGTCGGTATGCGTGTGTTAATGTGTGTATAACGGGTGGCGGTGGGTGAGTTGTTACTATGAGGACTGCGGCAGGGCCAACACCTTGAGGACGGTCATCAGCCTCCAACTGGGGCCGTCACTGGACACAGTCAGATTACTACAGAGGGAGAGAGCCACACAGAAATGTTTGTCTAGCAGTGCACCTTGAACCTCTTCCATACCCAGAGTTTGGGTTTTACTTCTAAAAACTACCAACACAGCAGCACTAAAATCCACGTGGAATGACATCTCACTATAATGGAAGGTGTCTCTGTATGCCTAGCTGTCCTTTGATTTTCTTGTCAACCTTTCATCCGTTCGACCTCACGGTTGGCGGGTGTATTGCTGAGGACCCAAGGAAGGGCAGTGACGAGTGTGAGGTTGTTTTGAGGAGCGGTTCTCGAGAAAGCTCCAAGCAGCAATACCAGAAGCCAAGCAAACGGCCAATTACATACATTTAATACAAATGGCACACATTCGTAACTCCACATGTGGCTTTATAGTGTGCAGGTTATGGATGAGAGGACTTACTGAGAGAAGTTATTTTCTCTTAGAAACTTCATCTTGTGGTCTGCACTCCTGTCGACAGCGTCTCTCAGGACTTGTTGAAGGAGATCTGAGTGAGGGGAGTTAAAGAGAGGAGACAGCGTTGACCTTTAAAAGCCGATTCATAACTGCACTGCAGCAGAGCATCACTCGCTGGATATATTTCCCAATACATTCCCCAAATCCCAAATCACACAACCACAAAAGAAATTATCCTCCGTTCTGGAGTAGAGGACTAGTACTAGTAGACTCATAGAAAAGTTAAAATATGGTGCAAATGTTGAGTAAAATCTACTATGCAGCTCTAATATTAATGTCATATATATATATATACACTTTCTTTATCTCGTATATATTATTTATTTGACAATAATACTGAATATCACCCTTCAAAGCCCACATAAAATCACAGCCTGTAGTTGTCCGTAGGGAACATTGTAATATATAATACATCATGATCTACAGGCTACTACCAGACAGTGAATCAATTGGTTAACGTGTTCATCTTGCATATCAACGTAGGTTACGTTGGCAGGGCGGCACAATTTGGCACACGTCATTTACAAAACAAAGGTTAAAGGTAGTGGGGGGGGGGATACAACCACTAACTAATCGACTATAGCTCACCTGTGTCAATGTAGACCACACTATTGGGGTTGCCGGGGGCAACAAAGCCATACTCTATCAACAGGCGTTGGTTGTCATGGGAACCATAATTGATGAAGGCCTGCTGATAACGCTGTATTCCAGCGACAGTCCTGATCTCGTAGCATGCAGTCACATGATTGAAGCTCGCAGACACCTTGATAAACAAACAACAACAATAATCACACACAGTTTTCAATAGTGCCCATATACACATTACACATTTAATAAATGGCAAAGCATTTGGTGGTTGAATAGAAGATGCACAACGTTAGCGTTCCCATTGGCGACCTCTAGTGGCTCGAGTTATAGCTACAATTTTAGCCATATCGAGGTTTTGGGGGTGCATGTACCTGCACATCAGGCCGGTGGTTAAGCAGGTCCAGGAAGGGAGCCAGAGCATACACATCTTGTCCAGACAGGAAGTGGCTGGGTAGGCGGGACAGGAAGACTGAGCGGGTATTGACACTACACCATGCCCATCTACAGGGAGAAAGAGCGGATTAAGGAGTAGCAGATGAATATGAACAGTGGATGCCAGTACAGTAGAAATATTCAGATTCAGACCAGAGCTATTAAAACTGACCATGAATCAATAGTATTGAAAGAATAGGATAAACTCACCTCAGAGCTTCATAGGTCAACACCTCATCCGCAGCCCGGCTC
Source organism: Merluccius polylepis (assembly GCA_027122575.1). Taxonomy (NCBI): domain Eukaryota; kingdom Metazoa; phylum Chordata; class Actinopteri; order Gadiformes; family Merlucciidae; genus Merluccius; species Merluccius polylepis. The sequence continues at coordinate 14,583,138 of JAOPJH010000035.1, forward strand.
AGGATTGGCTGCAGGGACCTAGACCAGTCAATAAGGACATGCGGAGTTTATAAAGAATCTTCCAGTCTAGGAATAAACACACAAACTACACATACATTTTCATGTGTTGTACATATGAAACGGACAGACTTGTATGTTATCAATTGCCTTGATGCATTAGTTTCACCTGAAGAAGTCCTGATGGGAGGAATGAAGATCTTTTACTGCCTCTCTCTGATCTAGGGCTCGGCTTTGTATGCTGGCTGGTAGCAGCGCAATGACATCATCGCTAAAATAGGCGGGACAAGTGTACGTTGCGGGCAGGACGTTGATATAGGCAAACCAATCGGAATCTTCTCCTCTCTGTCGCTCACACACCAGGAAGACACAGAGAACCAATAAGGGAGAGAGGTGGGGTTTCCACCTGCAAAAGAAAATGCAGTTGCATTGAATGAATTGATTGCATGAAACTTGGACAACTAACAGCAGCTTTAAATATGATTAAGTGCATCTCAAATATGGAGTGATATGGCTAAAACAAAAAAAATCTAAATGATTACCCCAAAATGTTATCCAAGCACCCAAAACTTAAAAAGTACATCCATAGTAGCTTAGCAGTGCGTAGATTATGTCTTTGAGTGAGTTGGTTCTTGAGTGTGTACCTCTTGATGTACGGCCCAAGGTAGCTGTCTAACACGGTTGAGGTAGTGATCAGGCAGACCTCTGGCAGAGAGATAATCAACTCGTCTGGCTGCCAAAGACACCAAGGGACACATTATGTACGCTGTCTGGATGCGGCCGTTAGAAATGTAAAATTGGAAACGAGCAGAACATTAAGTTGCTATTCTTTTTTATCTAGCCCTCGACTCTTGGTATTGGGCTCTGCAGTATTGGTATGGTTTGCACCAAAAACCAGTTCACTACCTAATGTGTTGTAATTAAACTGTGCCAATTAAACTACAGATACAGGAATAATTGTACTCTGCCTGGCACTGAGTCAGCTGATTTTGCTCATTACATCTGAGGTGTGTTAATTATCGCATCCTTGTGGTTGACTCAAAATGTGATCGTCTTCACTTCACTAAGGTTCTGCCTTGGTTAATATGATCATTAATATCTTACCTTAATGATCTCATGGGCCTGCAGACCTCTCCCAGTGTCTAGAGAGATGGAAATAGAGAGCAAGCGTGAGCTCATAGATTGCATGTGTGTGTGTGTGTGTGTGTGTGTGTGTGTGTGTGTGTGTGTGTGTGTGTGTGTGTGTGTGTGTGTTGATGTACATGTTTCCACTTGACATACCATTAAATTGGGCTGGCTGCAACACACAGGCAAACCCACGCTTGTGCAGGAATCTCATCAGAGTGACATACTGCAGCTGGTGTGAAAGGGATACTGGGATACAGAGTACATGAGAGACAATTATTAAAGGATGCCATTGCAATGTGCAGAGAAATGTGAGGAGAAAAAAAAGGGGGCATGAAAACGGTAGGAATAATACGTAGCTGCCAACTGATGTGTAAAATTAAAAAAAAGGCTAAAGCTCTCACCTGATTGGCCAGTTTGTCTCCGCCTCCGCTTTCTGCTCGCCCGTCCGGCTCTGTGACCACCACGCCCCAGCTTAGTCACGTCCTCCATCTGCAACATATACACATTATATATATATATATATCCACCATGTCCGCCATTCATAATGCATGGCATGCAGCATCGGGGTAGGAATAGTCGAGTTGGTCAGGTCAGGTCAGCAGTACACCTGTAGTAGGCATGGCTTGAGCAAGATCACCCCTACCTGCTCATTAATGACACCGACGTGTATCTGAATCATCTGCAAATCTGCCAAATATCTAGTGATACTGTAGTTTGATTAGAAAAGATGCTGCAATGTGACAGACAAGCTCTGCAAGCATGGCACCAATCACCTCAAACCCAAGACGAGACGACCATGAATCCCTTCGTTTACATCGCCCCCGACTTTAAAATCTCACGTTTTGCATACATCGTGCAAGATAACATTAATTTCCACAAAAAAAAACAGGATCAGGGAGCGCATAACGACAATACACACGTGTTCGTTGTTGTTGTTTCTTTTTCCGGTTGTGCGCGTAGTCGTTGCGCAGAAGTCTCACGGCGGACGGATCAGGAAGCGGCCAGATGCGTCTGCGCAGATGTTGCGCAACAATTACGCCTAGTGTGTTCCTAGTCAAACCTCCTTACCTGGTCGCACACATCTCCACATCTCAGTAGACACGGTGCCTTCAACAACACGCAACAAAACCAACTCAACAGTAAGTGCAAACAGCTATCCCATAATGATCATGCATTGCTTCTAAATGTAGTTTAGTGTGTAAAGTCGAGATCAGGTTGAATGAGAAAGTGGGAAACGTCAATATGGGGTATTATGTAACCATGAAGTAGCTTTATCACTAGTTAGTATGCGTCTTGCTTTACCCTTTTTTTAAATTATGCATTACAATAACAATGCATTATTATGCTTAATGCGTAGATGCATGCATGGCGATGGTGGTTTTTATAGTGAATATGACTGTGCTTGTCCATGTGTGTTGCATCATGGTGCACATCTGCACCCCTAATGAGCTGTAACATCATTATGTTTCATTGTGGATCAGGTGATCGCAGTGCGTAAGGGTTAGAAACCCCAGTGCCAGTTGATCATGGACACCTAGTACTTAGTATCTGGGTCTGGTAGCTGGCTGCAGTCCAGTGAGTGTCACCATGACCAAGCATTTTTTTTCTTTTTAATATACCCATGAACTCTCCCCTATATGCGATGCCTGTTGTGTTTGTGTTGCCTATTGTGTTGTTGTCTGCTGTTGTTATTGCATGCAGCATCATGCATATTTGTCCAGGGTGGGACAGGATCCTGAAGCCCCAGAGTTACAGACCGGTTTTCGCCCCCATTTGATGATTTTGTAAGAAAGATAAAGGAAATGATTGGAGGCCGTTTGAGTCCTAAATGCTCTGCTATACGGATGGTGACGCCATTTCCGCCACAAGGCCTGGCCGGCGGTGTCTGCTTCAACTAGTGACCCGAGGGGGTTATACATGGCACATGTTGGTGCTTGTGTCACACATACTGTATACTGTAATACCGAAGTTTCTAGGTTCGAACCCCAATCCTTGTAGTCCACCTGACTACCTGCAGGCGCCATTGAGCACGATGCCCTAACCCCAGGGCATCGTGTATCTGAATTAACTGTACATTAAAGCGTCGGTTAAATGACTCAATAGTAGTATTAAATGAAGTAATAAAGTAAACATGCTTAACAGAAAAAACAGAAATAATCCACATAACAGCCCCCACACTACACACACCCACACTGTGCGTCATCATAGTCCCACACCTCACATAGTTCCTCTTGTCTGCCCTATACTCTACATCCATGTCCCTATACTACAGGGTCAACTGGTTCATCTTGATCACATTTTTGTTATTTTAAATAATAGGATTTTTGAAATCTATCATGGCATCACATACAACACAGGATGCAGAAAGCAATCTAGCTATTTAATCAATGTAGAAGAGAAAGACCTCCCTGGTGTGTGTCCCCCCCCCTCCCCTGCTGGTGGGCCACGAGGCTGTAGCCTATGCTGCCTATTCCTTTAACAAGGGTCCTTATGTACTCCTTATTATTCTGTTTCTCTTCCTCACTTTTCCCACAGACATGTCTACCAAGGTTGCCGTGGTAACGGGCAGTAACAAGGGGATCGGTCTAGCCATCGTCAAGGCGCTGTGCCAGCAGTTTCAGGGAGTCGTCTACCTCACTTCCAGAGACATGTAGGACAACTGTCCTTCTTGTAGTAGTACCTTTTGTTAATTGCATTTGCCAGTTTGATTAGGCACAACTACATAATATAGTTATATACCTTTTCTTTTCATCTTATTTTTCTGTTGTATTATTAGTATTGTTAGTATTATTATAAACAAACATTGGATATACTTATCTAGGTATTTTAATGGCATACTACAGAGATCAAGATGAATATTCAACAACATTGTACAACATTTTTATATTGGGTCCTCCTAAAACATCTGATATCGCATAGGTGTATGCAATTTGAATTAAGAAAATGAACCCCCATAGTGTCAACATAGGAAAAATGAGGACTTTCAAAAACAAACATCATGGTTTAAAAGTGGATTTGACTCTGTCAGAATTTGACCCAAACTAGTCAATGATTCACTCGGTGATGAGCTCATTGAAAAGATGATGAAAAGATGAGCTCATCGAAGCATGCTTTTGTGGTTCTAGTGGGCGTGGAAAGGAAAGCGTGGACACATTGGTGTCAGCGGGACTCAAACCCATGTTCCACCAGCTGGACATCAACGACCTCAGCAGCATTACGGCGGCGGCGAAATACTTCAAGGAGAAGTATGGTGGCGTGGACATCCTCGTCAACAATGCTGGGATAGCGTTCAAAGGTACCGCTGGTTTGCCTTCATGTGCATTATTGCATTAAGAGAGCAAGATTTTAAAACTGAACAACAAAAAACCTCTCTGATCCCGCCCTCCCTACGTTTCTCCATCATTTAAGATGTGTTGCATTCACGCACCTGTGATTGACAGGCAAGGTGGATTCCCTGAACCAATCACTTGGTCTAAAATCTAAAGTATCTCATACAGAAGCAGGCACAGTCAACTGGAAACAGATATTGTCACCGCTCATTTCCCCCCCATAGCTGGTAGTAACTGTGGCATTTCTAACTAATTAGGTTAAATCTTAACCTACAGCACATTTAAATCAAAAGTATACAGATTGTATTTAACGGACATCATCTTGTAGATCTGCATGTCGGTGTCTCTGGATGTCTCACCATGTCATGTAGTCTATGTATTTATTATCTGTTTGAATCTTGTGTTACTCTCTCGAGTAGCAGACACAATAATGTGTGTATATGTATTTAACTCGGTTTAATTATTTTGTTTTATAGGAGCAGACACAACGGCGTTTGCCACCCAGGCCGAGGTGACTCTCAAGACCAACTTCTTCGCTACCAGAGACATGCTGACTCACTTCCTTCCTCTAATCAAATCTGGAGGTACAGCCACAAAACCACACAAATCTCAATAGACTGTTTGAAGATGTGTTGGCGTTGAGTATGATACATTGCTATTGCTAATCTGTGGCTTTTATTTTTCCCATATTGGCAAAGCACAGCATTTGTCCTATTAAGTCACAACGGTTATTGTGTAAAGAGGGGCATTTATGTGAAGTGTGTGTGTGTGTGTGTGTGTGTGTGTGTGTGTGTGTGTGTGTGTGTGGCTGTGTGGAGGGGTGTCACTGACAGAGTCGTACAGCATGCACTAGCATGCTGGCTCCCCACGCGCACGGCTTCATCTATTCTCCCCCTGACTGGGGATAATCCAACATGCACACACACACACACACACACACACACACACACACACACACACACACACACACACACACACACACACAC
>JAOPJH010000035.1:14602324-14613250 GCA_027122575.1 Merluccius polylepis
ACACACACACACACACACACACACACACACACACACACACACACACACACACACACACACACACACACACACTGAATACTTTAGTATTTCTTAGCTGCTTGTCAGATACAACAAGCAAATTAAAGACATCACTTTTGACTCTAAATGATTAATTGAAAATCGTCACGGCCGGTCACCTGTTCCATCTCTTCCGTGCTGATTGGCTGGTAGCTGTTGGACTCCAGGTATGCGATGTGAGAGGCGTTGTTGGACGTGGAGGTGGGACCGCGGGACTTGCTGCGCTGCAGTTGGCTGGCGGAGTTTGCCGACGGATGGTGCAGGCAGTCAAAGTGCAGCATGGTGATCATCTCTTGTTTGATCAGCTCCTCGGCCAATTGGAGGTCAGAGAGCGCCTCCACGGAGGTGGGCCTCAGCACGGACTCATTTACCTGTGTAAGCAGCAGAAACGCTTTAGGGAGGGCATTTCCATATTTAAATGACTTGTGGTGTGTCAAAAGAAATCCCTAACTTAAAACAAAATCAATATATATCTATATCTATATCTATATATATATATATATATATATATATCATCTATCTCTATATAAATATATAGCGACATATTGAAATATCATTCCAATGTGGTGCTATCCCTCATTCGTTTGAACACCATGAGCAGCAAAGACATTTAGTATTCTTGTGGGAGTCGGAATCAATTGTAATGCATCGTTTCATGCGGGATGTTGGCTTGACTGTGGACATGAAGTGTGCGGTGGTGAAAGGTATAAAGGATGTAGCGTTGTTCGCTCACCTCGGTTGGTCTCGGCAGATTCCTGCGGACCGGAGTGTGACGCAGCTTCAGCTCCTTCTCTCTTTCTGCGTCCCGCACAGCCTGACACACACACGCGCACACACACACACACACACTTTCTTTAATGAATCTTTATCACATAGCGCGTTCGGATTAACTGAACAGCATCATCGTACACACGTTCAAATCAAAATGTCGGTGTGTGTGTGTGTTTACACTACTTGTATGCTCTATGTCCCGGCGTACTTAATGAAGAAGTGAATACCTGCTTGCGGTTCTCCACCTCGCTGGCGTCCTCTATGAACCCTGTGGGCGTCTCCGTGTCGTCCAGCCCACTCTCTGCATTTTCCGGAAGCACGATCTCAAAGTCGTTCTTGGGAACTGGAAGTGACATCAGGCCCTGCTTCAGCTGCTGCAGGCTTTCCCTCAGCTGTGTGGGAGGAAGAGGCACAGTAAAGAACACGGGGCTCATTTCTATTCTGGCCAATCAGGGCATCTCTTCACTGATTGGCTCAGGGAAATCCATCTTGCCATCCACTTTATTCACAATTATTCACCAAGACATTGATTGATAATGAGGCGGGGTGCTGGGCAACGTACCAGGTGTTTTGCGAAGGCAGGGTCCGCCAGTTGTTCCTCACTGTTGATGTTCAGCTTATCCCTCAGGGGTGTGCGGCCGGGGGTCAACCCGGGGGTCACGGGCCCGCGTGGGGTCATGCCGCCCGCGGCGCCAGCTTGAGGGGTCATGCCGCCCTCCGACCCCTGGCTTTGGCTTGGGGTTCTGCAGGTACAGAGTACGTGACACACACAGTTACTTCTGCGCTCTCTTTACAACTCTCAAATCTTCCTTGCAGTTGAAGTTGTTGGGGAAAAGGTCACTCGAATGCCACAACAATAACCGGATGCGACATGTAGTTACTAAAATGTTACTAAACGTCGCTGTTGCTGGAGGACACATCCATTAGCCGTTAGTTATTATGGTGTTGTGTACCTGAAGGGCGTGGTGATCACGGTGTTGGGCGTCTGCACCTGCTGCCGCTGAGGGGTGGAGCCGCTGAAGTCGCTCTGGTGCAGAGGCGTGTTCAGACCGCCCTTCAGAGGGGTGTCTATGTTGGTCAGAGCCATCAGGTTCTGGGCCTCCTGGAGCGCACACACACACACACACACACACACACACACACACACACACACACACACACACACAGTCAATCAGACAGCACTAGGGATTTGTGTAACAGTGTAGACCTTGAGGTACATACTTTTTAGGGTTGCAACTAACAATTATTTTTAAGTCGATTAATCCAACGATAATTTTTTCCATTAATCATTTAGTCTATAAATTGTCTTTAAAATGTAGTGCCATCACAAGTTACCAGAGTCCGAAGTGATGTCTTAAATTTGCTTGCTTTATCTGACAAGCAGCCAAGGAAAAACTAAAGTATTCATTTTATAATGATCCATGAACCAAATATTAGAATTTTTCTGAAACATCAATCAGCAAATGTTTGGTATTCATACTTGATAAATAACCTAAACAAGTAATCAAATACGCAAACTTGATTCGATTAATTTTTTCTGTCGATCGACTAAATCGATTGATCGACTAAGCGTTGCAGCCCTAATGCTTTTATATGCTCATATGACAAAGAAAACACTTTGTCAATATCCATGTCAATAATAGAACATGTATACATGTGGTGTTAATCTCCCCTTCATGATGGTAGTGGTACTTATAAAGCATGAGGTGTGTGACCTGCATGATCTTGTCCTGGGCGGCGGGGGTGCGGGGCGTGCGGAGGCCGGTGCCCATGTTGTTCGTCAGGCTGTACTCGGAGAGGAGGGCAGACGACGCGGAGTTGCCGCTCTCGCTCTCCTCGGCCGCCTGGCGGGCCACCTCGCTGGCCACGCCCACTTTCACCACCTCCTCCAGCTCGGCATCGCTGATCTGAGAAATACAGTTTAAAAAAAGTTATTGTCGTATGTCGTTGTGTTATTTTATACACTGGTGAATGTTTTTTCGCTATCCAACTGGCGGAGACAGCAGAACATACATTTTTTACAGACAGTTATGTAAACCTAAAAAGAAAAAAAACGTATGTATAATGAATCAAATTCAACACCATTTGGGGACCATGTTCTAAAAAACCACATCAAAGTTTTGGGAGGTCAATTTATGACTGATCAAACGTTTGCCCTCACTTAGCTCTACATACAATGGACAGTATTTTGATTCTGTATTATTTACAAGTTATTTACTATCAGTTCTCTGTTATCAAAATTGGAGGGTTTTAATTCCCCTTTACCATTGCCTGGTGAGTCCAGCGACAAATCCTACATTCATGATGATATACAGATCTAGTTATATGTTAGTTGTATATAGCTGCTGGTTACCTGTGGAGCCGGCAGCACCAGCTTGGAGCGCTTTTTGGTGAACTCGGCCACGCCGCTGGTCTGAATGATGGCGGAGGGCAGGTCGTTCTCCTTCTTCTTCTTGATCTTCTGCTTGTCCTTCTTCCTGTCCCGCTCCTCACGCTCACTGTACACAAACACACACGCGTCTTTAGTGGTTTCATCATAGGATCTAGTCCTCTATTTAACGTCAGTTGGTTTAGCTAAATGGTATGCATGTTGTGTAAAGTGTACAGTGTGGATCTGTGTGTGGACTAGTGAGTGTATAAAGTGTACATTGTGGATCTGTGTGTGGACTAGTGAGTGTGTCCAGTGAAAGGTGTGGATCTGTGTGGGTACTGAGTGAGTAAAGTGTAAAGTGTGGATCTGGGTGGGGACTGACTTGCGTAGCTCTCCCTCCAGATGCTGCTGGCGAAGCCTTTTGAAGTTGGGCTCCAGCGCATTGTACTCCTCCATGCTGGTGTCGTAAAAGCCCTAGAGATGAAAACACATTCTCTCTTATAGTGAAGTCAATAGTGATATTTTGCATTGTTGAGTGAATGCTCCTTGCTATGCTGATATAACAGGACCATGCTTGATCTCTTCCACTGTAGTCCCTTGTTTGTTTTGGTCATAGAAATAGGTTTTCTAAGTTCCTGTTGTGGTCACCTGGGCGGGTTTCTTCTGAAAGGGGATTTCAGCATTGTAGTCGACACCCCTCTTCTTCTTCCTCTTCTTCTGGACATCGATGCCAGCCGCCCTCAGCTCCCGGCGCTTCTGAAGCGCAGCCAGACGCCTGGCGGGAGGAGAGGAACAACAACAGAGTGGTGGTGAGGATCCTAGCACGACGCTGGACTAGAAATTGCCTTAATATGATTTTTTTTTGCCATATCGTTCATCCCTACGACGGACTATAAGCAGCAAATATCGAAATAAGGGAATTAACTGCATTGTAACGTCAGCCACGCAAAACTATCAGGCTAATCAGAAAAAACACCAGGTACCAGCTGGACCCGAACACACAACCATGTGGTGGTCTTTAGGTCATTACCTGGCCTCCTCAAGCTGCTTCTCTCTGGCCTTCCTCTTTGCCTTTTTACCTTGGGTGTTAGCCAGCCTGGCTCTGGCTTCTGACAGCATCTCCAACTCATCTGTGTTGCACAAACACACACACTTGTATAAGTGCCAGTAAAACACAATTATGATGCACGTTTACCGGTATATTGTTTTGTTTGACTAGCCATCACAGAAGGCAATGTCTTAATTAACAAAACAATGCAGTGGGGCACCTGATATGTATAGTTTAGGGATGTCAACGGTTAACTAACAGTTAACCGTTGTTACCTGGCCGAGAATATTTTTGACCGGTTACGCATGTCGGTTTATCGGTTAGTTTGCATATACACAGCTTTGCTAGCTAGCAGTCTGAGGTATAAAATTAAGCTTGCTAAACAACGCTCGGTGTGGGACCATTTCCTCCAGAAAGGAAAATAAGTCAAATGTAAATTGTGTGATGCTACTCTTCAGTTTGGTAGTAGTACTAGCACTATGCTGTACCACATTAAGAACAAGCACCCGGGTGCCGTGTCCGAGGATGGCTCGCAGCCATAGATCACGTCGCTGCTCCCGGGGGAGAAAGTGTCTCGCACCAGTTGCTGAATGATTAGAGCATGTGGACATGTTGGATATGTTGATCTTCCTCAACAAAAACCGTTAGTTCAAATCGAAATGTGTTGTTGTTAAGATTAGGTGTAGTAGTAGGCTACTTAATTTAAAGCTCTTAAAAATTGCCAGATCGAAATGCTAAATAATGTTGTTTTGTTGTTTAGATTAAGTGCAAAGCTCTTAAAAAGCGATTCCTTGTCTGCATTAACAGACGCCCCGGAGTGGAGCACCAGTCGCTTGACCACTATGCAGTTCCAACATTTTGTAATTCGTAGGCCTAGGTTAATTATTTGTATATTAATTAACGAAATGACAATTCTATAGTTATTTTATTATTTAATGACCTTTATTTTATCGGGTGGAATCATTGACAACACATTCTCTTTTGCAACGATGACCTGATCAAAATGCGGCATTAAACTTCAGTAAAGCCAACAGAAAATAAAATAAAAGGCAAGACATTTACAACACAAAACATTAAAATGTCAGCACCTCTAAATGGACAGCCCTTCGAAATGCGCCGCCAAAGCTCATTGAGTCAATGGAGCGCCGAAATAAAGGAAAGCACCACTTTCTCGTATTTCACATCTTTTGCAAAAAATTAACAGGTTAGTTACCGGTAAATGGGTGTCGGTCTATCGAACGCAAAATTAACCGAAACTGACATCCCTAGTTACAACATAACACATTCCAGCCAGCCTATTAACTACTCTTTAGTGCCTGACCGATATATAGTCGCATATATTTATTTTACAAGGGAAAAAATCAATAAAACCAGATAACGGATATAATAATAATAGTCATTTACCTATCACTACATTTGTTCAAGGTAGACTTACTAGTTCTGCGCTGCCTGCTCTTGGCAAGTGTGGTTTGGTGTGACACACCTGTAGCAGCTGGCGCTGGGTTGACAATGGTAGCCCTGTATGTGCCACTGAGCTCGTATGAACTATGTATGGATGCACATGCGCATCACATTCTGATGCCATAGTGGATCACAGGGGTCTTTTAAACTACTTTCCAATGTCGTCTGGGATGTTTGAACTTATCCAAGTACTCACGCATGTTTCCTTATGAAAAATACAGTGCAAATCGCTTCATCTGTGTTATTCATTTTGCACTGTCATGGATAAAATCCCCCGAAAAAGCCATCTATCCATCTAGTTTCCATTTCTTCCATTTTTATATCAATTAAAATTTTCTGTAGGCGATTATTTTTACAGATGAGGCAGTGGGGCCTATTTTGTTGGGTTTAACAGCGCTGTTGTTGAACGCTGTGTTCTCGAACATTCAAAACGCTCTCCCTGTGGTTTGAAAGGCTTCATCACATTCACCACATCAGCGTGTTTAGAATTGTGCAGATGTAATGACACAATAATATAAATTATAAAAAGATGTGATGAAATATAAATTATTAAAAGCCCTGAAAAGAGCCTACTACTGGATGTGTATAAGCAACTGTGTGGTCACATGGGTCTGGCATGCGTGCCGCGCATACTTTTATTAACTTTTGGGACTAAAGTAAAGCAGACCCCTTAGATCGTTGTTTTGGAAGTGCGCCAACTATCTCGTTGTGTAAAGACAGACCTCAAATAGTTTTTCGACTAACGGGATGAGCAAAAAAAATGCCACAAATTTTCTCTTTGAGTCAACTATTAAACTCACGTTTACCTGCGTATTCACATAGTTCATGTTGTGTTTGATGAGAACTGAACATATTTTATTTTATAGCAATAGTGTTGCCATAATCACTAGTTATGCACAACAACAACACCACAAAGAAGAAGTGTTCACAATGGCATTATGTGGTTTTCTAATGTGGCATATAAATAGACATTATCGTAGTTAGAGTAATTTCCACCAATGCAGATATACAATTGTAAGCCAAATATAGGTGTACTGATATATTGGCCTTATTACTGTTAGGCCAATATATCAGTAGGCCACAGTAAGTCACATCTCCAAACTGAAGCATAACTACACCCACCCATAGCATTCGATACAAGACCCTAAAAAACTAGAAGGGGTTACAGGACGACAACAAGTAGTTGATGCCCCAGGATTGCGGAAAAGGCTGAGCTCTCTTGTTGATGTCATTCTCCGATTCCTAATCTACTACTTGTCCAACTACTCCGGAAAAAAATAAAATAAAAAAAATAAAATAAAAAGACAAAAGGATAACATCAGCAAAACATCTTATTCTCAATGCTGATATGACCCCCAATGACACGACCAAATGCAACATTTAAACAAGTTACAGAACCTCCCCCTGCTCTGAATACAACCTTCGGTTCAACTTGGCAATCAGTGACAGCGTGGCAAATGTACATGCAAGCAAGATACTGTGCATGCACATGGGTTTCATAACTGATGTACTTAGCAAAACATTTGATGGCAAAATTAGTTAAGGTGATGCATTCTACCAATCAAAGTAACTTAATGGTTCTGTGACAGGTTTAATGTGCTTTTGCAAAACAATGGAAAACCATGCATGCCAAGTGTCTAGTATCTGCCATTTGATTTGACAGAAAACATTTAAAGAAATAAAAACATTTCCCATGGACATCTGCTCTGCAATATGGACAGCAGAATTACCATGTTTGTCCTTTAAAAACAGCTTAAGATTAGAAATAAGAAAAAAATAGTCATGTTGATACTCCCGAGCCTTTCAAAATTAGTCACCGAGGTAAAACTCTTCATGTTGCTCCCTAGCCAGAACCCTCACACTGAGCTGCCATAGAACCAGACAATCTGTGATGCAGGCTCACCCCTTCCATACTACCGTACTGGGTATATACTCTGGAGGACCCGCCTCCACACCCAACACTGGGCCCTGACTGGATGAGTGCGTGTTGATTGCATGGGGTGACCAGGTGTGGGGGCTGTGGAAGATCACCTGAAGGTGTGTTGATTGCATGGGGTGACCAGGTGTGTGGAGCTGAGGAAGCTCACCTGAAGGTGTGTTGATTGCATGGGGTGACCAGGTGTGTGGAGCTGTGGAAGCTCACCTGAAGGTGTGTTGATTGCATGGGGTGACCAGGTGTGTGGGGGTGTGGAAGCTCACCTGAAGGTGTGTTGATTGCATGGGGTGACAAGGTGTGTGGGGGTGTGGATGCTCACCTGAAGGCCCGTCCTCTGCCCCGGGGTGGCGTGTAGCCGCTGTAGTAACGCGCACGTGATGAGGAGAAACTCCCTCCCCGTGAGCGGAAGCGTGCACGGGGGAACCCGCGGTCTGTCGTGCTGATCCCTGGTCTGTTTGTTCTCTTGGCGCCCACCTGAAGCCAAAGGAGAGGCCATTCAAAACCCAGAAACATGCATTGTCTTTAAGGACCATACCGATCTGGGTGATCAAACCATAGCAGCAGTCTCTACTGGCTTAAATATCTGTTACCAATATAATCTGGCAAAATTACTTCATTGTACTAATTCTGTGGGAGAGCATGTAGCCTGTGCCTGCCACGAATGTTAACAATGGCGATACACAAGGTCGTAAAACAAAGCCAGATATTCTGTGTTCTGTTAAAATAAATGTCCTTCAAGCAGGAAAAACTGAACGCAGCTACTATTTGAATATACCTTCGGAAACAAAGTTTAACTGAAGCTAGACATTTGAAATGTATGCCAGTCCTCCGTCCATTCCAATGAAAAAACATTGGTAAAAATTGATCGTCCATCTTTTTTTTTTCTTTTTCTCATCAGTTAATGGTTAATGACCGGTTAACGAGGATGGAATGGCAATCTTTCTGATATTTTGAGTCACTTTTGTCCATGTCTGGTATATAAAGTGTGCAGAACTGTTTGCGCACGTGAAACACATTTTTGGTGAACTATAGTTTTATACCCATGATTCAGGGGCAGTGAATCTGTATGAACAGCACTAGGGCTCGCTGCTGGCAACATTACACATCTAAATGATAATGTAACTGGTGTATATTTATTCATTTGCTGAGGTTCTCTCACCTTTATCTGCCTTCCTCTGAACAGGGACTCGTCCAAGGCCATGGCTGTCCTGACAGACTCCTTGTCTGCAAACTCAATATAGGCAAACCTGGGGAACAAACACCCAAGCGTGATTCACATACACATCACTGTATGCGATTAGTCCACATATTTAACCCTCAAACCCCATATCAATTACTCGATTGCTAGTTCCATCTCTAAGTATTTGAACAGCCAAAAGTAGTGGAGAGAATACATTCAAAAGACATACAATTGCTTTCTACATCAGGATAAACGTCCGATATCATCACTGGAAAAATAAAATTATCTAGCCAGTGAAAACATGAGTGTACCCTTTAGGATGTCCTGTGAATTTGTCACACAAGATGGTGACTCTGTTGACGGACCCACAACCGTGGAAGTGAGCCTCGAGCTCCTCCGCCGTGGCGCCGTAGTCCACCTGCAGGGATCCACCCAGAAAGAGGAGTCAGTGCAAATATCAGTACAGCATGAAAACTCAGCTCAACACCTGTGTGTAAACCTAACCAGTGTACAATAAGGGTTCATCCGATACGAACATCATCCCCGGCCTACGAACATCATCCCCCTCCAATGAAAAAAATGTGCTTCCTCTATGCCTATATGAATTAAACTGGCGCTGCACTGCCGCTGCTGGAATGTGATCAGCTCGCCTCAGCTTTTTTCCTCCTCACACTTTAGAGCAGCTAGTTTTTACAGCTACTTTTCCCCCCATGTTAAGATCATTTTCACGTTATATCTGCCAAACACCATGTGCAATGAAGAAAACGATAGGTTGTTATATTTCTGTAGTTGGTTAACGTTCAACATTAGGTGGCTTGGAATTCAGGCTGGAGGAAAATCATTGAATATAGGATTAATTGTTAGTGTTTAGCCTACTTTATTCAAAATACATCAAAATCAGCTGTTAATCACTTATTTTCAGTGAATATAGGCATAATGGAGCCATTTTCAGACTGAAAACAACATGGTAGGTACCTTGAACGCACTATTCATTAGTTACACCAGCGGTTCTCAACCACTCTCCCGGGGGGCGCGAGTGGTGGTTCAGTGGGGGGGGTGCTACGACTACGACCTACGATCGACGGCAGGGCTGCGCGTATTGCGCAGTTTTGGTTATCGCAGTTTTTAAATTCAATTTAAATCCACTCCCATTGAAGTTAAATGAAATAATGAAATGGAATGACACATTGTCATTCATACCAAATAAGGAGAACTGTAAACTGGTTCTGGGATGTTTAGTATGAGAACGAGTTCCAACGTTCCATGGAGAGCAAAAAAAGCCGATACGACGCGAAGCTAAGTTAGCTGTTTTAGCCGATTCTACCAAACTGCTATACGGTTGAGTGCTACGGGCATCTCAGCTAATAAAATAAATAAATAGCTTTTTTAAAGCCCTTACAAGGCTACACTTCTTTGGTAGTATAATGAGGGTCTTAACATATAAAATGAGGCATTGACAACTTTGTAAGTGTACAGATAGTTTATTAAAAAGCATATCTTATACACGCCTTCAGTAGTTCACCCGTCGACGCCATGTTTTTTTTTAGGCTGATAAGTTGATTGACGAACACAGAGCTCGTGAAGGTATTGTGTGTATGAAATATGCTTTTTAAAAAGCTATCTGTACACTTACGAAGTTGTCAATGCCCCGTTATTTTTTACCAGGTCAGATGCCCTTAGCACGTATAGCAGTTTGGTAGAATCGGCTAAAAACAGCGAACTTAGCTTCGCGTCATATCGGCTTTTTGTTGCTCTCCATGGAACGTCGGAACTCGTTCTCATACTAAACATCCCAGAACCAGTTTACACCGGAGTTCTCCTTTAAATATCAAAGTTGTTGAGTTGTATCAGAGAAAACAACTCATTGGCAGAGAGAAAACAAGGGACAGGGAAAACTCAATCAGGACAACGAGCTGGCTAATTGATCAGGTGTGGGCAGGGAGTGGCATAAGGCAGGTGAGGGCGGGGTTCAGCACAAAAACAAAAGCACATGGCAATGCAAACAAAAACATTCAATTCCACAAAAGACCAGGGGCCTCATGTACAAAGCTTGCTTACGCACAAAAAAGCTGCGTAAGCCACTTCTCACGCAAACGTTCGGA
>JAOPJH010000035.1:14671582-14682187 GCA_027122575.1 Merluccius polylepis
ACTTTTTAACCTACACCCTCCAACCAATCAGAATCGAGTATTCACCCAGACCATGGTATAACATAGACTAAGCTATAAAGCCTATCGTAACTTTAGCCTCAGTGGAATCACCAGCTGGACATTCAGTGGTATTGGATGTTTTGTGCAATGTTAAGACGCTCGTAGTGCGCTACGAGTACCCCTGGAGCTCTCGTTAGCTACGAGCGTCTTAACGCCAGTTGTTCTGCAGCGATGCTTTCGGGAAACGGTGTGAAAACTATCTGATGGTCGTACGACGAACTTAACGACCCACTTAGGCTAACGATGCTTTCGGGAAACTGGGCCCAGTATTGTAGTCAGCACGTTGTGGTTACAGTACAACTCACCCACTTCATGTTCATCCTCCTCTGCTTTTTTGTTGTTTGCATCCTGCAGGGAAAAAAGCACATGTCTGTACTTGTGTGTTTGTGCATGTTTATGTCTGTGAGCGGTTGTGTGTGGGTGTGGGTGTGCGCGCATGTGTATGCGTGTATGTGTGTGTGTGTGTGTGTGCATGCATGCATGCGTGTGAGACAGAGAGAGACAGAAAGAGAGAAAGAGGGGAGAGATAGTCTTACCGGAGGAAGGGAGAAGACGCCGCTGAACGCTAGTGTGAGGATGAGGAAGAGATTGATGAAGGAAGTCATGATGAAACCTCGCTCCAATCACTGGATCTTTTTTTATGGCTAAAATGAAGAGAGCAGAAGATGAGCACAGCTGTTTCTCAGCATCCCTAATGGGCAAGGTGTGAACAGAAGATAAACAGATCCGCTTACCTCTTCAGGAGAGTTGAAGGCTACAAACAAGTGCGTCTTGCCCCCCTCCATTTATAGATGCCAAGGTTTTTTTTGTCAGCAAACTCCTCCCAAGTTGTTTCTGCGTGTACCCAGGGGGGAGGTATTTTATCCCTGAAGTATGGGAAGGTGACAGCTAAAACGCTCCATCAGATGAAACTGTCAAAACAATAGGAACTCAAAGCATAATGGACCTGTCATACCAGTAGGGTCAGGAGCGGGAATCAGTCTGATGAAACTGTCAAAAAAATAGGAACTCAAAGTACCTGTCATACCAGTAGGGTCCGGAGCGGGAATCAGTCTGACACGTGAGACTGCTAAACCAGTTATCAACCACACACAGTATTGTGTAATAAAAACTCAACAATACATTTAAAAAATGTATTCATTTAGGCCAGATGAACAACCATCCACAAAGCAGAACTATAAAAGATGTGTGTCAGTCAGTGTGTTTGTGTCATTTACCAGAACATTCAACTGGACATATCAACAACAACAACAACAGTACATAAAATGAAGATATGTAAACAGTGTACACAAGATGTCTACGCAAAATGTGTATAATTCTGCTTCTGAGGTGGGATGCAGGTAGTGTGCCGGGTACAAATCTAAATAGCCAATCGACTAAAGACACACATGAACAGCATGTAAAACATTTATGAGCCACAGATTACGTTGCTTGGGAGCCCAATTTGAGAAAAAAGTGAAAAAACAAAACAAAACACTAAACTCTAGAGGTTCATTGATTTATTGACAGACAAAAACCAAGACATTTTCTCTGTAATTTTAGTTTATTTTAGTTACAGGTTTTTTTCTACAAATCGTTTTTTGTAAAGCCTTGTTTTTATTTTTATTTCAGTTAATGAAAATGTTTTTTCACACCTAGTTCTTGTTATTTCGTTAGTTTTTGTTAACGCCAATAACCTTGACACACCCACACACACACAGGGGTCACTTGAAATAGTAACCGCCAACCCCCCCCCGCCCACACACACACACACACACACACACACTCTATACAATGCTGTAGAATTCTCTTTTTTGTTTCATCATATCATTTCCATGATTAAAATGTTGTTTTTATCTTCCTTTCTTTGTTTTCTGTATACCTAATTTGTCGATACATCAGTTGAACTCACTATTTTGCTTGACACCTGATTGCATAATTGTGTCCTTCACCTTTCCTTCACGGTCATTACTTGTGTTTGACATAAGTAATGTTTGGTAGCTCTGACGAAATATGCTATCTATCATGGTTACAAAAGAAGCACATGAAGAATAATGGTGTTGAACTGGTTTAGAGAGTAAACAATTGCATTTTGAATTTGTCTTTGAAACATATGACACCCCAAAATATAGTATAGATCACAGCTATTCAAAGAAAAATCATTCATACACAACCTTTGACAATGGAAATTCATAGTTAAAAACTTAAAGCCTTAATCGACTTAAAGGTGCTGTAGGTAAGATTCGAGAGTTGTAAAGAGAGAGAGCAGAAAAGAACAGAAGAGAGCAATACTTTGAAAAGAAGCAACCAAGTGCCGCCGAAAAGGCGCTTTTTTCTTTTCTTTTGTTTTTCGTCTGCTCTGGTGACGACTATATTCCTGTTGACGCGCCGCAGCGCGATGCTTCCTGTGTGTGCTCAGTGCGGCACTTGACAAGCATCATTGCTGACACGAGCGAGATGGAGGAGTCAGACGAACTGGTCGGCCCTCTGGATGGACAGTTTCGAGTATAAACTAAATATTTGCGGGCCCTGCTTGCCCGCAAATGGCTAAAAGTAAAAGGGCCACATGTAAAAAAGTGTCATTAATAAAAAACAAATGTAATATCCGCTTCTTGTCATTTATCTTTCTGTTCTGAGAACAGTACACAGAAAATGTGATTTTTTTTTTCAGTCATATAGGATTAATTGTGATTAATCAAAATTAATTCAACAAACCTTGTGATGAATGCTGACACCTGCACCAAGTTCAATTCCTTGAACATTAGTACTTTGGCAATTTTTCTGATTCTTTAGCATTGGATAGTATTTGCAGTATGTTATGAAGATTAGAAGGCATTGGTTAGTTTGTATGGCGTACTGAGCGTAAAAATGCATGCATTTCATGGTATGAACAGAATGGGGAAGTGAGTTATAAGTAACACACCCAACATACAGTAAATACTTCACCACCAATGTCATTGTTATGTTCCAGTAAATAATCTTACTTAGTGCCCATCATCAAACAATGGGTTACACATAAGTCATTGC
Source organism: Merluccius polylepis (assembly GCA_027122575.1). Lineage (NCBI taxonomy): Eukaryota > Metazoa > Chordata > Actinopteri > Gadiformes > Merlucciidae > Merluccius > Merluccius polylepis. The sequence continues at coordinate 14,674,649 of JAOPJH010000035.1, forward strand.
ATCACATAGTGAACCATGGGTGCTTCAAAGGTCTTTTGTTTAAGCGTTGCACAATTGTCATTTGTTTGAATGAGAGGTGCGGACAAATGATGAATGAAGAGATGATGAGAGAAATGTGACCTTTGTTTTTTTTTCTCAATGTATTTTAGAAACCAACCCAGGAACATTGCAAAGTGTGTATACACTGAAAAATAGAATCCTTTGGATTTACTTGATTTTAATGTGTACATCGGTCCCACATGATAAGAATGTGGATGACTGACAAAATGTCCTTTTTCTCAATTCATTATTTCTTGTTAAACCAAAATATTTCCATCATGTTCAGGTATTTAAAATAATCAAGTTGAGTTAACTTATTTATTTTTAAGCTACTGCAACACCAATTAATTAAGTAGTATGAAAGCGATTTTATCATGTTCAGGATACCTGATTTTCAAATATAACAAACTTGATTTGTTAATGCTAATATTATTTAAATGTATTATGTCAATTAAAATCAATTTTATTATTTCCTTACATCCCAGGTTAGGTCTCTAAATGTTACTTGATTTGTTAAAGCCGGCCAAATGCATTGTAGATTGTCAGTTTTTGTGTTGTGTGCAAATACAAAAATCAAAACCGATTTCATTGAAATAATGTACTGTATTCTTCCTTACAACTTTGCAAATCACACACATACAGTGACTTTAGCGTAGAAATACAAAGCTGTAACCATTATGATACCAGTACATTCAAAATACAAACCACAAATTACTTATTGCAGTATGTTCAAAGCTGTGAACAGTTAGTACTGCACAAGTGCATCCTCAACTGCAAATACAAAATAACAACAGCAATAAAAGTATTTTTTTTACTGTAAACCAGTAAACAAAATATGCCACAATCTGAATTGGGCAAGTAAGAGCTACTGTTCACCCATACAAATCACACACAGAGTAACTTCAGTGTAGAAATACAAAGATGTTACCATTATAATACCAGTACATTCAAAATACAAACGACAAGTCACTTATTTCAGTATATTCGAAAACTGAACAGTTAGTAATGCACAAGTGCATCCTCAACAGCAAATACAAAACAACAACAACAGTAATAAAAGTTTTTTTTTTTTTGACTGTAAACCAGTAAACAAAATATGCCAATATCTGAATTGGGCAAGTAAGAACTACTGTTCATAAAAAAGATTTAACCTTGACGGTTAACCCTGTGAACACCATTTTACATAGATGACAAATTAAAGCAGATTTGCAAACAAACAGTAATAAACCCTGCATTGACTTGTCATGGAGAAATAACACACTTTTTTTTTTTAAAGGGTTGCAGTTATATCAGTGTGACCAGTTCACTGAGAGAGCCTGTTTTTCAGAGCAAGCGCTTTGTTGGAAAGCTTACCTCTATCCAGTTCCATCCAAATCTTTTGGATAACCTCGAAAGTGTAGTGGAGGTCAGCAGGGTAGCTAAGGTTGAGGACATACATCAGTCCGAACAGCATAGCAACAGCTGATGCTACATTATCAAGATCTTGCAAAAACTTGATGCCTTCAAGAACAATGCCAATGTCCTCTACTTCATCACTTGAAGCATGTTCTTTGACAACATAGATCCCAACAGTGGTGTCTTCAATGGCCTCATCGATGGTGTTGTTATCCAGGCTTTGTACAAAACAGACAAAAAGTAAACCAAAGTTAGCCAAATCAAAACTATTCACCAAGCTCCTTCAAGAAAATTATAAACATAAAACAGTGACACTATAGAGCTGGTGAGGTGAAAGTTAGAATCAAGGCAAACATAAACATTTAATAAAATGGAAGCATTATCTGTTCCATGAGAAACCACTTTTAATGCAGTCTGAGCCACTTTGTTGCACATTTACAGATCCATGGCTGTGTATGAACACAGGATTCTCTTTCAGCACATACACAGATGAGACAACTGGCGGGCCATGAGATATTTGCTGAATTTGACAAAAAGTCTTGAGAACCGTTCATTCTACCTTTAAGTTCATTTAGCATCAACCAGAAACACTGTATAGATTTTTTGTATGAATCAGTAAGCCATTGATGATTAAATTGATAATGAACATTATTTTAATTGATGAATAATTTCAGCACAAGTGATCAAGAATGAAAATAAGAGAAGAGTGGAAGAAGAGTGGAAGCATTGATTCATATACATACCACATATTCCTGTAGAAGTTTATCTGGATCTTCGCCCATGTAGACACAGACTCCTTTAATGATCCACTCTCGTCCAGCATCTACATCATCACACTGAAAGGACATTTTCTAGATTAGTGTCTTAATTCAGCTCATGTGCCTTAATTTAACAACATCGATTGGTATAAACTGCCCTAAGGGTGCACAGTATTTGTCTCAAGTTTCCTATGATTGTGCGAGCCTTGCCGTGTACTCCATGGTGGAGGAAGATTGAAGGGACTTACAAAAGAAAGAAGAGGTGGAATATAGAAATAGGCAACCCCCCCTAAAAAAAAGGCAGTAATTCTTTAAAAAACATTTCTAGGACTGTAGGAGGCCTGCATCACTTACATTAGCAGTTTTTGCAGTGACTCTTTTGAGCTTTTCCCCTAGCTGTCCTCCTCTCTTTTGGAACAGCCTTGTCAGATGGTCAGATTGGAGGTCTAGCCAGACAGGAACAGACAGGAACTTGGACTGAAGTGGAACGGTGGTGACTCTCTTGAATTCAGCGTTGATCTGAAAAAGCACAGAGGACTCAATAAAAATGTCACCATCACACATAAAAGCAGAGCAGGACAGTCAATGAGGGAGATGAAGCACAGACACGTGATGTGCTATTTGGTATAATAGCAATTTGCCAGTATACACAAACCAGTCCTTTCAACAGCCAATCAAAGATTTTTTTTTTTTTTAAACAGCATGAGATCAGCCTTACCTCACTGACTTCAAACAAAGCAGGCCACCTTGCCATGAAATCATCCACCATCGGTGCATCACAAACAACCTCATGTCTTCTATATGCGAAAGTCTTTTCCATGTTGAACTTCACAGCCTCTCGGTTGTTCCTCTTCCTTACATCCAAGAGTAAAGCTTTCCGCATGGCTTCTAGACTGCTCAGTTTCAGGTGATGGGTATGTGGGGCAAAAAATAACTTCTGCTCTCTTTGCCTTTTTGATGCCAAAGGCTGCGCTGCGCTTTCCATCAGGTTTGTTTTTTAAAGAGTTCACTGGCACTTCTGGGCATCCCAGTTTTCTCAGTTGTGTGCGGTAGTTAGAAAGTTTATATTTTAAACTCGTCTTCCAGCCACCATATCCAGTACTGGACCCCTTCTCAGTTAGACATGGATGTTTCTTGATGAGACTCTGGGCTACTTGTTCCATCTCCTTATCACTAACATAGACTTTATACTGCACAATTTCCTGCACTAACCCATCAAGGATGGCTGACTTCAACTTGGGATCTGGAATGAGTACAGCGCCATTTTGAATGTAGACTAAACCTGCCTGCTGAAGTTTTAATTCTGCATCATAGGAGAACTTAGGTACATGAAACACAGCTGGCCAGGAGGACCATGAGCTTGCAGACTCATTTGATGACAGTATATCTGTATCCACAAGTGTACCTGACAGTGCAGTGATGAAGAGTAATTTGCTGAGCAAGGACTTGATGCTTGGAGGGGTAGGACTGTAAAGCTCTCATGTTGCATTGTGGGCGTTGACAAATCAATTACTCTTAGAGTCCCTCTGTCCTCCACCTCTGAAACTGAAGTTAGGTTCATAAACTCATTCCCAAACAATGAGTCAATAAACTGAAGTCTGATGTTTCCCTGAAAGTTACACTGTTTTTTGAATTCAGCCATAAGGTCTTCAAGAGATTCAGGGACTCCATGTGCAAGACTCAGCCTCTGACAGCTGCCATCAGTCAGTAAGATCTTCACGATCACAGGCATGGCCATCTTCAAAGCCCTTTATTCTGCAGAAACACAAAGAATATTAATCAGACAGCAATATAATTTTAAATGTCAAATCCAGTATAAGATATAGTAGTATGGTGGGAAAAAAATTAGAATAGTCAACTAATATTTATTTACTTGAATTTCAGACATTTTAGCACTCCAAGGACCTGAGGACACCCTGCACAGAATTGTTAAGCTAGGTTAGAACAAATAAAGAATTTAAATATAAGACATTTGAACTGAAATAACCCCATGAATTCTAATTTAAAGCTTTTTAATGACATGCATATCACACAAATGATGACACACAAACATACACACACACACGTTACAAATTGTCATAAACCCTCCCCTCAATTATTGCACACCACCTTTTATTTCAATATGTCTTTTCAAAGTCACCATGCGAGCTGATCCAATCTTGTAGTCAGCTAGTGGATAAGTATCAAGGAGTTCACTGGGTGCAACGAGTGTGAATGTTCTTGTGGGTGATGGACTGAGTTCAAAGGCTCTATAATGCTCTCTATACCAACCACAGAGCTCATTGACAATGTAGAACACACTGTCATGCAAAATGCAGATTTGGTCCATTTCACTAAATTCAGGCAATCCACCTGTTGCTCTGTGGGCCAATATAATTCCCTTCCTATAGGTTATGCCCTTGGTCGTCACACACTGTGCAAGTTGGACCTCAGATGAGTCTGGGAACTTCTGTCTGATGACTTGTGCTATCTCCTCTCTGAGTAAGTCTACTGGTAGAGTGGATACAGCTGAAACCTCTAGGTCTGACTTATTCAGACATGGAGAGCTCAAATGGTAGGCGATCATCATTTGATGCTTTGAGGCTAAGGAAAGAGGCACATTTTTGAAACAGCTTGTATGCCTGATGATTTGCTTAAAAAAGCTGTGCTTAGCCTCAAAGCGCATCGTCCACTGTCCGACAACTGGTCCAAACAGCCTAATTATTTGGGGGTAGTGCTCCAAATAATGTTGTTTTGGGATGAGCTTGATGTCTGGGAACAGTGTTTGGTACCGCTGCCTGTGCTCCAGGATTTTGCCTTCCAAAAAAGCTAGTGAGTCATCACTATGTACGGGTGCAGCAACAAGCTCAGTGATGTCCTTCAGATCCATGAGGATGAGCCATGCAGGCTCATCCTCAGGTACACGTGATCCCACCAAAAAGGGCAAAACCCTGAGCAAACTCCAATTTTTAAGGGCATTTCCGCCCACTGTTTTTCTGCTAGAGAAACTCTGTGACACAACATGAGGTTTGTTTGTCCTGTCGGCCCATTTGTAGGGAAACTTCAAAATAGCAGTGTTCAAATCAGCCAATGTGAAGTATTTGTTTGAAATGAGCACTGTCAAGCAACGAGCAAGCTCTACTGGGATTATACCCTCAAATACATCATGGGCAAGATCAGGAGGATAACCAAAGATGACATGAAAATGAGACATATTTTTTGTGAAGACACATTCCCTTTTCACTCCAAAACAATGTGTACCTGTATCTTTGACTTGTCTGACATGGGTCTGATGTAGCTCCTTGGTTCTCAGACTAAAAGCACCAGATGCAACATGTATTCCACTGAAAAACTCTGCAAAAATCCTGCAACACTGTGAGCTCCCAGGTTGTCAGCCACTACACTGAATACTGTTCCTTGAAGTGACTCACCTAACAGTGGGACATAAACACCAAGCTCCTCAAGAGTTTTTAGATCCTGTATAAGAGGTTCAAAGATTTTATCATAACCATAGGTGCTCACATCATCGGTTTTGCACAATACTGACAAGTAGATAGATGACAAAGCAAGAATGAGACCCCGGGGGCAAGTTAGACAATACCCAATAAACAGCACAAAGCTTATGCTTCTTTCTTGAAGTGCCAAGTGGGTTACAAGTTTCTAAGTCATCAACATACAAATTTAGGATGATCCTTGGCTTTTCTCCAGCAAAGAAACAATTTTCCTTAAATAGAGAGCCGTCCCTTGAGGATCTGTACTGATGTGTCAAACCAGAATTTGTGCCTTCCTGTCTTTGACGACCCTCAACAACGTTTGTAATGATATGCCCTCTACTTAACAGCTGCTGTAAGAACTTCAATATTGGGACATATTGGAAACTGCATTTGTTTTTAGCATCAAGAATGTATTCAACTGGCTCTATAACCCCAAAGTTATTCTTGTAATACTGCTTACGCAGATAGGCTGTACTTAGAGAGCCACCTTTTTGTATGGACCTTTGCACTGGATTACCAGAATAAATTGCATTAACAGTTTCTCTAATTACAAGTTCATCAACGGAGAGGTTTTTCTGATGAAAGATGTCACTCACAATGTCACAAGATAATGGCACAGGGGCAGAACAGATCAAATGATGGAGTTCCCCAGAAATTAATCTACAGCTGAAGTGGGCACATGGACCAAATGTTCTAACTTCAGCAAAGCAGCAGCAAATCTATGCTCAATGACCTTCTGCAAGTCTTCAGTATGAGAATGAGTGTTTGATGGAATGGCAGTATCTGATTGCTCAACACACTCCTCACTGTTTGCTTCCAAATCATTCACAGATGATATCCTTGTAGTTATAACTACTTCTTAAAAGTACAATAAATGTTTGTCTTAAAGTCACATCCTAAAAACATACAAATGACTGTCTCGTTTCGTTTGAGATGTGCATTTATATGAGAAAAATAATCCTTGATAATAAATCAGTACCACTACAAATGTGACAACTGAATATAGCTTCTTTTTTGTGAGGGACACCTGAGGTATGGATTTTACTTTGGTGGACAATAAGGGCATTCCACGTCTTAAATGTGCATGGACAGTGCTGGTATGTACATGGATAGTGAGAACTACGTCCAAAATGTGGATGCTTTAACTTGTAGTGATGTAAAAGCTCGGACCTACTTGATACAGTTTGTGTGCACCCCTTACAGCTCCACATTCCCTGGACCTAACCCTGCAACATACATCAAGATCATCATTAGTCAAAAGTACTGACGAAAATGTCAAACAAAAAGGCTCACTGCACTACCAAAATTCTATACAAGATGGAAATATGCTATCATTTCCAAATAAATTCATAGGACTTTAACCCTCTGAGGAATAAGCCCTTTTCAGCTTATTTTGACCAGCGATATTTGGCAGAATAAAGCAAGTCAATATTTTAGATTATAATCAAATGTGAAAAATTACAATTAACGTTTTATCAATATCTCACATTCTTTTTAAAATGTATCTCAAGGTAAATAAAGATGTACATTTAGGGCTTAAATAAATGTGGGAGTACCTACCCATTACAGAGCCTTTTGAATGTATATGCAAAAGGACAGTGAACCTGTGAAAGAAAATATTTGGCATCAGTCAGGTGTCTCAGTAAAAAAAAAAAAAACACACACACACAATCCTAAACATGTCACAACTTCATACACGTTCTTATTTCCCCTCCTCCCCCACTCGCCATAGTCACAGTCTGGTGCAGAGTTCGATGAAATTCACTTAACTCAGTGTGTTTTAGGGTTGGGCGATGTCCCTTAAATTGGCAGTTGACGATGTTTACAGTAAAACATTGTGATGGACGATGATATCGTCGTCGGGGGGCGGGGCC
>JAOPJH010000035.1:14962882-14977385 GCA_027122575.1 Merluccius polylepis
CCCCCCCCCCCCCCCCCCCCCCCCCCCCCCCCCCCCCCCCCGCCCCCCCCCCCCCCCCCCCCCCCCCGCCGGCCCCCCCCCAACAGGTTGCCGCTGTTTGGAAATTATTTACACTTCTCCTCGTTTCCCCAAGTTGTCCAGAACTTGTTCTGCTATTTTTTAAATAGTTTTCAACGAACAACATTTCCCCTTAAAGCACACAGAGCTTTTATTATTATCACCATGTTAGTAAAACACCACAGGACGTTATCATACCGGTCTGTAGAGACCATGAAGTGGAGATGCAGACGTTGTCGTGCTGACGTGTGAACTATGTGTTGAAGGACTCCTGTAAGGTCTTATGTTTGTACATGTGGAAGACTGGAGGCGCAGATCCTGCTGTAGTCCGGCTCTGAGGAGACCCCCCCCAGCTCTGAGGAGACCCCCCATGCTGCTGAGACCTGCCTGGTAGAGACCTTCAGCACACGCACACACACACACACACACACACACACACACACACACACACAGGTGTGTGGGTGCCACATGCACATTTAAAGAGGTTACTTCCCCAAACAAAAGACACAAAATAGGACAGAATAGTAAATCATGCCTACATGTGTGTGGACTCAGCAGGGATAATATTAAATGAGAAAAGTTGATCTACATGATATTTAGGCCTACTATATTTTAAAGCAAAACAGAACGCCTGAAACTGAACGCCTTACTGCATTATATTCCATTATATTTTGAACTGGCACCTGATGCCTGAATTTCTTTACATAAATAAAGACATTTATGTACCATCAATTGATGCAGAAAAGGCACAAATTGGTGCAGACTAATTCACCAGAATGCAGGAAATGAAGTGTTTGACATTGAAAACTTCCTGGGGGAGGAACCAGACCCCCCGCTTCATGTCCCCCCCCCATGTTCAAACTCAGCCTACGCCACTGCCTCTACCTCACTGTTGTCGGGGTTAATGTTGGCTCAAGCCATAATGTGTGTGGTTGCCAGAGTGAGAATCAAATATGGCAAGGCAAGGCTTCAGTTAATGTTTCACTTCATTTAAAAAGTGAATTGCTACTCAAGTGTTGGTAATAAAGGAATTGAATGATTGAATAAAAATGTTTCTATGTATTTGTCATGTGCTGCAGGGATGCTTCCGTCCACCTCACTGTCTGTTGTTGCTGTTCACACCAAAATGTTACTCTATCATAACCATTGTTAGCTAAATGAAACACAATGCCAACCCCAACCTAAATAATAAGCATGTAACAAGCAGCATCAGGTCAAATAGCACTTGGACGGCTTTGCCCTGCAGTGGAGTCATGCCGGTGACGGCCAGCATCTGGACAATGGTCAACAGTGTTGGGCAATGGATAGCGGCATTGGTCTGGCAACAGCGGTCGACCAGACAGGCAGCGGTCACCACATTTCACCATGAACTTGTCATCCCTTATATTTATGTTGTGCAGCGTACAAAATAGATATATTGCACTTGTTACATGTGCTGCTGTCATTTTTTGTTTTAGTAAAGCCATACTTTAGAGCATTTTACTTTAGACATGATGGCTGCCGCTGGGCAGCAGTAGAGAGGAATGTTCTCTGCAACTTTTCCGACCACAAGACGGTGAGAGGACTGTTGCATAACCGGAATGAGGCACCAAAATAAATGTAGTCATTTGGTCCGGGTAGAACCGACCATGTTGCCACCGGTACCACTCGGTTCTCGGTACCCAACTCTAGATATTAATATTTGTGAATGAAAACCAATCAAACATTGTATTGTAAGACCATCATCAAAATGATTGATAATGATGTAGTGGTATGAGGCACCACTGCCATTCAAGCACAGGCTTCCGTTTCACCGCGCCCTCTCTGGCTTATTAGCCAATTGTTGTTTATGCCGAGGAGATAAGGGTGGGCCGTGCCCTTCCTCCTGACCTCTCGCTTCCTGCCTCTTCGGCCCGTCCACTTCCGGGTTGTTGCTCTCGTCCGCTCGCCTCGGAGCACAGGTAGGCTCACCTTGGCATGCCGTTTGTGTATTTGTCCTCACCGCGATCGGGGCAACGTATTGGGGTCGCTTGCCGCCGCTGACCGGAGCGTGGTCTGCTGGTCGCATGGTGTGTGGTGGCTGTCTCCCCTGCTGCGCCGACCCTCTTCACCCCTCTCCCTCTTTAGAAGGGACGCAATTAACCGGACTGAGAACCGGAGTTTACGAACGCTAAATCTGATAGAACTGAGTAGTCGCGGCTATTTAGTCACTGCTACTTGTTACTGTTACTGTTGCTGCTTCGCTGCCGCTTCCGCCGGCTTGGTTCGGCTGCCTGTCGGCTGTCCCTGGTCGGCTTGCCTCCTGCTGTTGACCCTGTTTCCCGCTGCTGCTGTGCGTGGTGTGGTGGGAGTGTGTGGCTACCGCTCGGGTAGGCCACTGTGAGCTCCGTCGGGACTCTCAGCCACTCGTTTGGACTGTGTGTGTGTTTGTGTGAGTGTTTTAGAGTTCATCTGCCAAGGTGTGGTGTCGTTGTTTATTTCATTTTCATTTGGAAGGGGAACTTCTCAATTTGAACCCTTTATTTGTGTTTAAAACTGATTAATTATGGTTAATTGTTGAGTTGATATCTCTGGCCAGAGACTCTTTAATTTTCTAGTTTTCTTTCATTTTGATTGATTTCTGATTACTGCTGTGGCAACCCCCCCCCTCTCCGGGGTGGGCCGGGATGTCACACGACAGTGATTGATATTGACATAGACACAGACACAGTGAATTGAGGTAAAGTTAGCGTTTACTGAGAGATAGAGGGCAAAAATAACCGGGGGTTTACGCAGCCAAAGCCAGTCCGTATATCCTGCGAATAGTCGCGGTCCGAAGCCAAAGTTCGGTACACAAGAGCTAATCCTCTCACGATCCAGGGTATAGCTCCAACGGTCCTCCCCGACTGGTCTCGCCTAGTCTACTCCCCCGTCCTCTTGTTTTCCTTCTCCCTTTGTAGTCTGGGTCTCATCTCCTGATTGGTCCGTGCTGCAGGGCTCGTTAGCCTCCTCAGGTGCACTGGATGGGGATGATTGGGGTTGGGCGTCGTCCAAGCTTCTATCAGGTGTGCCCCACCTTGTGGGGGAACGGGATAATATCTGCCCTCCATTATGATTCCATGGGGCCGCCCCCTCCGGCTGCCACAGTATATTTATTCAAGCTTCTGCGCAGAAGGATCGACATCAACAAGTAACAGTCAGTGTCTCCTGATGAGTCGATAAAGAATGCATTAATACCACGGTTTTTATGTACATAAGAACAAAGAGTTGTGATGTTCATTAAGAGATAAATGTCAGGGCAAATAAGGGAGGTATTATTCCCAAGTGAGGGCCTACTCCCTTCTCAGACCAAAATAAGGAAAAAGTTTAGATGTTCAAGCCAGGCTATGAATGTGTCTGTCCTTGTATGCAGGTGGTTATGTTCATTAGTTCATGTACAGTTTATCAGACATGTGTAGGTTGGGTTATGTTTAAGCCTGTCATGTATTACATTAAGCAAATGTGGTTTGTCCTTGTATTAAGACAACAAGTCCATTTGCGGTGCAGCGGAAACATCCTTTTACAGAGTGGTGTAACACAAAGAATCACAGTTAACACAAAGGTTATTTACTAAATGATACTTTTTCCTCTACAAGGTCAAAAGAGCAACTGGTCTGGGGAGGCCTCAGTCAAGGTCAAAGGTAATTGGAGACCACCTCTCAGTATATACATTTAAAAAAAAAACTCTGCAACTCTGTCCCTTTAACCCCAAACTACACTGGCTGATTCACGAGCCCCCCAGCTCATTGGTCCTGGTACATAGAAAGCTGAAATTCACAGGACATGGTCCTTGGTGGACCTAGATAATGTCTATAAACTTTTTTCCGCTCAAGCTAGAAGGCTGAAAATGTTGTCAGTGATTCTGCACTCAAGTGATCTGTTGACGACGTTGAGAGAAATGCACACATCTTTGGGGGCTTCCAGTGCTTATTGTCCAGGTGCTGGATGTGATTTTCCCCAGCCTCAACTGCTGCCTCTGTCACGGCCGGGCTAGGACACAGGACGCAGATGCAGGGTCTTGGTGTTTTAAATTCGATATTTATTGTAATCTCTCAATGGAGGAACCGGAGCAAAAACCTATGACTAAAAGCAGAGCTGTGACAAGGAAAGGCTGAAATGACCGCACGCAGACGAGGACGAAGACTAACACACTGGCACAAGACAAAGGGAGACGCAGACTCTTATACATGGGGTAACAGGGAACAGGTGAAACCACTCAGACAATCAGACTGAGACACACGAGGAAGGGCAAGTTACCTGAAACGAGAGGAGAGTTACTTTTCAAAGTAAAACAGGAAATGACAAGACAAAACATGGAGACAGGACAAAAACCCAACTTGACCTCACCGAGGTGTGACAGTACCCCCCCTTCTAGGGCCGACACCTGACGGACCAGGCAAATCAGGATGATCCCTATAAAAGTCCTGAATAAGGGAAGGGTCGTCTATGTAACGCTGTGGGACCCACTGTCTCTCCTCTGGCCCGTATCCCTCCCAGTCAATTTAGTCTCTTGGCTTGTTTGATATACTCAAGATTCCTGTCATCGGTCCACACAATGAACGGATGCTGTGCCCCCTCCAGCCAGTGTCTCCACTCCTCCAATGTGACCTTGACTGCCAGCAGCTCCCGGTTGCCAACGTCATAGTTCCTTTCCGCGGAACTCAGTCGCCGGGACAGAAAGGCGCAGGGGTGCATCTTGCCATCCACCTCTGACCGCTGGGATAGGACCGCCCTGATCCCTTCATTGGAGGCGTCAACCTCCACCACGAATTTCCGCTGTGGGTCGGGGTGTGACAGCCTCCTGTCTGTCAGGAAGTTTGTGATCAACTCACAGGTGGAGGCTGGAACTGTGAGCTGGGTCAGTTTGGTGTGGAGGACTTTTGGAATGATGGTGTTGAGCTGAAGTCCACCAACAGGATCCTTGCATAGGTCCCTGGGGATTTGAGGTGTTGGAGGATGTAGTGCAGTCCCATGTTGACTGCATGCTTCACTGACCTGTTTGCAGTCGGCAAACTGCGGGGGGTGAAACAGGGGTCCTGTGTCTCTCAAATATTTTCATGACTACAGACGTCAGGGCGATGGGTCTGTAGTCATTCAGTCCTGAGATGGAGGGTTTCTTTGGGACCGGGATTATTGTTGAGTGTCTGAAGCAGGAGGGGAATTCACACATCTCTCGTGGTCCTTGTGAAGATGGGGGACAGCTGGTCAGCGCAGACTTATAGACAGGAGGGTGAGATGCCGTCTGGACCTGGGGGCCTTCCTGGTCTTCTGTCTCCTGAAGAGCTGGTACCAGGCCAGGAGTGGCTAATTGGGAGGACTGGGACAATTCCCGGTCTGACTTTTGGGCCGCGAGGGCCGGTGTTCAAATATTATTATTATTTATTTATTTATTTATTTTGGGCCGGTGTTCAGTCACGGCACTGAGTGGGTATCACGTGTATGCTGTTACTGCTGTCGCTGGGCCGTCTCCACTTGCAGCTCTTTTCTTTTTCTTTTTTTGCAGACGCAGCCTGACGTAACACGTCCGTGCACACCGCACACTGTCAGTGGTGTTTGTAGCCTGGCTCCAGCCCCAGAAGTGCAAGGGTGTTTGCAAAATGGAAAATAAAAAGAGCAAGGGTGGCGCAGAAAAAGCGAGAATTAAAAAGAGAAAAGCACTAGAGACAGATGCAGCCAAGTGTGCAAAAATTTGCAGCTTTTTCAATGAAACGTGCTTGCGGTCTGAAACGACCAATGAAGATGATGAAACGGGTAAGACAAGATGTTGAACAAAATGCAACTTTAACTGCACCGTTCAAGTTAATTAATTAGCCTATCAAGTCAATGAATTGCGTGGCGTTGTAGCATATAGCCTGTCTAACCTAACGTTACATAATTTAAATAATAGTATGATGCAACGCCACATAACTGGCCACAAACTTTGTCTTGTAGCCTCTCAGATGCAAGATGCATCACCAAGCACCAGCCATGAGCCCACAGGTCCAGAGTGTGCAGGTAGGATTGCTCATTAAGTGAATATTATTAGAATTAATATAATGAAGAGTATGGTGTAGATCTGCTCTATATGATAAATGCCCTGAGATAATTGATGATGATAGATGATTCAGCACTACAATAATGAAACTGACTTGAATTTTTGACTTGAAAAAGGGGAGATTTGTGTTGAGATTTATGACCATTTTTATGATTTAGTGTCAGAGGCAGAGCCAGGAGCCAGTGGTGAGGAAGAAACAGGTGAGCTAGTGTGTGAACAAGCAAGCATTAGTTCCAATAAAACCACTTTCTATGCCCAAATGATAGTAGTGGCCCATTTTTTATCATTAGTAATAGTTAAGTAATATGGAATAAGCCTGCCTATTTTGCCATTGAACAAAATCTTAATTGGTTCAGTCAAAACGTGTTTTCCATGTCAAATATGCTAAAGCCTTACAGATTATTGGTTTTTATGTGATACAGGTGCAGGCAAGTCTAGGGAAACTGGAGGAAGTGTGAAAGGGAGAGCAGAGTCTACTCAGGGACTGATTACAGCAGCTCAGCAGCAGAACCCTGAACCACAAGATAGGAATGAGACATATGAAGATGAGTCTGTTGATAGTTTTGACTACTTTGCTCTCCTTCAGTCACAGGATATACATATATTTTTTTCTTATCATCCTCAACAATCCCCAAATATTGCTATACCAAAAGTTTTCAATAGCACAGATGGAACCAACCACAAGTGGCTGACTTATTGTGAAAGAAATCAGTCTCTGTACTGCTCTGTTTGTCTAGCATTTGCACCTCTGGTTAGTGATGGCCCTTTCATAAAGAGGCATGAAAGACTGGAAACACATTCACCAAAGAATAGTGGAACACGAAAAAAGTAAGACACACAGAGATAGTGCAGATGCTTACTTTCTGAATGTACAAAAGGCAGAGAATAGGTGACAATCTGGAATCAGTTGGTCCCTTAATAACTCATTGATACTTGTACAGCCACCTGGACATGATACAACAATCTACAAGCTTCCTCTGGTCCTTGGAATCAGGCTGCTCTCTTCTTCTGTTGTTAAAATAAAGGCCTTCAAAGTGATTCCAGAATTGAATCTATGGCCCACTTTATAGATGAGAATCTGGAATAATTTGGTCCCTTAATAACTGATTGATACTTGTACCTAGAGTTGTGCAGCCACCTGGACGTGATACAACAATCTACAAGCTTCCTCTGGTCCTTGGAATCAGGCTGCTCTCTTCTTCTGTTTTTAAAATAAAGGCCTTCAAAGTGATTCCAGAATTGAATCTATGGCCCACTTAATAGATGAGAATCTGGAATCATTTGGTCCCTTAATAATATATCTTTACTTCTAGCTAGAGTGATGCTGCCACATGTCCTAGATACAGAAGTCTTCAAGCTTTTATTGGTACTTGGACTCAACCCATTCCTTCAATCAGTTTTTGAAATATCAGCCTTCGAAATGCACCCAGTGTCATTCATATTATGCAAGAGATGAGAATCTGGAATCATTTGGTGCCTTAATAACTGATTATTACTTATACCTAGAGTGATGAAGCTAAGTCTTTGATAGACAAGTCATTGACAACAATGTAGAATCTTCCAATGGTTCTTGGAATCAACCCGTTCTCTCAGTCAGTCTTTGAAATATCAGCCTTAACACCACTTAATGAGGATAAAATCTCAAACTTTGGTGCTCCCTAGCTCCGTACAGGAAGGGGGATGAAAACATTTATTTTACAGTTGTTTTGCAGCACGCAAAACCAGGGAATAAAAATAAACTCTGCAATTTTGCAGTTTAAACTCTTTTATTAAAATAAACCAAATTACAAAACAAAATCCTATTAATATTTTTTGGAGTCATACTTAACATCTCAAACAAAATAAAAATCTTAATGACCCCTAACGCTTCCCTCCCTCATTTTGTCCCTCCTGGCCATATCCCCCTGCATCCTGCATTCCACTCCGCAATGCTGAATGTACTTGTACACAAGGAGAATCATGATAATGAAGTACAGTATTGCAGCTAGAATCACGATTGCGACCAAATCCAACAGGTCACATGCTTGTCCACATAGCCCTCCTGATCTAAAAGGGAAACAAAACCACTTTATTGTAATATAGTACAAACATCACTTGATTCATCATCATACTATTTGAAATAATCACATATATTTAAAGAACTTGCCTATATGGTGCATCTTGTGGAGATCCTTGTTGTGGCTGGGACTGAATTTGGAGGGCGAGGCCATTATTTGGCATCTGCATCCTCATTTCTATTGCATGATCTATCAATGTGTCAATTAGAAATAAACAATTTTAGAAAATGTACCCTCTGTCTGATTAAATTAATTTTAGAAAGCACACACAAGTACAGCAAACAAATTTAACATGCCTGGCATTGCTGAGTGACTTCCTGTTGACACCTGCATAAAAAGGACCAAATTAGTAATTAATATGTTATTGGAAACTAATAGTCATTTCTATTCAGTAATTTAATTTTTTAGTGCTTTAGATGCTGAATCTGGATGAAGTAGGAATTAGAATTCAAACCAAAGCTGCAAGCTTTTATTATTCTTTATTTAAAAAAATAATAATAATATTTTTTTTATTTTTTATTTTATTTTATGAATCAAGTGGGAGGTAAATTGAAAGTTGGAAATAAAATTGATATTCCACATTTACATCTATCATAACATTTTCGTTTTAAACGAAAATGCAATAAAAGCAACTTTTTAAAAGTTAAAAAATGTATAAAAACATGACATTGGGATGTTACTCACTACAATACGACAATATCAACCAAGTATCAAACCTTTTGTATGAGAAAAATCTATAAATTACGGAGCTAAAACTTACCATGTGCTCAGTGCTCCATCTGTAGCTCTGACTTTTGTAGCTCCTACTTCCTGTTGACACAGGAAGTCCATATTTTCATAGGAAGTAGAATTTTTTTAATCTATTTTTATCCAACATGTTTATGGTTATGAAATTATTAAATACACTACACCTGCACATTCTGTATGACTTTTATTCAATTACTTTACAGTGTTGCATTCATTCCAGGCATTCAAAGTGGACCATTTTCTATAAATAAGTCCACTTGTGTTGAAACGATTGTTCTTAAATGATGCCAGCTACGTGCTCCTTGTCCCTCATCACTCTCACATAGTTACAACACTTCATGAATTGGAAAATCTCAATTTTGGTGCCTCTCAGTCTTCCAAGATAACCCCCTTGTCTACTCATTTATGTCTCCAACTCCAAAACTTCTCAAACTGACGAACAAGGCCACACTCTGTCATGAAAAAAAGGAACAGTTAGATTAACAATGATGCTGATTGCTATTTGACTAGCTTGAATGATAAAGTTGTCTAGCTTGTTGTGGTTTTAAGGTTTTTTAATATATTAATATTGTAGACGATATCAAATCATGGCATGCTTGTTGTGCTGAAAGAAACTAGATGTCAGTTTTGTTTTTGTTACGAAGTTCGAAGTCCCTATGAGAATATAATCTTAACCACTCTGGGTCAAAGTCCCTATGAGAATATACTTATCAACCACTCTGGGTCAAAGTCCCTATGAGAATATGTTATTGGGCTAGGAGTTAAGGTCTCCTGGAGTTGTATAGTTATTAAACCTTAATTTTGCTCAAGGTTGGAGCCCAGTATGATACTGTGTTGGATTCGGATGTGTAAACACCTTGGAAACCAGTGGAGCGATAGGAGGCCGATTGGGAACATATTGCTGGCAATATTTCCATCCAAAGAGCTAAGCTCACTTGCATGAAAACATAAATACCCTTTGTGTGACTAACTCTGCATGTGCTAAAGCTTGCTTACTTTGCTATGGTGCATCTTGAATCCCACCACGTGGGAGCTGTTTTATGAGCCTTTGTTCTTCACTAAGAGCAGCGGGGGAAGGGCACATTCCTGGGCTATTAGCATTATAGCCCCACGTGTGGCTAATGTTAAGAGAAGAGAAAGAGAGTAAATTATCTTTCACTCTAAACTTATAGACACACACACACATAGATGATCATATACACAGTATTAACCAGGAAGATGTAAAGTGTGCTCAGTTAAATAAGAGCAGTGGCTCTATGCTATAGTAATATCACAACACCGGGAGAATAGATAAGGTCTCTTGGTAGCTTACAGGACCTGATAAGTGACAAATCCCTTTGGAGTTCAGACACTACACCATAGGGTTTTAATCCTCAGACTCCATGTTTAGAGTTCTTACTATTATCTGTAGTTAAAACCCACCTAACCTTACGTTCGAGTATTCTCTGCGAACCGTCTCGGAACTCGGATGTGATGTCACGTCCGAGTTCAAGCGTTTTATTATGGTCGTTGGAGAAAAACATGGACGCCACCCGGAAAGCTGTTGTCGCGGTAGCATTGGCCGAGTACCAGGCCCTCCAAAATAAATATGTGCTTCACCTACACAACCTCGAGGAAGAATTCCAGGAACAGTACACAAGACGCAGAAGGTATGTTCATATTTCAGTATATTTAGTGAAGTGAAAGCGTTGGAGTCGCGTGATAGTAGATAATTTTGGCATGCTAGCTAGCAGGAAATGGGCTAAAAACATGGGCAACGTCGCTAGATGGCACTGTTGCTATTGAACGCTACTGAACGTTTTTGTCAATATAAATATATGCGCTTAAAAGGTAAAGATTATCTACACTACTAACATATCATAACCTCAATTCACTGTAATGGCACATAATTTATATCTCCCTTTGCTTTTGGGTAGTATGTATGTTGTATGAATGTCATAGGGTTGTATGTATATCTTGTTGGGATGTCAGGTTAGTATGTGTGTGTTTATTTGTATGGATGTTATTGTCTTTGTGCCTTGATGTATATGCTACTGGACACCTTAATTTCCTTCGGGATAAATAAAGTATCTCTATCTATCTATCTATATGACAAGTTGTGCAAGATGCAAACTTTGCTGGCGAACGCAGCGAAAAGTAGTACATGCACTGTTACATGAGTTAATGTATTAACGCCAGTTTTTTTTTCTATTTCTTTTCTCATTCACATAGGGCTGTGGTAACAGCTGTGCTGCAGTCCAGACAGCAGGTCATCCTGAAGTCTGGAACGGAGTGGGAGGTCATGCTGGATATGGATGACAATACATTTGCCCGCCATTTCCGAATCAGAAGATCCAGGTTTGAGCAGCTCCTTCTACTGCTTCAGGAGGGCGGCCTGCACAGTGAACACAGCCATGGACTTCCCCCCTTGCCTGTTCCCCAAAAGGCCCTCATGTTTCTCTGGTATATGGCCAACCAGAACAGCTACACAGAGATTTCAGATAAATTTAACGTTTCCCAGTCAACAGCGCACACAGCCATCCTTCAAGTGCTGACTATCATGTCAGGGATCGTCCCACACTTTGTGTCTTGGCCAAGAGGCTGTGAGAAGAGGATGTCTTCTGCTGCCTTCCAGCGTACCTCTGGCCTCGATGGAGTCATTGGGGCAATAGATGGTTGCCACATCAGGGTCCAGAGGCCACCCATCAGAGGAGGGGATTACATAAACAGAAAATGTTACTATTCTGTCCTCCTCCAGGGTATTGTCAATGATGAAGGCCGTTTCATTGACATCTTCACTGGACCACCAGGCAGGGTGCACGATGCCAGGATGCTGCGGGGCTCCACTTTTTACACAAACTGGCAGGAGAAGATGGAGGACTATCAGCTGCTCGGGGACAGTGCCTACATTGGTCAGGCCTTCCCCTTCATTATTACACCAAAGCGCGACAACGGGGCCCTCACCGATGCTGACCGCCAGCAAAATTTCAACATCAGTCGGGGGAGGGTGATTGTTGAACAGGCTTTTGGCAGGATGAAGTGTAAGTGGCGTCGCTTACGAGACCTGCAGAACACCAGGATGGATATAGTGGTGATGATTATCATGGCTGCATGCTCCTTGCACAACTTTGCCCTTGGAGCTGTGGATGGCTGTGATGAACACCTCGATGGCTGTCCAAGACAGGAGGATGGAAACGAGTAGTTTTGACCATTGTTATCTAATAAATATAGGGTTAGTCTTTAGTCTTTTTACACCTTTGAAACCTTTTGTCAGTGTCAATTTTCTCCCCCTTCAAGTCGTACCTAGAACTGGCTTAAACCTAAAACCAACAGTTAACCCAGAGTTAGGCTAGATACATAGCACTCTCCTAACATTACTGTAAAGTATATTCTTTCTTCAGCTCGACTCGACTCGGTTCCAGGCACGTCACGTTTCCATCTAAAAAAGTACCTCTTCAATGTGGGCGGGTCGTAGAAAAGAACCTCTCCAACATGGGCGGGTCGTCATTAGGTTTTAATCACGGGAGACGCGATTCCCGGGAAATCTGAATCTGATCAAGACTATTTCCTGATTCCCGGGAAAGGTTATGATGGGAAATAAAATAAAAAGCGCAATCAGGCCAGTGAGGTTTTTCTTGTAACTGGTAACATTCAACCATGACAAGGCTTGGTTGATATTCAAATTAGATTTTATTGAAAATAAATGATATTGCACAGAAGTGTGCTTTGTTTCCTCTAACAAACAACAAAACAGGTAAAAGTCACATATTATAATAATGTAATAAAATATATACTAAAATCTATAAAAATTTGAACATTAACATTTCAAATGAACAAGAAACACAAGATGATTTCACATCTTCTCCACCATCTGGCCAAGCAACCTCTGGAACCCCTCCTGGGCTTCCTTCATTTGTGCCAGGGTCTCAGCGTGCCGTTTTTGGGCGGCCGCTTGGGAGGCTGCCTCGGACTCCCTAAGGAACCCCAACAGGTCATCCTCCCTCTGGCACTTGCGTGCCCTCCTTGGGTTGTCAAGGGGCATGGTGGGAGCTGTGCGAGGAGTACCGGAGGACGGAGGAGGTGATGGAGTTCTGGATGGAGCTGGAGCGTGGGCATTAGTCACACACACAGGTGAGGGAGTGCTGGTGGACGAGGAAGGTGAGGCATCTGGGGAAGACACACTGACCTTCAGGGCATCTGGCCTGCCCACATCCAGGCCCATAGCTGTTCCCACAACAGGGAAGACTATGTCGTGGTGACCTCCCATGAGGTCATCCATCTCATAAAAAAACTGAAATCTACCAGGGCCCCTCCCTGTGGATGAATTGTGGTCCTTCACTTTTTTGTAGCCCTCCACCAAAGTGTTCCATTTGCGAGCTACCTTGTCTGGGGGAAAGGTCAGCTTGAAATGGTCGGTCAGCTTGCCAGCAATCTCCTCCCACAGCAGCTTCTTAGAACTCCTGGCCAGTTTCAGGCGCTGGTTCAGGTCCTGGAGGGACCTGGGATGGCCCCTACCCTCTGCTTCTAATTGCAGCCTCATGAGGTCAATTAGGAATAGGGTGTGGTCCTTCAAGAAAGTCTCTGAGACAACCAAAGCATTTGAAGGCAGTGGGGCAGTGGCAGGCAGTGGGGCAGTGGCAGGCAGTGGGGTGTTTGAAGGCAGTGGGGCTGTGGCAGAATCAGATAGACAGAAAGAAAATACAGAGCTGAATACAGAATTGTCAGTCCCCAGGGTTTCATAACAGTACAGTAATGACTATTGTTCTATATTTAATATATTCTATGTTTGCAGGTTTCTCTCTCTGTCTCTCTCTCAGGCCTGTCTTTTGCTTCCCAGGTCTGCCTCTGGATCTTTGCTTTCTATACCTGGCTCAAGCATACATATTGTGGATTATGCTGTGCATACTTCATTCTTAATAAGTATGCTTATTACTATCTCACCTGTGCTTTGAATGCACACCATGCTAACTGAATGCCTGAGCTCCTGGTCCAAGTAGTAAGATGATGGGTTCTCTTGTTGTTGAAAAAGGGGCCCAGGAAAGGGACAGGTCCTCTCCTGATCCCAGTACAGCAGCATGTTGCTCTCATCAACAAACACTAAAAATGAAACACTGTATATTACACTGTGTATTTTGGGCAGTGTGCTAAAATGCACAGTTATCATTGTATCACACTTTATCACACTGCAAATTCAAATAGGCTACCAGTAGTGGTGGGCGGTATGGCCAGAAATATATATCACAGTATTAGTACATCTTAAAAGGCACATTTTTATTAGTAGCCTATCCCAAGACCAATGTTGTGTTAACCTTATGGCATGGCTCCACAATGTCCAATAAGAAATAGAAGCTATTATGAGATAGTAGCAAACAGATCACTTGGAGTGGGTGAGTGAGGGTTGGTATGTTTCGCGGGGTTTTTATATAAATATAATAAAAACCGGAGATAACGTTACTAACCGGAGATAGCGCTACTTTCAACGCATTGTTGTTTTCAAATGAATCAAGTTTAACCTGACAACGTTGACGGCACAAAACTAAGCAATTTTCTAGTAAAACCGTAGTTTGTTTAGGTAGGCTTTATCTTCTGTTAGCAACCCTAGGGACGCTTAGCAACACCCGTTTGAAACAAG
>JAOPJH010000035.1:15062815-15078126 GCA_027122575.1 Merluccius polylepis
CCCCCCCCCCCCCCCCCCCCCCCCCCCCCCCCCCCCCCCCCCCCCCCCCCCCCCCCCCCCCCCCCCCCACATCGCTGGGCTCAGGGAAGATCTAAACAAACCCAGAATAAAAGCTGCTGTTTTTTACGATCAGATGGGCTCTAACTGTCAGTACAGTTTGAGTTTGGGCTTGGTACAAAGGGAACTGTAGTTCAGGTGAAACAATGTTCAATCTTGAATTCATCTTGTTTTGTTCAACATCAACACCAACCTTTTTAAGATCAAATCAGGGTGTTGGTCGGTCGTTGGATATGGCCATGATACAGCTAACTCAATTAGATCTTTCACGTCATGTAAACTTATACCATACGTCTGCTACATTGTGTGTAGAAAATACTTCCTCTGTGCACGCAATATTAGTTTCTTTGTGTGCATAGACATATTTTGGGCCACTGGGGACACTGGTCTTGGTCTTGATGTAGAGAGATGAACTCAATCATTTCCACCAGCCCCCATCCTCCGTGACACCGTGTGTGTGTGTGTACTTGGACATGTTTGTCACAGGGAATAAAGAGGGGCAGCGAGTCTGCCAAGCCACAACCCTGGGCTGGAATCAGGAGGAATTCAGAAAACCAAACGCTCCAACATTACCTCCCATTTCCATCTTTTGTCCATCTGTCTTGAAACTCAACTTTTGAGTGTCATGAAGAAAAATCTGAGATATCAGGGCATCTGATATATATTCCTTTATTTTAGATTTGGTGTTTTTGGCGTTGTCGAATCATAGTGATGTATGACGAAACCATGGCCTGTAACACACATGTTGGCAGAACCAGCCTTCAACAGTTATGTGTATTATATCTCCCACCTACAGTCTATTCCACAGGGTATTCCAGCAACATTGATGACAAGACTAAACTCTACAACCTTAGACAAGCATGGAAGATAAACCCTAGCCAACTATGAGGGGGCACGATAGTGAAGTGTTTATTGTGTTTTGACTCCCAGCTAAAAGGTACTGGGTTTGATCCCCCATGTCCTAATGACCTGTATCTGAATTCACTGTGGCTTTCGATGACAGTGTCTGATAAATTTCTTTAAATAGTAGCTAGTAATTTACTATTATCTGCGGAACCTAATGCAGGATGCTTTGCCGCCCTTTGTAGCGCCGGCCTGAACTAATGTATTCACACATAAGATAAGATAACATGTACCCTAGAAATCCCAGATGGGAAATTGGGTGTCACAGCAGAAAGCTTCAGGATGATCTCCCTGGAGCTGAAGAACAAGGGATCTGCTTGTTTGACAATCCCCACCCACGACCTTGAGCTTGGATGCCCACCCTTGAGCCTCAGTCTACCAGCCCCTACTACTGCTGCCAGGGTAGGACCAGGGCCAGGGGCTGTGAATGGGTCTGTCAGGCCCTGGCCCAGTCTGCCCCACATGTCAAGGGAGATCTAACTAAACCTAATCCTGAGTGTTTTGTGTGTGAACTTGAGTGAGAGTGTTTTGTAAATTATATAGAGTAACAAGTAAAATGGAGGTGGAGGATGCAAGTGTGTGTGTGTGTGTTGCAGAGAGGAGTGTGTGCATGTGTGTGTTGTGGAGATGAGTGTGCATGCATGTGTGTGTGTGTTGCAGAGAGGAGTGAGAGTGTCTGAGGTTGAGGTGCCTTTTGACCTTCTGGCACCGCCTATGAATCTAAGGTTCACAGATCACCAGTCATGTCTTCCAATGGGTTAGATGTTTTGAAAAAAATGGTTATGTCTATGTGCAGCGTTATGATCTCCCCATAAGAACCCACAGGAAACAGACAGGCAAGCTCCTCTCCATCAGACCTGGGTTGATGGTGTGTGTCTGGTTCGTTTCCACCACAAACGGTAAAGCCATCGACATCATCCAGAGAAACCACCGATACAGGAGTTCTGCGTGAGCCAGGCTGCGTTACCATGGCGATCAGCAGGAGAACGATCAGCCCAGCGCTTGTTGAACTTTTTCCCATGAGCTGTCCCTCCATGGCAGTCCGTCCTCCCGCCAAGAGGGGGGGGGGGGGTCTGGGTGGTCCTCCCTACCCCCCCTTTGATCCCCTCCCTCTGGGGCCTCTTGGATGGATCACTCCCTGTAATCGCTGCAGGGGAACAGTAGCTTCACATATACATCCCAGCATGACCTCAGCATGCCCCCCCCCAGAACGATACAGAGCTGGGATCAGCCAGACCTTCCTGTTGGACCTACCAAGCCTGAAAGGGCAGCAGATAAACTCTGGAGACAAATTGTCAGGGAATGAAAGGAGCCGGGTCACAGCTCCCAGTCTGTTGGCAAGAGACCCCATGACACATAGACCACACAGCCATGTTATTTCTGACCTCCCTGTTGGGGGGTTTTACATCATGGCCCTGAAAGCACCTTGCAGCAACATCTCGTAGCGGTCCAGGCGGCGTTCGCACGAACAGCAGGCTGCGCCAACACTGTGGACCAGATGGCGTTGAAGCAAGGAAAGCTGAGCTCCCCTCCTATCGCTCCTGGTTGGCTGGACAATCTGCAGGAGCATGCATGTTTTGGACCGACTTTAGACGTACTGGAAGCTGACAGCCTCTTTGAGCAAATTCTTTCAAATTCTTGCCCTTCCCAGGGCACCCGGGGGCTGATGGGGCACGGAAGCGCTTTGGTATTTCACTTCAGATTACATTTCTGAGAAGATGTTGGCACACACTTCGCTCTTATCAGACCATATTTTTGTTATTTCATTATTTGTTTGTAATCCGGAGGGCAGTGTGCATAGCTGGGTTTGTGGGTTGAGTGTGCCATTTTGGGCGATAAGATTGTTTTGCAGAGCTGGAGAAACCTTGCCATGAGACGTGCAGCTATCTGCTCTCCCTCCTAAGGAGGTTACATGATGCGCTTTCACCACAGAACCACCAAACACACGCCTGTCTCTTCCACTTTAGTCACCAGCCCTGCTCAATATTTTAAAGGGGAACTTGGCAACTTTTTCAACTTAATAAACCTGTCTGGAAATCATTTGGATGGTTAAATGGTCTGTTCTGGTGTTAATGGTGACTATCTCCGCTCCCCCCAGCGCCCCCAGGTGGAAAACCAGCCTTGCAACTTTGGGACCACCGTCCCGGTAAATTGGAAATGGGAAGTATCGCGAGAAGCAAGAACGAGCGAGAACGAGAGAGAACGAGAGTGAACGAGCGAGAACGAGCGAGAAACACGAACTGCTTTACGGCAATTCAACATAAACACACACGCCCCCCTCAATAACGGTTAATCACGCCGGCTATAAAAGCAAGCGACGATGGATTATTACCCACCTCGGTAGACATCGCGCCACACGAAAAAGTTGCCCGGCAACAAATGCACATGAGCAGCGGTAGAAAGGGGGAGGAGGGTGCCGCAAGTGAGTTTTTTTACGACAGTGTTGTGTAATATACGTCCCAGACCTGTAGGGGGAGCTCGTTGAGAAAACATGCGACGACAAAAGTGAAAACCAGCGAAGAAATGGCTAGAGTTGCCAAGTTCCCCTTTAAAGCCTACAAGGAAAATCTGTGTTTTGTAAATATGTATTTTGGGCCGTTTGTACATCTAATAAGCATTACAACAAGTCATAAGAATTAATGTTATTCCAAATGCGAACCATTGTCACTTCTTTTTTTGTGGGCTTTCTGATACCAGGTTAAAATGTGGGCGGGATTAAAAAGGGATTTGCCGACATCAGCAAACTCTCGAACCAATCGGTTCATAGATTTGAACAATGAACCAACCAATCAGATGCAATAAAACCTTTTTGCTTCTGCGTATAAAGAATCTCATATATTCGTACCACTCCATCTTATATACATGCAGCACGGACGTTTGGCATATAGTATTTGCGAAACCAAACCACAAAAGTTCACGAAGATTAAACTAAAACGGTCTGGCATTTATACTATGATACTATGAAGACGAGGATTACAATGTCTGTAGCAGCTACAGAAGACGGTACAGACCAGCTGGCTGATGTGGAAGCATGTGCAAAAACCAAACACAACAGGCTAGTTGTTTTGCTGTAATGAAAGTAATCTGGCACAATCTCTGTTGTCAACTGTTACTGACCATAGATGTATTATTAGAACGTGGACAGTTCTCATAATACATTTTGTATTATAGATACATGGGTTGTACTAAGATTCATAGTAAGATTATGTTAAGGTTTGTAGTAAGATTATATGAAGCAGGCGTCCACACGGTCCTGATCATAGCGCTGATCAGCTAAATTGCTTTTTGTTTTAACAAACATTTCAAATATTTAGGAACGTTTATTCATGCTCAAATGTTGGTATATACACAATAAGGCACTTAACTTTTACATCATATATGCATTTTTTATATTTTTGGACTGGTTGTCAGATGGTTTAAGGAATCACAAGCCTTTTGTGTTTTGGCAAAGGAGGATGGTGATGTCAATATTCTTATTAGTACGGACTGATTATGAGCATTTAGGCCCCGGGGCACAGACTGGTCACCAAGCCACCACCAAGCCCACAGGGCAATGTACACATTGGAAGATGTTGATTACAATTGGTAATTCACTATCGTTTAATGTTGGTGGAGACATGTGTCCAGACTTTTGTTCAGGTCAGATGGATACACTGAGGAAGTTGAATCTCTACACAATCCGGTTCCTAGAACACCAAATAGATCAAGTTGGTCAAGACAGATGGCCAACTTACTAATGTCAGCAAAAAAAAGTTGCTGTCATTAGGTCTATGTCAGCTTTTGTTCGAGTGTTTTCTTCCTCTTCTGAGTTGATGTTCTTTCACTTGCATCAACTTGGTTATTTTTGTAAAAAATAAAGAGATGGAGGGAATTTCGTGAACCAAAGCCGCATCTCTTGCTTCTTTTTTGCAGGACCCTTGAAGGTTGACAGCCATCAGATTTAGGCTTATTGGAGCCATGATAAATGGAGACAGATTGGTTGCGAGGCCTAGGTGCTGGCGCTTGCCTCTCTGTCCTGGGGCCCGTTAGCCCTTCAGTCCAATGGTGTGCCATTCTCGTGGACAGTCTTCGAGCTTCGGCCTTAACCTTGAGCCAAATGGTGGGGTCTGGAAGGTTGTAAGGGTTTAGGCTATTGGTCTTGAGGCGACCTCGAACCTGTAGATGCTCCACAAAACGTGGAATGTGTAGGGAGCTTACTCAAGAGCCGATCCACATGGTCGGTCGAGATTATTTCCATCCCGTTGGGCCCTTCCAGCAAAGTCAACATCCATACGAGAAGGTTGATGCTAAAGGCAAAGCTCTGGAATGCTTTGAATCTCCTGCCTTGATATTAGCATCTGGATACACTGACTGAAGGGCAGGCTGGGCTGGTACAGGCTGATGATGGTTCTTGACCAGGTGTTGACAGCTGGGAGGCTGGGTGAACCAATGGAGCAGGCTGTTGGTAAGGTGGTTTTGTACTCAGCTGATGAGATGGCGTTTTATAAGATGGCTGCTGATATGTTAGCTGCGATGCCCGGAGGAGGCTTATACGCTGTGTGCAGGGGCACAGCAGGTGTATATGGAGTAACTGTGGCTGGCCAGATAGGCGGTTGATAGGCATGATGGCTGGGTGTTCCCATTCCCCACTGGCTACAGAGCAGCTGCATTTGGGAATGGGTGTGACGGGTACAACGGTGCTGTGCGTAATGACGATATGCTGGCTGTACAGGCGTAGCTGGAGCATAAAGACGATATGCTGGCTGTGCAGGCGTAGCTGGAGCATAATGGCGATATGCTGGCTGTGCAGGCATAGCTGGAGCACATGAAATGTGTCAACGTGTCGATATACCTACTTTAAGGCCCCCCCAAAAAAACTTTCCAAATTAGTGTTTTCAAGGGGGCTCAAGTCTCATTCAGGGGAGCTCTGCTCCCCCTGGCCCCCCCCCCCAGTATTCACACCCTGGATAAAGGAATGTCGAATGAATGAAGGAATGAATGATGAATGAATAAATGGTTATCTGCAAGACAGAATAAGAAAAAATATATATACAATGGTGAGGCTGAGTGAACGTCTAGACAAGGTGCAGGCACCCAAAACACACGGCACAGCCAATATATTGAATGTAAACACAGACTAAGTACAATATTATCCCACCTACCTCATAAAAGGGAGTTTGTTTATATGTGTTGTATGTATGTGTAAACATGTTTTTGTTTTTTTTGTCAGAAATACCCCCAGCCTAAAGGGCAGAAGAAAAAGAAGATTGTGAAATACGGAATGGGCGGATTGATAATTTTCTTCCTGATATGCATAATTTGGTTCCCACTTCTCTTCATCTCATTGGTCAGATCTGTGGTGGGTGTGGTCAACCATCCCATTGATGTCACTGTGACGGTAAAGCTAGGAGGCTATGAGGTAATAAAACATAATGATAGTTCTTCTCTTAATCCATATCTATAATAAATTCTAGATTATGTTGATATTGCAGGCTGAAGTGGCCAACATCTGATTTTTTTGTTTTGCGGCTAAACATGACATATCAGAAGTGGTGTGAACATTGTGCAACATACCAGACAACAATCAATAAAATAATATATACTATTACAATTCCAACAGGCATATATAGGTTAAAGTGCTCACATACAGAAGTCTTCTTCCATATGCCTTCCATAACAGTACAGTCCAACCACCATATCTTCAAATAACTTTAATAATCTTAATCTTAATCAATAATCTTAATTAGCTTGGTTGGTATCTGTAAAGTAAAATCAAATAGCTAAAATGATGATATCCCAGAGCTAAATAGGTACTATACATGCATAAATCAATATAGAACACTTTTCATTCATGCAATGTGAGCGAGAGTCATCACACATTTAATTCCTGATAACAATGCTCTGTCCCTTTGTTGTGTGTACCTGTAGGCCTATATCTTTTTGAGTGTATATTTTGTTCAATGTATGCGTTTCAGCCCCTGTTCACTATGAGTGCTCAGCAGCAGTCCATCCAGCCCTTTACTGAGGCAGACTATGACAAACTGACAAAACTTTTTGGAGACAATGCTGTAAGTATCCATGTTGTAAATTGCTTGCTATCCATCTTACTATGCATGATTGCATCCTTCGTGAAGTACCCTTTCTTCTGGCAGTTACATTTAACAAATTAATCTCGATATATATTTTATTTCATGTCCTTTCATAGGTAGCCATGCAGTTCATAACTTTCTACAGTTATGAGGACATTGTAACTGCCAGGATCGAGGGAAGCTCAGGGTCAGTATGGAGAATCAGCCCCCCTAGCAGACAGGAAGTCATCAAGGAGCTACTCGGAAGTCCTGTTGACCTAACATTGCGATTAGCATGGAACTTTCAGAGGTAAAAATCACGATACATTAAATATATTATCATTATTATTATGGAGCATTTTGTGTTGTTCACAGACATGCCCAGTGTGGTTTAGATCAGCGTTTCCCATACTTTTCTTTTGGGGACCCACTTTTTGTAAATAACAAACCATCGTGACCCAATTCACGTTAGGCATCGCGAGAAGAGCATAATTGTACATAAATTAACGTTGCTGAAACTTATCACTGCCATTTCCCCATCACTAGGCCTATTGTATTATAGACCTATTGAATTGATGAACCACACATTTCAAAGGGACATTTCTTTGATAATTTCATGTTTTGCAGTCATTGTTAATAAATGCATTTAGGTGAGTTAACAGGCTCATTTTTTAATCAGTAAAACAACATAGGCTTACACATTTGAAATACAACCATTATACATTAGATCAAATACATGCATTTAGTTAACAGGCTCTCATTTTTTCATATCATTAGTACAACAAAAAGGATTTAATCTATAGCATCTTATACTAATTATCAGAGCACATTTAATATCAAAAACAGCCTCATTTATTTTTATTGGCTTGATCATTTTTGAAGCACAGCCACGTTAAGGATGTGAGCCCAGCGAGATTTAGGCTGAATGTGAGAGGGCAGCTGCAGCTTAATGCCTATGGGTAGAACAACCCCATGTTGCAAATGTATTTGGCGACCCAATTAAAATGCTGTGCGACCCACCAGTGGGTAGCGACCCAGTCTTTGGGAAAACCTGGTTTAGATGTTCTTATCTCTATACCAGAGACATAGATGAGTAGATATTTTAGCTGTATCCTTATAGTAAAACGTGTTCTTATTGCCATAATATACAGTAATTATTCCTCCCAAATGTAATCAATTTAAAACACTTGTGTTCAACAAAGAGATGTACTACTTCATCTCTGTGTATCTCCCTCCTACAGAGACTTGGGTAAAGGTGGGACTGTGGAACATACATTTGACAAACACTCCATAAACCTTGAACCAGGAAACCCAGTCAGAGCAGACCTGGCTTCATTACTGGTTGGCAATCGCACTGAGCCTGTGTAGGTCATGCTTGCAGTAATGTGTATGTATGTGCATGCTAACCTGTTAATATGAAATGCTAAAAGAGCAAAAACAGCTGGTCAAACTATTTTTTTTGCACGCACATGACGTCATTCACTGAATTTAGTGTCTGTTGAATTTACTTTTTCCCAGGCGAGTTCCTCATATGTTTCCCAACTACATCCGAGCCCCGAATGGAGCTGAAGCCAAGCCAGTTAGCCAGCTTTATGAAGGTCAGTGTAAATCTTAAATAAACATGTCATGTTTCTATTGACATCACAGGGAAAATGCATACAGCATACATTCTTCATTTCATATAATTTAACATATTTATTAGCCCAAAATAGTCCCAACTTGCAAGTTGCTTTGGATGAAAGCGTTTGCTAACTGTAAATGTATTTATTTCTTGTTTATGTCAGTAATTCATGTGATATAGTGATATGTTGTTTTACTTTCTACTGACTTATTGATGTACTTATTGTATGTCGCTTTGGAGAAAAGTGTCTGCTAAATGCTCTAAATGTAAATTTAAATGTAATGTATGTGCATCTAATTGACTTTGGAACATGAATGATCATTCATCTGCTGTAATGCTATTTATTGATTTGATTATTAATTGATTTTCTTTTTCAGGAAATGAGGATGGGTACCAGAATGTGACACTGTCCCTAATGAGTGACAGGTCATTAAACCATAGTGGACACCAGGAATGGTGGGACATTGCCATAGATGAATGTAAACCTTCCACAGGGAGCTGTCGGGTGTTGCCTATGATCATATTTAATGACAAAGTCAGTCCGCCAAGCTTGGGTTTCCTTGCTGGATATGGGTAAGAATCCAATATGCATGTATACATGTCATTAAATATACATACTCAACCTAAAGGGGATGGGACATGTATTTAAGAATTATAGATTATGTCTATAATCTTTTCTTTTAAAATCACCCCTTTCCTTGCAGAATCATGGGTTTATATGTTTCGGTGGTCCTAGTAATTGGAAAGTTTGTCCGAGGGTTCTTCAGTGAGATTTCCCACTCTATTATGTTTGAGGAGCTACCCTGTGTGGACCGCATCCTAAAGTTGTGCACTGACATATTTCTGGTGAGTGTGTACACACATAAAAACATACAAGACACATACTACAACACACATTTTAGTACGTGTCTGCATAGAAATCTAATCATTTCTATTAAACACTGAGATAACCTCAAAACCCCATAACGTCAACCCTAAATCTGCAGTGTTCATTTTCCATTGTATTTATTCCCAGGTTCGTGAGACAGGAGAATTAGAGCTGGAGGAGGAGCTCTACTCAAAACTCATTTTCCTTTACCGCTCCCCTGAGACCATGATCAAATGGACCAGAGATATGCAAATCAGAGGTCGAAAAAGAAATTGAAATATTGGAATTATTACAAAAATGCAGTGCCATTACAACAGAATGTATTGGTAAACAGACACACTAAAAGGGGAAATATTAATGATATCCTAAGTGCCTTCTTGCAACCTATTCTTGTGGATTCTTGATAGGTGTTTTTGATTACTCTTTTTAAATGGCAAAATGAATAAATGGATGGTAGACTAGTTGTGTCTAAACAACATTGCAAGATGAGAAGAGGGATTTTATCATTGAAATAATTGCTAATAATGTTAATATTGTATGGTTGATAAAGTCCCCCTGAAAGGAGGATTTTATGAAGTGCAAATAAATGCAATACATGAAATAAAAAGTTTTGTACAGTCAGGTTGGTTATGTTTAAAAGAAAGTCATTTACATATATCACAGAGATCAAGAATAAGGATAAGTTACTAATTTAGAATAATGGAATACTATCTAGAATAATTAATATGAAAGTTATTATTCTATATGTTCTGGTGAGAAGAACTAACAACAGCGTGGATAAATGTATTGCATATATAGAAACCTGTGGGTAGGGATGGAGATCGTGAATTTGTATTGATATTGATAATTTAGTGACAAA
Organism: Merluccius polylepis; assembly: GCA_027122575.1. Classification (NCBI taxonomy): domain Eukaryota; kingdom Metazoa; phylum Chordata; class Actinopteri; order Gadiformes; family Merlucciidae; genus Merluccius; species Merluccius polylepis. Next base: position 15,073,171 of record JAOPJH010000035.1, read on the forward strand.
AATACATTGTTATGACTAGAACTGGTATTGCTTTTATTGCTTATAAAAATCTGAAAAGTAAAAAACTAATATAATAACCAGCAATACATTCCTAGGTAAAAGAGATAATGAACAAAATAAACAATATGCTTTACAACTAAATGAACAGCTCAAGATTAGTCCAATTAATCTGTTCAGTTTTTGTTGGGCAGTTCTGTTGTGGGGGAGAGTTCAGATAGCAGGGGCAGGGTGTCTTATTTTCCCCACCACCAGAGGACAGGGTTTTTGGCCAGAGGAATCGTAGCCTCATTTATCAACATTGCGTACAAAGAAATCTGTGCGTAAACCATGCGTATGCAGTTTTTTCAACAAAATTTGGGATTTACCAATTTGTTCTTGGCTTGAAAATGTGCGTACTTTAGGAGAAAATGTACGGACAGGGTCTGACCAAGCGGTAGAGTGAAAAGGAAAATCACCAGAAAGAACTTGCAAACATGACCAGTTATTGCTTTTGACCAACTTATACCAATACAATACTTTCCCCCCGGAAAGTAACAAGATTTTTAATGATACAATCGATGTAGTCCTACGCCTAAAGTAGGCCTTTACAATAATTGTATCAAGTAAGATGGCTAATTGCCCATAAATTAGATAATTCGACTGCATATTGCTAACTGAAGTCATGTTACGAAATTCTATAAAATTAGGGGAAGTTGTAGGAGGTGCGTGTGTCAAATCTAGTGTTATTAGAGGATATGGTGGGGGCTGATCTAGCATTATTAGAGGATGTGGTAGGGGCTAATCTAGTGTTGTTAGAGGATGTGCTGGGGGCTGATCTAGTGTTGTTAGAGGATGTGGTGGGGCTGATCTAGTGTTAGAGGATGTGGTGGAGGCTGATCTAGCATTATTAGAGGATGTGGTGGGGGATGATCTAGTGTTAGAGGATGTGGTGGGCCTGGTCTAGTGTTGTTTAGGGGTGACCCCGAATAGTCGACTATTTGACGATTCGATCGAGGGAGCCTGATTCGACCGCCAATCTCATAATCGAATCGTCGGCAAAACACAGGATCATTCCATTCTATAGTTTCTTTCTCCCAATAAATCATGATATATAGCCTATTTTTGTATAAATATCAAGTGCAAAACACACTGCCGCCGCAGCGCTGCGGCGCGTCTATGACACAAGTGCCGCCCCTAGCACACATAGGAAGCGTCGCGCTGCGGTGCGTCAACAGGAATATAGTCATCTCTGGAGCAGAAGAAAAAAAAAAAGCGACTATAGTGGAGAGCGGGAACAGCGGAAAGCCGATGTCCGGGTAGCCGCTCCGCTCTGGCAGGAAACTGCGGTAGCTCTTCCTGCGCTTCTTTGGTCGCACGGCCGGTTGGCTCCCTGGCCCAGACGAACCCACCGCTGCCGCCGCCGCCGGGGTAGAGCCCGAGTCTGCTGCTTCACTCACTGCCGCCGTCGTAGCTGATGTTGCTGTTGTTGTTGTTGTCGTCATCGTCGTGGCAATGGGGCCGGTCCCAGTATGGGGCACAGCGGCCGGTGGGGGGTCGGCGGGTTCACAGTCAGAGTGAAGGTTCAACTCCTGCTGGGAGGCGGCTGTGGTGGAGGGGCTCAGCCCAGAGTCCTCCAGCTCCTCTTCCACAATGCAGCAGCCCTCCTCCTCCTCCTCCTCCTCCTCTTCCTCCTCCTCCACCACGCTCTGGCTAGGGCTGCTGTGGGCCACAGCCACCGGCGCCCCGCCCCCCAGGGCCAGCTGCTTGTCCAGGGGCTCGGCAGCGGTGGAGGCCGGCCCGTCTCTGGAGCGCGGAGCGGACCGGGCCCGGCCTCGTTCCACACCGTCGTGGAGCTCCAGCCAGGCCTCCAGGCGGTGCGCCAGCCTCCAGCCACTGGAGGCAAAGTGCTCCTGGATCTCCTGGCTGAACACCTCCACGGGATGCTGCAGCAGCTGGGTCATAGACTGCACCATCTTGATCAGGGACATCTCGTTGTAGCAGCGGCTGTTCTCGTAGCCTTCCTGGAGGCCCCGGTCGCTGTCAAAGCCGGCCTCGTTGTAGTACGGCTCGTTGACCAGGATGAGACCTGCAGGGGAGGGACAGGTCAGTTAACTCTGGGCTGTTCACACACATCAACAGTCAGTTTTTCACTTTTTCTGCCGGTATGCATCTCTCAATGTCCAAGAAAAACCCTCACTAAGGGCGATGGAAGTCATTAGCAAAATCATCGGCACTCATCATTAATCATTAATTAATCATTAATGATCAACGGTCAGCTCTCCAGTGGGACTTTCTTCTTTCTTTCTTTCCTCTTTTATTCAACTCCAATAATGATCTGTATCAAATCTCAAAAACACAACACTAGCATTGTTATATAGATTGCTACATATTGCACTTTTTTCAATACACTAACTTTCATGGAATATCACGCTATACGTGGAATAAAAATACACCAGATACAAAGCACTTTAATCCCTACTGAACTTTGACCACTGTATATTAAATGCATAATATTGCGTCGCCTGATATTCCTGCCAATACATGGCCTATATAATCGATAAATAGCTTATGGCCTCATGCTCACCTGTCAAGCTTAAGCATGTGTGTATGTTATGTGTCTATGTTATGAGAGTTGTGTGTGGTCACCTTGTATAGAAATAAGGACCTGCAGCAGGCTGGACTTGCTGGTCCATCTCTCATTGCCCTGTTGACCAACACACACACACACGCACGCACGCACGCACACACGCACACCCACACACACACACACACACACACACGCACACCATAGGAGGGGTGTGTATTGGATTTGTCAAGTATGAGTAAATTCAATGAATCACCGACAGTGGACGGCATGTCACACACGCCCACGTGGACATTTGTGTACTGACGACAATTACAAAAAATGTCTGAACTCGTCATTCGTCACAGTCTTAAAATGAATAATAAACACATTTCCATTTCATGTTGTGTTCCAATGATCTATAAATCATCATACTACATGCCTAGGGTTGTGTCCGGAATTGCTAACTACATACTACGCGTGCCCTGTAATCTGGCATACTCTTAGTATGGGAGCCAAAAGTAGGCAGATTTTGCCATTTCACAAGGCAGGCGGTCGTAATGAGTGACGACATGCTACATACCAACCAAGTTATATTCACCAAGAAACAGTGTGAAATGCAGGACTTCTCAATGGCAGAGAACGCAGGGAGGGAGGGAGCAGAGAGGGATGGGACATTGTGGCAAAATCGTCTATCCCGGTAGGACATTTAATATCTCGATAATTATATATTTCTCAATATAGCATGTTTTCTGGCAGTTCAATCAATAAATAGTCTATGTAATATAACCACATAGTAAAGCCTATTTTTCTATACTCCTATGTGAATTAAATACTTGACAAATTCTCATTTTTTTCATCACTTTACTGAAATGCAGCATTTAAAACCAGGAAAAGACAACACATGTCATATGACGACATTATGATGTCCCAAATCTAAGACCATATCTAGTCTTATATCACGATAATGATATAATATTGATATATTGCCCAGCCCTGGTTGGGATTGAACCTGTGTACCACACATCCAGGATCTCATAGTCAGGGTGTACCCTTGGCTGTGTGTACCTTGCCGATCCACGTCCCCAGCAGGCTGACGCAGACCTTTCCGTTGTCGTAGAGGTTGGGGTTGAGCCGCCCACAGCACTGTGACAGGTAGCTGAAAAGCGGCGGCACGGCGGGGTAGACGTTGGGCAACTGGATGTCAAACAGGAAGAGGCCGTCCTCATATGGCGTCCGCGTCGGACCCTTAATCAGAGCCGAGAAAAGGTCCTGGCGAGGGTGGGGGGTCAAGGAGAACCGGCATGGTTACGCTTGTTATGTTCAAGTCATCAATAATGTCTATGTGACGGGTAAAGACTAATCTCCGCCCCTTTACATAATTTCTTTCTACTGTCGATAATAATAAATCAGAATTATTACTACTCTGTGTATATAGACATTTACTGTTTCATTGTTGTTTATTTATTCTTTATTCTACTACTGTCCTGTACTTGCTACTGAGGCACCTTGATTTCCCATCTGGGATCAATAAAGTATTATCTTATATGCATGCATTTTTTAAATACAGGAATATAAAATATGACCATTTTATATTCCTGCATACGTGTTCAGAAATGAAGCGTGTTGGTGAAAGGTATTTCCTAGGTTTCAATTGGCTTCACTTAACTTTCCTATTGGTACTCTGCAATCTGTCCAGCTATTTTTAGAAACTATTTTTAAACTTACTTTTTTTGTAGCTACACAAATTTTGATTGTATACTTTGATTGTTTGCAGCCTAACTTGTAAGTTGCTTTCAATAAAGTACATATAAAGTGTCTGCTAAATGACTGAATTCAAATGTCAATTTGAGTTCATAGTAGTAACTCATTCAAAATTCAGTAGATGTCAAGATATTTCCAGAGAAATGCACAAGAGGAATTCAGCCAAGTCCTTATCATCCACTTTGCTCCTAGCCATGCAGGTTCCCTCTCCAGTTCCTTCCCCAGGTTTCCTTCCTGTATGTTCCTCACTGGGCTGTGGGGAGCTTCTCCTATTTTCTCCTCAGTGTTGAGGGGTGCAGCTGACTCCATGTTAGGATCCAACTAACCTGGTGGTGAGGATGACAGGGTATCAAGTGAGGTATAGCTTTGAACTGACCATGCGATCCTCAAAGATCTTGACCATGATGCCGTCGGGTAGCGAGGTGGCCAGCAGAACCAGCTCCTTCCTCACGGTGCAGAAGAACCTCTTGGCCTCCGCCGGCTGGAACTCCATCTTCTTAAATGTGTGGGTGTCTGCAGAAAAATACACAGACACACAGACACACACACAGACACACACACACACAATGTATATCTGGGGCCGTATTCACAAAGCATTTTATCTTACCGCTAGGAGTGCTCCTAACTCGCGCTAAAACATTTTACGTAGG
>JAOPJH010000045.1:40464-56967 GCA_027122575.1 Merluccius polylepis
TACTCGCGTTCTCGGAAGTCTGTACTTGAAGTCCGGACCTTCCAAGTACGTACTTCCAAGTCCGCGAGAACGTAGTCCGCGTACTTAGAATTGAGAAACGGCCAGTGATTAGCTCAACAGGATGCAGGAGTGCCAGTCACTCTCACCTGGCGCTGCTCTCCTGAGCCCTCTCCACATCTCTCTCCTGCAGCAGATGCACCACGCCCCCTCCACAAAGACAAATCGGATCCAAATGGATTTTGTTTGTGGATCGGTTTGGTCCCAGTTAACATAAGGGGACAAAATAACCTTAATGTTTTGAACCAATGGACACCTGATGAACAAGTGTCCATTAAAACCCTGATTCTAATATTCTAGTCGAGCTGGCTAGAGAGCGCTCTTCAGTCAGTTCTCTGTAGCATCGTTTGCAATTATGGTGCAGAATGCGTTCTCGTTTACCGCTTTGTCTCATCGCGAATCTTTGATCTGAACTGGGCTTTAAATGCTTGTTTTGTGCTGTGGTTGCAGGTCCCACAGAATACCTTTATTTTCAGATGTCCTCCATTCTCTCTTTTATATTCAATTACTTTTAGTTGTTGTTGGAGGTTAGGGTGTACAATCACCTGAAAAAAAGTTACTTCTACTACTTCTCTTAGTGCCACATGAAAAACGTGCCAAGTGCCAATGGTTGAAAAATAAGTTTTGAGTTAATTGATTGATTAGTTTTACCATGAATATGAATATAGGCATCACCAGCTTACCATGGCCATGTCAGCATTTTGATGTAGTTCCATGGCTAGGCCTGATTCCCGGGAATTTAATTCATAAGCCTAATTTATACTCCTGAGTCCTGCGTAAAGTGCCGTACGTCGGTTACGGAGAGGCCTCTACATCGACGGAGAGCCTCTCCGTCGTCTCCGTCGGCATGAAATATTTTTTAAGTGTCCGTCACTCCGTCAACGCACAACGGAGACCGCAAGGGCTGCGATTGGTCCTCTAAAAACATCATTTCCTGGTCCTCGAAAAACGAGGACCAGGATGACGCGATGCACGACATATACACTATTATATTATATTATTATTATATGCTCTATGGACGCATAAAGCTCATAATGCCAACCCGACCTACTTGAACCTATAACTTAAAAGAGACGGTGGCAAATTGCACTACATGGTTGTAAATAGTTTGTTTTTAGCAATTACGTTTTTTACTTTTAAAGCATTTCATTTTTTATTATAATGTATCCCCTTTTAACTATCCCTCTTAACTATTTATCCCTTTTGTACTTGTTTACTTGTGTGAAATGTTGTGTGAATCTTGTGTGAAATCTTGTTTACTTTGCACCTGGTTTGTTTTGCGGGCGGGAAAGTGCATTGCGTATCCGGCACCACGACGGAGAACTATGAGGGCTCGAGGGGTCTCCAAGGTTACGCAGTTGGATAGCGCATTACGCAGTAGCAGAAGTATAACCAGCGCTTGAGTCCTTTATACCCCTTCGTGACGACATGGGCCATGTGGGTACAGAGAGGGTGCTTCAACTAGCACGGGAAAGGTTTTACTGGCCGTATATGAAAAGTACATAGAGGACTATGTAACTAAGACATTCTGTTGTATTAAACCCAATAAGTCCACAACATCTGTGTCTGCACCTATGGGTGGTGTAACGTCTAACTCATCCCTCAAATGTGTCTGTAGCCTATAGACTACCCCCTTCAGGAAAAAAGCTAATGGGTTTAGTGCATTTGGAAATTGAATTGTGTGTAAACATTGAATAAGTAACGGTGAAGTTGATACATGTAACGTAATGTTTATTTTCTAAAATGGAAGAAACTGGATTTCCAGCAACAGGCCTAATATTTATTATCATAAAGTTACGCTTGATACAGAGAATATAATAAAGATAATCCGAACTCGGAGAAAGAGATGACAACTTTGCGGGTCCCCTCTTTTTTTTCAACCACGTTAGCCGACGAGCTTTAATTACCTTCTCCTTCTTTTTCTTTTTTTTGTTTTCACCATTACACACCAATGATGTCCACATTTAAAAAATACATTTGCAGTCCAGAGGCCTGGCCGGCCTCTACCAAGTAGCCCACACACAGTCTCCAAAGGACTTAACCTTGCCCTTGTTGTTGACCCCTTTGTTTGCTCAATTTCCCAGCTCAGGTATCCTGGTGTAGGAACACGTGTTGTAGATTAGTTATGTCAGATGTAAGCCAAAGTTCACACGCGGTTTTTGCTTTGCCAGGACCAAGAACCCCCCCCCCCCCCCCCAGCACCACCAGTACCAGTACCAGTACCAGCACCACCCAGCCCAGATAACCACGGCACACGGTCGACGCAGTGGAGTTGGTGACGGACGACACCGGTGTAAGTTTTATTTGTGTATTATTATTTCACTGGGCATTTTTCTACTAAAACCCGGTGGTGTCTCACAGGACTCTTGACTGCACCTCAAACGTGGCTCCTTTCCTCCAACTGTAAGGTTAAAGGCGTCTGGGCTGCCGCGTAAAGGTAGGCGCACGGGCTGCTCGCTGCTCGCTTCTCCAGCATGGACAGGCGAGTCTCCCTATGAATACCTTAAATACTCATTACCAAGTAATGATTGTATCGTGCTTAGAAAAAACGTAGGCTTGTTTAATAGTTTAAATGTTTGTTTGCGTTGTTATGCTGCAGAGCCGTCCCATTAAAAGTAGGGCTATAGCCTAAAAGGGTGCCGTTTTTTCTCGCTGGACGGTCGTTGTTTCAGCCCTGCGTTATTAGGGATGTATAGATGTATTATATATCTAATACATATATCTCAATGCAACAGGCGACTACCCTTCCTCCGCCATGTTTCTATATATGTTATCTGCATGCATTAAAACATTCATTGTATGTTGTTGCACAATAGGCTACAATGTCCCTCACCGTAATGCAAGCTGGAGCGATTACCATTCCTGCGTCACAAAAAAATATGTTTTAATGGATATATGCATATATGTAATATTATTTAGTCATTTGCAGTTAAAACCTAAAAGTTTGTTTCATAACAAATAGGCCTAATGACATTTTTCCACGTTTAAACAGTTGGCGAATAATTACTTCTTTACAACCGGACCGAACTTTTCGGTCGTCATTCAATTCATTGCCATTGGCGGTGAACCTATCGAAACGTCTCTTATGTCCTCTCATTTAGTTGGACATCATGGCCAACTAACTATTAACAGATGCCCACATCCAGTCTAAGTATCCTCTGCTTTCTCTTCTGCAGACGAAACATGACACCGAGGGGTGCGACGTTGGGGTTTCTGCAGCTCCTCCTGTGGTACTTCCCCTCCGCGGCGCGCGCCGGTAATATCCTGGTGTATCCGGTAGATGGCAGCCACTGGCTCAACATGGACATCCTGCTGAAGGAGCTGCACAGGGGCGGCCACGCCATAAGCGTCGTGCGCTCCTCCTCCAGCTGGTACATCGCAGAGGAGGCCCCCCACTACACCTCCATCACGGTGCCCGTCCCCGCGGCCAGCAACTTCGAGGACCCCAAATACATGGCGTCGTTCCTGGAGAGGAGCCTGGAGATCTGGACCCGGCAGCGCTCCGTGGGCTCCTTCATCGCCCTCCAGAAGGAGCTCATCTCCCTGCTGGACGAGGCCCACCGGGCCAGCGCGGAGATGGCCCGCCTGGTCCTGGAGAACCGGGAGCTGGTGGGCCGCATGAGGGCGTCCAACTTCGACGTGATGCTGACCGACCCGGGGTTCGCCGGAGGGGTGGTGGTGGGGAAGTACCTGGGGCTGCCGATGGTGTTCAACGTGCGCTGGATCACCAACGGCGAGGGCCACTTCGCCATCGCGCCGTCGCCCCTGTCCTACGTGCCGACGCTCGGGTCCCTGGTCTCGGACAAGATGAGCTTCGGCAACAAGCTGAAGAACTTCTTGCACTACGGCATCTCGCTGTACATCGACCACGTCACCGTGAGGCCCATCTACCGGAGCTTGTGCGAGGAATTCATCGATCCGGCCTCCAACATCTTCTCCCTCATCCAAGGGGCGGATCTGTGGCTCATGAGGGTGGACTTTGTGTTCGAGTTCCCCCGGCCCACCATGCCCAACGTGGTCTACATAGGAGGCTTCCAGTGCCGGCCGTCCAACCCCTTGACCTCGGAGCTGGAGGCCTTCGTCCAGAGCTCCGGTGACCACGGCGTCGTCATCATGTCCCTGGGCACCTTGCTGGGCAGCCTCCTGCCGGAGATGTCCGAGATGGTGGCGGCCGCCTTCGCCCGCTTGCCCCAGAAGGTGGTGTGGAGGCACCTTGGGGCGAAGCCCTCGGCACTGGGTAACAACACGCTGATCGTAGACTGGCTGCCGCAGAACGACCTGCTGGGCCATCCCAAGACCAGAGCGTTCGTCACGCACGGGGGAACCAACGGCATATACGAAGCCATTTACCACGGAGTGCCCATGCTGGGCCTGCCGCTCATTTTCGACCAGTTCGACAACATGGTGCGCTTGGAGGCCAGGGGCGTGGCCAAGACGCTGGACGTCACCCAATTGGACGTGGACACCTTCACCGACGCTTTGCGAGAGCTCTTGGACGAGGAGAAGCTCTACAAGGCCAACATGATGAAAATGTCCCGTCTCCACCACGACCAGCCTCTCAAGCCCATGGACCGGGCCGTGTTCTGGACAGAGTTTGTGATGAGGCACAAGGGAGCGTCGCATCTATGCACCGAGTCCTACAAGATGCCCTGGTACTCGTATCACAGCGTGGACGTGATGTTGCTAATGCTCAGTGTTGTCGTGTTTCTGCTGCTGGTTTTCTACATGTGTTGCAAGGTTCTAATTCGGCTGGTCACAGGCAAAGGAAAATTAAAACAGAATTAATCATTATGGATTACTGCCATCAGAATTGAGTATACATTATTTTATTGATCTTAAACAAATCGATTTGTACAGACAAAATGTACCAGTCAACTATAACCATGTAAATATTCACGTATTAGCACATTATCTCTTTCTTGGTAGACACAAAAAAAAAGAAAACAATGAGAATGTCACAGGTGGAAATGGGCAAGCGATGTGCGGTGCATCTTATTAAGGGAGACAACGGGGTTTTCTACTGTCGAGTGGCCTTGCAATTCCTAAGTGAAATTAAAACTATGCTCTGAGTTCATGTTCCATTCAATAAAAAGGTGAATTCACTCCACCATAGGCTCCGATGTAAAAATATATTGATTAACATTACGTGAAATGTAAAGTTATGAAAAAGTGATTCGAGTCTGGCTTCAGTTCAATACTGGCCAGGTATCCGGAAATGTGTATGGTTTTCTCCTCAAACACACTTTATCAGAAGAGAATAACCAGAACAGCGACCAATTAAAAACAATGAAACCAATCCACTTAATTTTAGATTTTCCAAAATTGCCAGCCAGATAGGATTTTATGTTCGCCTCAGAACATCTTGCATGCGAGTGTAAAGTGTAAAGAAGATAGTTGCATAAAACTATACATAAGACGAAGAAGATAAAGCAACCTATATAATAGATACTACATAACCTGTTCAGAAATCCACTGGGAAAAGCGTAAACCTTGGCCTTTACAATTCACAGTAACAATGGCCTTGTAATCTTAAGGCGTCTTCTGGTAATTCACTTATTGGATAATCATGAGGGCCGTTTCATACACAAGACATTTTGTGTGTGCGAAATGAATACCATTTAGATGAGTGCAATGACATAAAACAAGGAGATTGTTAAAAGACATAAGAAGCCATTCAAATTGAGGACATGTCACAACCTGCAGCAATGAGTCTTATTCACCCAGCGGCCATCTTAGTTCCTTCTTGGTTCTAAACGCTAGGTGGGATGGAGGCATGATGGCTGCGAGGCGAGTAAGGCCCATCGAACAAAATCATGACCAACTCAAGAATGGTAACAATGGAAAAGATGCAGAATGACAGAATGTCCCTAAATGGGAAGACCAACACTCACAGCATCCATTAACTTTATATGTCACCCGCATAACTTACTCAGTATTCACAGTTTGGGGATATACTTCGCTTCCTAATGCTGCAGCAAATGCGTGTACAATGTTTTGTTTGGATGTAAAGACCTTTTGTTTTGTTATTGTTAATCCACCTGACCGTTGGAAAAAACAAGACATACTGCAGAATTTCATATTGCAGTCGAATTTGAATGCTTGGTCCTTTATATTCACAAGTCAATCCGTGTAAATATTGACATGTATCATTATTATACTACATCAAATCCCTGTCAGTGCATTAATCACGTGCCTATATCCACCCACCCTCATTCGTTAAAGAACACAAAAACCTTCGTTCACCGTTGACGCCAAAGCGGTGATGAGCAGCAGTGCTCCAGACCTGGTTACGCCTAGCGATGCCGTCCCGCCAATCTTCCAAGACAAACAGGTGATTATCAACAAGGTTTTATTCTGCACACATACCAAACCGCTTTCCCTAACACTGTCATTGCATTAAACGAAAATCCACTTTTAAAATAACACTAAAATAAATCATTGTTTTGGTACATTAGCGTCAGAGGCTAGCTTAAACATTTTGAAAACGTGGTATAAAGGATAGAAAGATCTGTTTGTGTAATCAGATTGGGCCAATGAGCGGCCGCCGGGCTCGTATGTTAGACTTGGATGTTGTTCGGTATAAAAAAAAAAAAAGTCTGTTAGCGTCTAGATATCGGGATTTCCAACCCGAGATTTAAATCATCACATTTATTTTAAATTCAAGAAGACAAACAAGATTGCATCTGATGCATCAAGATAGTAGTTTGATTGGTAGCATTTCTGTGTTGTTGAAAATAACATGTAGCCACTCACTTAAGTTATATTACAATTTTAAGTGCTCGATCGGCTGTTATTTCCCACGTGAAAGTGACCAAGCAAGCATAAGAAATACAGACTGATAGTGAAGCTCCATCTTTTTTTTCTCCTCAATGCAAGAATTCAGTCAATGTAATTCTTAACTGTCTCACTGAATACAAGTCACACACACACAACAGACGGCAAAACCAAAACCCAAATTTCAATGTGAAAATTTTGGCCACTTGTGAGCACATTGGTTGGAGGAGGGGGGGGGGGGGGGTTACCAAGTAGGTAAATTGAATGTCTACAATGACTACAAAAAAATGAGCTAACCATAAAATCAGCTAGAGGGTAATGAGTTCTAAACAGACGAGAAAGAAAACCCAGGTACAAAATCTGGGGCTTGTAGGCTACACGTTTGGCAGGAATAGAAAAATGGGAATTAGCGAGTAAGCTCGGTACTCCATTCCACACCATACAGTAAAACCTTTAATTCAATCCTTACTGCACTTCATACAACAACGGAAAAAAAAGGATCCACAAAAGATTGCAGTAGTTTTTACAAGAAGGTACTACTACTTCAGACGCGTACTTGTGTCGTAGACGTCGACGCCTACCGTATTTAAAATAAGTTTCACCCCTGGAGGGCGTGAAGGACAGCGGCTGGCCGTCGTTCTCAGTGATAAATATGGGAGCTGATAGTTTGTTTGTTTTCCTTCCTTTGGATTCCAACACAGAAGTTTCTATATCGGTGTATATCGGTGTAGCCTGGTTGCCGCGGTAACAGAATAAAAAAAAGAATAAAAAAAAAAAACTATGTTAACCTGGATGCGCTTGCTCGCCGTTCCCATCGTCGTCTCGTTCTCGCAGGAGAGCTTTGACCTTAACGGTCCCGGAAACACAAGACCGATGTCCTTAATGGCGTCCCACGCTCCTCTACATAGTCCCCTTCCATCGGGCTCCTTCCCAGTCCCCCCCAACCCGAGGAAGGTTGGAGGCAGCCGCTCAGGGAGGTGGGGTAGGTACAAAACCACGGTACCCTCCCCATTCCCCCTACGCCCCACCCCTGCGCTCCGGAACGAGCGCCCTCTAGTCTAGGGCGTGGTCTCCTTCCCGGCCAGGGCTCCGCCGCCGCCGCCGCTCGCCACCAGGTTGCGGAGCAGCTTGCGGCGGCCAGCCTGGTAGTCCTCCTCGTCCACGTTGACCAGTAGCTTGATGGCCTCGTGGCCGACCGCCTGCTTCAGGGAGTCCGTGATGAACACGCCCTTGAGCGCCTCCAGCAGCGAGCCGTTAATGTAGTCCCGCCAGAAGGCGTCCAGGTAGGTGAGCTCGGAGAATTTGATGTCGCAGATGATGGAGCCCAGGTCGCGGGACTTCAGGATGGTGTTGGCCTGGTTGAAGCGCTCGAACTGCCGCTCCACCGCCTCCTGCTTGTTGGAGAACACGTTGCCCTGCAGCGCAGACTCGTGCTGGCAGTACTCGGCGCGCACCCGCAGGCGGATATCTAGTGGAAAGTACGACGTCATATTGTTATTACACGTATACACGCAGGGTTAGGGTTAGCGGGGGAGTTCAGATACATGTCAGTAAGGAGCAGGTAGGAGTTGGGGATATCGTGCTCTGGGAGATTGGGGATCGAACCTTTGGGCTCGCACCACATTGACGTTATCAGTTTAACCTATGCTCTTTAAAACACTCTTGACTTAAAATAGCACTGGAGTAGTTATTTGAAAACAGTGCAAGAGGTCCAGGTCGGTTATTGTCTGGTGATTTCTAGGTGAAGACTCTGCTCACCACAGGTCTGCTTCTCCCGGCACTCGGCTGTAGAGTGGCTCCTCTTCCTCTTGCGGCTGGAAGTGGGCGGGGCTGGCTTGGTCTGGGGCGGGCCCACCTGCCGCCCTGATGGGGAGCAGCAAATCACGGGCTGAGTTCCTGAGGAAGGGGGCGGGGGACAAGGGTATGAGGTAGGTGTGCTTTAGAATGAGCTACTGTTGTTCATTGTAGAGGTTTATGATGGAGATACATTATGGCTGCACACTATCATTTTATACCAAAATCACAATATGAATGGTGACTATAAAGGCTACCTTTATAGTCTTCACAATATCAACATTAACAAGGTTTACATTGCACTATTGGGGGAAACAAATGTGCAAACTAAACATGAACTTTGAGAAGAGGACTTTGACAGAAGTTTGTGGACCTTGTCCTCACAAGCCTAAAAACAAATGGTCAACAGAATATTCAGTGTACCCTAATCAGCTTCCCTATAATTCACATCAATGACAGCTTAAATCCTTGAAGGACAAGGTCAGGGTAGAAATGCTTTTGTTCAGCGAAGCAATGTTGTTTCTGAATAAATATGATGATTAATCACAGCAAGGGGAAGGCTCTGTGAAGTCTACGCCACCATTTGCTAGACAGACATTACCTCGGGGACAGGAGAAAAAATGTCATCACTTGGGAATCACAGCAGCCTTGTACTACGCACAACGCATTGTTGTGTCCGCATCATGAACCACCCACGCACCTGTACTTCTGCGAGGCATGGTGTCCATTCCCTGAGCTGCCCCTCGCGGGGAGACGTAGCGCACAGAGGTCTCCTCCAGGTACTTATCGACAGGGTCCGGACACACTGGGAGGAACAGGAGGAGTTAGTGCTGCAGGATTCAGTAGCATGTAATAACACCATTGAATCCCTTAGCAGGTTAGGCTTTTATCCACAGCGACTTACAGTGAATTCAGATACACGTCATTAAAGAGCAGGTAGGGCTTATGGTCAGACTGCATAGCATTTTTGTCTGTCGCGATGGTCACCACGTCAAATTAGGCAAATTACTGCATCATAAAATATTGCCGTGTCTTGGCGTGGAGGCAGGGCACACTACATGTTTGGCCCCGACGCATTCCCTCTTAGTGACCTAGTGTCAACTTTACTTTGGATCAGTGAGGGGGGGGGGGGGGTCAAGATTTGATCAACCATGGCGTCAGTAGCAGGTCTCCACGTCGTAGGAGGTGTCAGACAAAAAATACAAACATGCTATGCTCGACTATAATGCACTATGCAGACGGGTCCTGGATGACACATCAAAGCTTCGTGGGGGGCGTCCCGGATGACAAAGGCCTGTGACACCAGAGGTTTGTCTGTGGCGGCAAAATCATGTTGAAAACTGGCTGAATTTGTTCAGTCTGACACCTGGCATTAGAGCACCCTGATCATACATACAGGTAAGGCTGCAGACGTTGGGGATTGAACCCCGAATCTTAGGACTTAACAACCGCCTGTGCCGCTCATAGTGAGAGAATGAGCAATCAAACTCCAAGATCAAACCACAGGGCATCGTCTTGGATGTTATAAAATAAAAAAATCAGACTCAACTTAGGTTAATATAGTGTTTGGTGCGTAGACAAATACTAGTCATATCGTTAACATTATACACATTTTCAAGACATCAAGTTGCCCGATTCTGAAAGCTCCTGATCATTTTGACGTGAGAGGCATCATGTGAATAAACAGGGCTCAAAATTGCTCCCGAAATCTAATCTGTGTGACCTCGAAATGTAATTGGTAGCATTTTGCAAATAACTGTTCTGATGCGACCTTTTTTTTCTCTCCAGTTAAACGTCTCTTTCTCTGTATATGCGTTAGTTAGTCCCTTTATAAGACCCATTTGAAATGCTTAATATCCCATTTTTATAACAAAATCCTATTTTAAATTAGGCTAAAAAGCATTTTGCAATGTGCATCATTGCACTCGGCTCTCCTGCACCAGTTGAATTGTTGTTGGGGGACAAAATGAGTTGTCTCGCTTTGGAAGTTTAAATCTAAATAATCATCCGAAATAAATCATCGTCGAAATAACAATGTTTTTTTTTTAAAGATTTATCAATCTGCTTACTGATTACTGGGGGCAAGTGAGCCGCTGTTTGCTCAAACTCAGTCAAAGAAGTTAAGATATAAGTAAATATAATCAGGCAGATCATGGTTTCTTTTGTGAAATGAATCATTGACATTTCAACTAAACGCGCCTCCGGAGCGACTACAATAGAGTTCACCCCTTCAGCGTTCCTTCATGAACTTCAGAGTTCAATCCTTCTGCAGGCGTGCGAGTTTGTTCATCGCTCTGTTACTTGTAAACCGTACCATTATATAGTAGTTATATATATATATACACATGTATATATATATATTGTAGTTTTTATGAATAAAATCTACATATATTGTTGGTGCTCCTACATTTTTGCTGGTGCTCCTTTCTTATGGAAGCTGGGAGCACCAGTGCTACCAAAAAAGTTAATTTCGAGCCCTGATAAATAGCTAATAGGAGGAATACATGGTTAAAATTAGTAAACGTTGTATCAAGTTTTAATTGACATTTAAATAATCTGATGATTTGCGTGATAGTTATTTGAAGTCACGCTACCATAAAAGGGTGGCAACTAGTACTTCTACACCCTGGTTTATAATCTACAATGGTAGTTTGAATCCATTTTGCCATCTTCAAACACATACACACACTTAGATGCTGCATCTCCGTCCTATGAAGGTCAGAGTTACATGCGCCACATTACCATTATCGCTATTGTTAGTGCAGCTACTCATCGCGGCTTCTAGTGAATCAAATGATGTGGGATCTCCGAGTCCTGATGTATACAAAACGATACCAAGCTCTGAACAACCTGAACCATTGATCATGTCAACAGAACAACATTTCCTTTCAGTTTTCTAAAAACTATAATAATCTAATGTAATAATCTTACACATAACCTTCATTTCTAGTTTGTGTCCGCATTTTGCTACCATCTTCCGTCTGCCCATTCAGCACCTACTGCACTCCTGGTTTTCCTTGCCCTTTAGACGGCTTGGGTTGGTGTCATATAATGTGTGGGCCTGTGAAGCCCTTTGAGAGTGAAACTGGAGCGATGCAAATACAACTGACTTAACGACTAAGAACATAAACATAAAACTAAAGCCGAGGTTATTTTAGGCCATCGGTGGGTCAGTGATGGGTCATGCGGAGGCGACTCACCAGCTTGTCTCTTCCGCAGCGTGACATAGGGCAGCAGGTCGTGCCGCGTGATAATCCGCAGCAGCTGAAGAACGTGCCGGAAGTTGGTCTCGTCGCAGCGGCCCTGGCGCTCCAGCGCCAACAGGAAATCCCGCCCGCTCCGGATGCCGCCGCGCTCATACTCGTCGATGACGTCCACGAACAGGAAGGACAGCACGCGCACGTCCCGGTGTGTCAGCTGCGCCCCCACAATGTCGAACATGCGATGCAGCGAGTACAGCCCGTAGGAGCTGTCCACTGCCTCCTCCGGCCACGGCTCCAAGTTGCCGGGCGACGGCCTCCGAGAAGAGGCGGAGCCAGCGTGCGAGCAGGAGGGGGCGGGGGAGGCGAGTCTGTCGGTGGCGGAGCCGGGGCCCGCGCGTCTGTCCGTCGGCGGGCGGTGGGTGAGGTGCTGGGGTGCGGCGGTGCTGGGGCTGGAGTCCAGGGGGTTGGCGGCGTGGTGGAGGTGCGGGTGGTGGGCGTTGGAGCTGTGCGGGGCGAGGTGGGCGGCGCTGACGTTAGCGTTGGGGAGGGGAGGCGGCTGTGATGTCATCGCAGGGAGAGATGGAGGTGAGGGACGCTGGACTCCCTGTCGCTAGCGGAGTGGTCCACTCCTGCAACAACAAAAAAAAGGAAGAGTACAGTCAGGTTAAAATAAAACAACAACAACATCCTGTAAGTGGCTGAACTGATGAATACATGAATTGTACTCGTTTTCCTGCAACACTACGAGATACAAGCTGTGTTTTATTCGGACACCTTTCCAAGAAGTAATCATGCATTTCATGTATCGGGGAGAACATAACGGATTAGGTAACAGCATTGCAAAACGTGCGTGTGTAACGTGTTGCAATGTGTGTAACGTGACACACTGCGTCCTGCACCCTCATCTCGGCTAACCAGTCATGTAGTCAACACACAGCGAATTAGCAAAATAGCTCGGCTCCTCCATTTAAAACACACCGGTCGTTAGCTTCCCCATACGGCGTTATCATCTCACAAAAGGGCCAACCCCACCCGGGCTCAGCACTGACATCCCCCCCATGACACACACACACCATCATCATCATCATCATCACCACCAGGAGCCACGCTGCGTATACACAGCTAGCCCCCAGTATACACAGCTAACGCTAACGGCTAACATTACCGTTAACCCCACACACCTAGCTGGGGAAGCTAGCATCGGATACCTCACCGATGGCAGAGACGTGTGTGTGGGGGTTGGGGGGACAATTAACGCTCGTCGCTAACGGTAACACGTTAACGGCGGCCGGGAAAATGTCGTTTCGCGAGGGTTTACTCCGCGAAACGCCCGTTTCTAGACGTCTCTGGCACTATTGTCTTTGGACGCCGTCCCCTACGGTTTGCGTGACGGGTTTGTTGTGGCTCCGTTAGCAGCGCGCTAGCCGTTAGCTGAGCCCAGCTGGGCATCCTTAGGGGAAAAGCCGCTCCGCTGCCTTGGTTACCTGGTGTCTCGCTGCTATTCTCCCACTCTTGTGAGCGGATCCACCATGGGAGTGGGTCTGGGGCGGTCCCGTGGCGCGACTGTGTCCCCCGTCCCGAGAAAATGGTCCTGTTTAATGGTGATGCGGTTCATGGTACGGGTGTTGGGAGCCACTTAACGTGCCCATTTTCGTTATTCAGCTAAAATGAAAGAACTTCCAGGGTCATGACGCCGGTCATATCCGGGTGCTATTCGGCCGTCTGGCCGACAGGCGGCAGCATAAACAGGTCCTTTTGTTTTTTATGTCGATCTAATATCAATACGATTTTAAAATGAAGAAGTGTTATTTACAGATTTCAAATCCACATTGAAATTTCTTAGAATATTGTGTATTTTAGCCTTATTGTTAAATTATTATTTCCTTTGCGAAAGGGGCTGAGAAGACCTCGTAAGGTAGACTGGTGGGACCAGGCTTGATCACCAGGTTTCTCTCTCTGGTTGTGATTTCGTGTGATTAGCACCTATTACTCCATCCCACCGAAACCCATTAAACCCAGTACCCCCCACCCATTGATATTTTGATACCATTAGTTTGGCACTGTCCCCACATTACACTAGATTAGCTAGGTTTATACTTCATTACGTCTAACTTCTCTCTACAACCTACATATAGATCTGTTGCTGATTTGTGATCCATGTGTTTTTCAATAAGAAAAAGCTAAACACATAGCCTAAAATTTGTGTATTTTTTGTGTGCATTTGGTATTTATTGGTACCACATAAAAGGTTTTATCACAAAAGTCATGTTTAGATTTTTTTAAAAGTTTTTTTATTACAGTACTAAATATACAAGAAAGCTGGAAAACTATACAAGTTACACAAAATAGAATATAATGAAGTAAACTTTAATCTCTATAACATTGTGTCTGTAGTCCTTAAAGAACGGTTTTATTTAATATTTGAACAGCTCTTGAGAGATACTGTCTTCGTCTACCATCTCTTGGAACCGTTCAGTTGCTTGTTCACACTCTTTGTTCTTTTGTCGTCCAGTTATCTGTCCGGGAATATGAATAAATAACAAAATAGAAAGAATAACAAAAATGGTTGAAGAAGTACAGGTAGGGGTAGACTACATGATATAAATGGTGTCTATAATATTCATCATTATATATATATATTTTTAAATTACACACGCACACATTTTTATTTAGTTAATGAATGCCATGTCAAAATCGATAGTACGCCTACCTGGTTGCACACAGCGCGTCCGTATCGCACAAAACTGGCAAAGTGTTCGCAGTTGAACGTGAGAAGTTCGTAACCAAACTGCTTGTCCAGCAGTGCGTCGATGCGTTTCCTCATGAGCTCTGCGGAGGACGGCTTGCCGGCGTGGCGGGTGTTGCTGATCATGAGGTGGGCTCCCTTGGGCACCGTCACCTTATCCAGCGGCACCCTGCGGATCTTGGTGTCCCCCAGGAGAAGGTCTCCCATCACGGGGAAGGCCGTTGATAGATAGCCGCTGACTTTGGTCATCAGGGCCCCCTGGTCTAATGGAAGGACACAATATAAAATATAAAATAGACAATAGAAAGCTATGTAAAATAGACTGGTCTATACTAAAGTAACACATCATTACAGTGGAGGGGATATGGATAAACTCAACACAGAGCAAAGGACTACCAGTCAAATGAGCAGCAACAATGAACTGTCACACTGGACTTTCAACCAGCAGATGGCAGCACACCCAACTAAATGCTATGTCTCTCTACACCTGCACGTCGCTAGGCTACAGGTGAAAGTACTGGTTCATAAAACACCAGGTACTTTTACTTACATACCATACAAAATATTCTGTAAATAATCATCTAATGTAGGTTAGCTGTAAGCAATTCTCACCTGCTACAGCGAAATGGACGACACACCCGTCTCCATCATAAACCCCCCAGTGTGAATATCCAATGGGATAGGAAAACTCTATCAAATCTCCAAATTGGGCAGTGGACACGATGTCCTCGATCTGTGTCGATGAAGGAAAAAACAAACGTGTGTCACTTATGGATGTGAACAATAAGAAAGCAACTGATTTTAATCAAAAGCTCCGCCCTGTTGTCCACCGCACCGAGCCGGTTTCCAAGCCGGTTTATCGGCATTCATCCACCGCATGGCTGGTGGATGAATTGTCGCGCAATACGGTTGGATTCAAAACCTCACCATCATCTTTAATGGTAAAGGTTACCAAACCATTACCATGAAATCGGACCACAGCATTGTACGGCCTCGTTAGAAAGTGTGCCAGTAGTTTCATCTGTGGTCTGTACAGTGGGTCAGACCACAGATTTGAACGGTTATTAAATATCGACCCCCATAACTATCATGTTATTCACTTCATATGATACACACTCAACCTGTATCGTTTCCATAGTTTTTCTACTGGCCTATCATTCGGTTAAAAACACGTTAGAAACATGTTTACATTTTTCTAAATTGTCTCTTACTTCCTCCTCTGTCCAAGTTTATTGTTAACTCGAGTGTGCGGTGCAAAGAATGATAGGTCTGATATTCACATATATGCCGAAGCCTAGATGACAAAAATGTCAATTTAACGTAGGCTAATCTAATTAATTATGTAGGCCTATG
Source organism: Merluccius polylepis (assembly GCA_027122575.1). Lineage (NCBI taxonomy): Eukaryota > Metazoa > Chordata > Actinopteri > Gadiformes > Merlucciidae > Merluccius > Merluccius polylepis. The sequence continues at coordinate 56,392 of JAOPJH010000045.1, forward strand.
CCATTAAACGTATTGCAGATAATGATCACACGGGTGACTTGTAAAGTGTCTTACCTGCGACTGAAGGTCCATTGTAGACTCTTGTCAAGTGTCTGTCATCATGGGCTGCTCCTCTTTTATTAATACGCCCTGCAGGGCGGGCCCTTACCACACTAGTTAATCTAGTTCCCTAGTTTAGTGGAGGAACTAAACTAGGGAACTAGACTAGGAAACTAATCCATTCGATGTAAAAACAACAACAACAAGAAGTTAAAGGCAACGTTGTTGATCTTTTTATTGATTGACTGAACACTCAATCAATTGATTGACTGAATCATTCAGGCTACTATAGGAATACATAGCATACATAGCATTTAAACAATGCATCTTTGTTTTGTAGAGTCTTAGTGTTGTTGTCTGGCAATCAATTGTAAAAGAAATGTAAAATAAAATAAACAAAGATATAATTGTCATCAGCCAAGCTATGCAGATAAGCTGGGGGGGGGGGGGGGGGGGGGGGGGGGGGGGGGGGGGGCGCGGCCGGGCCCGGGGCGCGCCGCCCCGCCGCCCCCCCCCCCCCCCCACACCCCCCCCCCC
>JAOPJH010000045.1:72748-89167 GCA_027122575.1 Merluccius polylepis
TGTGTGTGTGTGTGTGTGTGTGTGTGTGTGTGTGTGTGTGTGTGTGTGTGTGTGTGTGTGTGTGTGTGTGTGGGGGACCTTTGAAGCTGCTGGGGGTGAGGCCGCTGAGCTTGTTGTCGTTGATCTTGAGCTCCACCAGCGAGGGCGGGAGGAATGCGGGCAGCTTGGTCAGGTTGTTCCCGTCCAGAATCAGCCTCCTCAGTCGGGTCAGGTTCTGCAGCACCGCAGTAGCAAACCAAGCCAAGCCTTAATGTGAAAATCCTCACCACCACCACCACCCCAATGTGTTTACAGCAGCGCCTTCGAAAAAAAAACCTTGTCCTTAAAAAGTCTGTGCTCTGTCGTCCGCTCTCTTCCACATTTATTTTGAAATCTCTACTGTATACACTAGGGGGTAGGGAAACCTTTTCTGTTTTTAAACAGTATTTTATTGTTTTCACATTAAGTGTTGTCCAAATGAAGTCCACCCTTCCAGCACAGCAATGATGATGATGCTGAAATAAAAGTCAGAAAGACTGACTGACATGTGAGTGACAAGTGTATGACTCAACTTTTCCTCTTGGTCTAGTGTTAAATAAAAAGCACAAATAAATAAATAAATCGTAATATCGAATCGCAATACTACTATCGTCCAAGCCCTACTAGACAGTGTGTCAGATCAGATTCGTGCACAAATGCACTATTTATTTTCCTCTTCCTTGTGTTAGACATAACATTAGCTGTTTGAGCACAGAAGGACCAATCACATTATAAGATCCATGTCAACGCTGCAGTGTGCTAGGAGCCAGCTAACACCCCCGGCTGCCCCCAGACAGACTGAAAACATTATGTCACCAGTCTGCGAGAGACGGCAGGAGCCAGGGCGTCCAGGGGCCAGTGGTGTGAGACGGTAGGGAGTCAGAAACGATTGTCTCACTCTTAAGTTGTGGTTTTCCTCTGTTGACTGCGAATGAGCTCCTCTCGTCCAGAGAAGCATCTGGTGAAATTCATTGTGAGGGTGCAACATTTGTGCATGTGGTCTTGTTTCAATAAGGAGTGTGTATACCGTTTGTCTCGGACGCAGCACGTTGTAAGCTCACTAAATCTGTGTGTTCTGGATGTGTCTCTGAATTATCGTCAACTGGCTGGTAAAAAAAAAAAAAAGAAGTGTGCGTTGATAAACCGCTGAGAGTTGGTCAATAAACGTTACGTTGCCATGGGGATAGGAGAGCCAAGCTAGGACGGAAACCTAGCATAACAGAATGAGCGGTCTACACTGTCAGCCAAGGCTTCTGTTTTTAGTACTGACGGGTTGAAATGGTTTTCATTCAAGCCTGGCTGGTGGGGACCTGACACACCTAAACCCTCTGAAGATTTGGTGAAATAAGGAGTAAAAAGAGTTTAAAAGAAGAGAATGAAACAGAAGAAAACAATTCTTGCATAAAAGGACCCTATTTTACCACCGGCTGTGATGCTGATTAGCCATTACAAGCCATTTCAAAATCTCCCCTACAGGGACGTCACATGTCTGGGTGTACACCCAGACATGTGTGGATGGACAGATCGACCCAGGCTGAGAGAGGGTCATGAATTGTAGTGTTATCCCGGTCTACCGCAATGCAATTTCCATTCTCTTACTTCCTATGAGCTGTGTACTGTTAGTTAACAGTCCCCGGAGCGAGAAGAATAAGAACATGACAAGAAGAACAACAACAAAGACAAGGACAATGAAGTTTGAAAGTTGTTTGATCCCTCCACTTCTATCTCGCCTCTCACCGCTAAACCTGTGTAACTGAAATGGATATCACTCCCTCCGAAGCACGCTCTGAAGGCCCGCCCTCTCTCTCCTCAATATGTGCACATTTGTAGCACGGTGCACATTTGAATGCACTCATGTATTAGTAAGATCCTTTGAGTAAAAGCATTGACAAAATGTCAGATATTTGACATTAGATTTTCCTGCGGTGGTATTTGTGTGAACGTGGGGAGACAGACCTGGAAGAGCAGGGGGCTTAAGGAGGCGTCGTCCAGCTTGTTCTTGCTCAGGTCCAGCCACTCCAGGTTGGGTAGACCTGCCAGCGCCCTCACTGGGATCTTACTGATCTTGTTGTCTGGACAAATGGAAACAAATACAATTTCGGATTGGGTACGGTAAAGGGTATTGATGTAAAACCGCAGCTGCAGTGCACCATTTTTACCAATCAATAGACCAATACAACGTCTGAAATTAAGGATCTTTTTTGTCTTGTCTGGTTTGTCTGGGTTATGGTCTTTATATGTTAATATAATAATTTGTCACCTGGACAACTGTCATTAAAATAACTATTGTTGTTGTTATAGTTGTTTTGGTCTTTAAACATTTTTAGGTCTTGAAAATACACCTGTGTAACTCAACTGGTAGAGCAGGGCATTGCCAGGGTTAGGGGTTCGATTCCCTGTCTAGCTCAGTTGGTAGAGCAAGGCATTAACTCTTCCAGGGTTAGGGATTTGATTCCCACTGGGGCCCCCCATGCTAAGAATGTACACACTCTTGGTGCACATTATTAAGACGCATTGGATAAAGTCGTGCGGTAAATAGCCTAGGATTTAATAATGTGTTTGACAATCTCACTTCACCCAGCCTTCCTCCCTACCTGCCAGGTAGAGGGTCTTCACCCCTAGGTCTGAGATCACGGGCATGCGGGTCATGCCAGTGCTGCCACATGCCACCAGCGTCTCGGAGAGCAGACACCCCGACGGCAGGGACTCCATGAAGGTGGGCCTCTGGGGGAAGACGACCACGGGCCGGCCCCGCACAGAGGGCTCCGGGACCAGCCTGCCGGGCTGCACCGCCCCTGGTCCCCGTGGAGGTGGTCTCGGGCCGGGGGTCCGGACCACCGGCGACAGTGTTTGGGGATCGACCTTCACCCTTGGTGGTGGCGGGCCAACGACATCATCGTCGTCGGTGCCCTCATCGTCGTCATCGTCGTCGTAGTCCTCTTCGTCGGAGTAGTTGCTGTGGGGCCTGCGTGTTCTTGGTACCGCTGGAGGCGCTGGTGGTTTAACCCTCTCTGCTGGGGTTCTGACTGGGACTGCTGGCTCGGGCTTCCTCTTCACCGCTGGTGCTGGTTTGACCGGGGCAGCGGTTGGACGCTGTGGAATCCAAAAAGTACAATTACTTCCAAAAACATCATTGGAGGTAAGTTTGCACACATCAATGGCAAATACCTAACCTTAAAGGCTTTATCACTTCACTGTGACATTGATTATTCTCATCGATTGTCCGCACCTCCTGGACATTTATACATTTCCAATAACATATTAGTCAATGTTAAGTTTTATGTAAATTAAATTAAACTAAACTTGCACTATAAGCAATATTACTAGTAACAACAGTAGCAGCCATAGTAAATATAGTGGTTGAAAGTGATGGACTCACAGATTGTTCCTTCCTCCTGGCGTCCTGTCCTCCTCTAGAGGTTGAGATCTTACTGCTGCTCCTCCTTGCTCCTCCTCCTCCTCCTCCTCCTCCTCTTCCTCCTCCTCCCTGGTGTCTAATCTTGTGCTCCGTGGTCTCCTTCACCACCTGAACTTCTCCCACCGCTGGTTCTGAAAGACACGACAACACCACTAGTCTCAGAAGATCGCCCAGAAGTGGTTTCCAGAACGTAAGTATTATGAATGGAAAATTACATTATGGCGAGGACCCAAGACAAATTTCAGTTAAATGTAAAGGCGGTACAGAGGCTAATGCTAATACCACTAGCCTTCAGGGATCAATGGCAGCATTCAGTTGGTAGAACATCCCCCTGCGAATTACGTTCACACGACCACTGTCTTAATTATAATCCGAGACTCTGATGTCTAGACGTTGATGAGGTTAGAGCATATGTGAGTTTACAGTAGGTATGAAAGACTCTCAGTCTTCGAGGATGTAAGGACTCATACAGCATTACGTTTTGGATGTAAGACATACTTAGCCTAACCCTAACCATAACCTAACCGCATCATTAATACAAAAAATGTTTTACCTTGAACTTTGTAATATTAGTGCTCTTAATACTAGTAGGCAACTCTCGTAATACCAGAGTTGTGTACATTTATTTGTGGTGCCTCATGTGTTATATATATATATATATATCTAGATTCAAATTGGCTAAATGGTCTTAGGGATGGTCATCCCATACACCACACACTGACCTGTTGCACACACACACGCTCGCTCACACACTTAGTACACATACATAAATGCCACACACAACTCAAGTGTTGTGTGAACAAGGAAAGCTTGCTATCAGACAGAGGGAACCAGAAAAAGAGATATCTTGCCTGTAAAAGTGGAGTGTTAAATTGAGATGTAAATCATAAAGTTGTAAATCATAAAGTTTACGTATTCAAAGTAATTATTCTCTCTTTGAATACGTACAAATATTAAAGACGGTTGTGTAGTAATACATCCTGTATGATAAAGCGTGACATTCAGATGATAGATAACAATGAGGCTCACTAAATCTGGGGTTAGATAGTAGAATGATACGCTCTGGGGTTAGATAGTGGAAGGATACGCTCTGGTGTTAGATAGTGGAAGGATACGCTCTGGTGTTAGATAGTGGAAGGATACGCTCTGGGGTTAGATAGTGGAAGGATACGCTCTGGTGTTAGATAGTGGAAGGATACACTCTGGTGTTAGATAGTGGAAGGATACACTCTGGTGTTAGATAGTGGAAGGATACGCTCTGGTGTTAGATAGTGGAAGGATATGCTCTGGGGTTAGATAGTGGAAGGATACGCTCTGGGGTTAGATAGTGGAAGGATACACTCTGGGTTAGATAGTAGGTACTGTAGGGATAGTTTTCTGTGGTTAAGTATAGTGAGTGGAATGATCAAATCTGGGGTTAGGTTGTGGAATGAGAGGGTTGAAATCTAATGTGAAAGGTTGGAGGTGTCTCACCTGGGTCACACAGGTTGGGTCTGCACTTCACCATGGCTCTCTGACACTGGCACACCGTGCACGGCTCTGGAGACCACATGGCCCCCTCAAACATGGTCATCCCATACACCACACACTGACCTGTTGCACACACACAGGCACGCTCACACACTTAGTACACGTACATAAATGCCACAAAACTCAAGTGTTGTAAATATTCAATCAGTAATAATTATCAGTCACTTATCAACTAAACTTAAATATGATCATATTTATATGATAATAAAACTAATTATAACAAATTGGTATATTCCATAATTATATGATTATAAAACAAATGATAACAAATTTCCAACCAGAAACCCAAACATTTAAAACAAACACACAATGTCTCCATGTTCTTGAAGCTCCAGTTATATTTTAAATTTCATATTTCAGTTGAACTCACTAGCAGGGAGCGGAGGCACATTCCTGGAGGGAGACCGAACGCTGAGCCTCGATCTGGACCTGGTATCCGGTCCCTCTCCCCTAGGGCTCCCCTGGGCCAGCGAGGACACCGCGCAGATACACATCAGACCCAACAGCAGTCCTGGTCCTCTCATGGTGAACACTCACTGGTCTTCAAATCTCAACACTGAGGATCCACAGCCTGAGAAAGACCCTCTTATAGCTTCTAGACGAGGGAGGTAAGGGAGGGAGGGAGAGCAGACCTAAAGGTGTGAGGAAGGGGGGGAGTGGGAGTGGGAGTGGAGGTGGGGGTGGGGGTGTTTTCAGGTCCGGGGGATAAATGCCCTCATTCATAAGTGTCTCAGGGTATCAAACTCCCCCTCGCTGCGATTTAAACACGCCAGCCAAGAGAAATGTGCACATGTGTGCACAAGGGCCCGAGTAAATACACACGCATGGACGCACAGACTTGTATGAGTGGACAAAGAAAACCACAACAAACGCTTTAGCACATAGATGCAAAAACACATTGCAAACACACATTTGCTGCACAGATAGAAAAAGAGAACAAATATTACATATTAATAAATACTTGAATGACTAATTGAAGACAAATACCTTTAAAATAAGTATATCTTGGCAGAAGATTATGATTTGCACAGAACCTGAACGTTCCAAAGACTACAACACATTCTGGGTTCAATCCCAAAACAATCCCTGAATAAACAGGTTCCAGTCCTGGTTCTCCTGTGTATGACCACTACCTCTCTCCCAGTCTCCTGAAGATAGACCCCAACACTCAGGGCTATAGGCCTCCTCCTGGGCTCTGCTCCAACATCCAGACCCAGGTCTAATGGTAGTGAACTGTTGCCGCTTGGCTGAGGGAAAAGACAACATTTTAGAGAGAGCCGACCAATAGGAGTGCAGGCTGCAGGACATGAAAGAATGACCACTTTGTAGAACGACCAGCGAGGGAGAAACTAGGTTCTCTCCTACTTTTTTCCTTACGTTGAAAACCACACATATGAGAAATTCTTTCCAGGACATGTGATAAAAACCTAGCATGCTCATGTCTCCTGCTTCTCTGTGTCTTTTTCTCTGCTCCCATAGGGGGAAGTGTTGTAGTGTTGATGGCATGAGGGCCTCACTCAATAAGTGCATCAACTTGCATTGGCTTCACATCTATGTTCAACAGTAATGTTGAATTTCTACAAGTTGGTCTAGCCTGACTGAAAACATGTCTATGTCTGCACTGTATAGTATTGTTGAAAATGGCAGTTTATCTCCATGAAGATTAAGGTGAACTGGACAAATATCCAGCCCTGTAAAAATGTACAAAAATAAATAGCTCCAAGACTATTGACAGTTTAAACCAAGGCCTTTTCACAAGCTGCCGTCAAATCTTCTCGGTGTTCAAATATTCCCACAAATCACTGTGATCCACACTTCCTATTTGGGAGGTATTTTTTAAAAATGATATAAAGAGGTCAGACATTATAATACACCAGCAATGTCTTCAAGCTACTTCCTGTTCTCAGGATACGTCAACATGCGAGTTTGAAATAATATATCTTGGTGACAGCGGCTATTTTTAGCTTTCGAGAACAACTACCATCCAGTGTTACGGTGTTATGAGGGCTGACGTTACGCTAGAGGTCACCCCTCGTGTGACCATGGACATTTCAAATAAATATATGGGCTTTAGACCATAAATAACCTTAACAAGGCCACAACGTGTCACGTCTATTGGTTTCAGATTCACTACACTGACAGTTGGGATGTAAACCCCCCCCCCAAAAAAAACACCAAAACAACTACAAAAATAATAAAAGCTGCAAGCAGCGTTTATCTGGGGCCAAGCCGAATGCAGACCATTACGACCTTCTTTGTTCTTATAGGGTTGATAACAATGGAATAACTTCAGCTTCGGTCTAGTGATAAGCATACAAAGTTTCATGACCGTAAGTGAAAGCGGTCAGGAGTTACGCTTGTTCACAGTTTTGGTTTTCAATCAATTGCTGCAGTGCCCCCTATGGTCAGATCTGGATGAACTTTGGACTGATTAATCTTGACCCACTAAGTACACCAAGTTTGATGAAGATTGGCCCAAGATAACCCCGCCTTTTGGCTCCTTTAATCTGATTGAACCAATTTGGGCCTCTGGCAGCCATATTGTTTAGTCAAACAACTTCATCTTACTTGAGCAATTAGAACCCCAAATGTCCTCAAAGTGGTTCCACTCAAATCAGTCATTCGGGCCGGGAACTGTGGTCATCTTTGTCAGAAGCCACGCCCATTGTGATGCCACGCCCCTATTGACAAAAACTTGATGCCATTTTGTTCAGAATTCTGTCCTGAACAACTTTTATATTGGACTCAGTCATTAGAGTCGATAAACGCCTTTTTAAACCATGCCCTTTCCGTTTTCATTGGCTCCTAGTGCCTTTGTTTTTTACTATGCAGACTTCGTTTATAATCAAATGAAAGATATTGGTCAGCAGATGGTATGTACCAAAGGATGTGCACCTACGTCTAAAAACCTAGGATCCTTAGGGATTTTAGTGTTTTTCACAAAATTCAAAATGGTGGAACATTTTTCCAGGCGGAAGTTATGGGTGGTTGAGGCAAATTTATTCATCATCAGGAGATACATATGTTTACAAAGTTTCATGATGCTTCATATGCTTGTTCAAAATTAACATTTGCTATAATGGTTGCTATAGCGCCACCATTGGGACAATACGTGTACATTTTGTTTTCTCACCTTCTTTAGTCATCCGCTAATTGTGGAAAGTTTCATAAAAAGCGACTGGGCGGTTTTGGCTGTGCAGGTGTTTTTGGCGGCATAATAATAATATAACTAACAATTACAATAGGGTGCCTCGCACTTTGTGCTTGGCCCCCTAATAATCTGAGGACATTTAATACATACATAATGTATAATGACAGCGGCATGCCATGGTTACGCAGGGTACTACAACAACACAAGTGCTATATAAATCCCAGTGAAATTGGGATTGAAAAAGCTAGTGGTAGTTATGGTGTTTGACCTCATCAGACATGAAAACAGCTGCCAAAAATGCTTTAAGGACGTGGAAATAACAGGGAATACAACTTCAACAACTCCCTTAGTTCAATGTCATTCTGGAAGACCAAGAACGCACTGCTGTTTGGTGCAGCTGAGCTCAGACAAGGTAAGGTAAGCTAAGCATGGTGTTTAGGTCCTGTCTTCTCCTAATTGCGTTCGAAGCCGCTTGGTGTCCGCACATAACCGTGTCCAAATCCAGCAGCCTGACCCCTGAACCCCAGACCTACACTACAGCTGCTGGATAATAGCAGGTGCTGCCGGTCTCCTCCAACATATGTAGCAATAGCCCACGTGGACCCCAGATTCATTACCCCATCCACCCCTTTATTACCCTACCTAGCCCTGCCAAAAACAGGCCCCGGTACACTGTACACACACTGATACAATCATGCACACACACACACACACATGAATAGCACACATGAACAAAGACGTTTAAATAAACACACATGCACACACACTTAAATAAACACACATGCACATGCATGAACACATTTAAATAACACACATGCACGCCTGCACACACGTGCATGCACGCCTGCACAGGCACGCACGCACGCACGCACGCACACACACGCACACACACCTCCCCCAAAGTTGCCACACTATTTCCAGTCAAGGACACAAGTCGTTTAAAATAACTTCCCCTCTCCACTCTATTGTCATAAAAACCTTTTTTCTTCTTCTATGGTTCTCCACTGCTCAACAATGACAATGTGTGCAAACAACACCTCGGCATTATTCTGGTGCCTGATGGACAGTGCTGAGTTGGGGGCAGAAGTCCTGCAGTATGTATGCAATTTAAAAGAGTGTCCGTGTTTATGAGGAAATCGATACGGTTGACCTATTAGCTGCTTTTCTGAGATACACTTTAGGAAATGTATTTTTATTCTATTTGTAGGACTTGGTAAACAAAGTGGAGCTAGAAGCCTTTGCTGCAGCAGAAGGATCGTCTACTACCAGTCACAAAGACCCTCTGTTTGTCCTTGCAGGCTCTCTCTCTCTCTCGCTTCCTGTCTGACAGCTCCTCAATGAGATCACACTACAAATGGTTTCCACCATGACTGTCAACGCCTGGCCATGCTCAAGGCCAATGAAGGCCAAGTCACAAAATATCATTGTCTAATCTGTAAAAAAAAAACACATTGATAAGTATTGATAGGAAGTCCACTCCTTTACACCCAAGAGGCGAATGAGGGAATTACCAAATGGAGAGCTTGTATCTCTGAACCAATGGTGGCTCTTCTATTAGCTATGGAGGCTGGGACAGAGACAATGTCTCCAATTTAGGTGCTGCCGCCAATGCACTGCTATTGTTGGAAAATCACCCTTCTGTCTCTATTTATAGATCTCTCTCTCTCTCCAATACTCTCCCTCCATACACACACACACACACGCACACACACACAAACACACGCACACACACACACTCATCAAAGTTGTGTGACGTGTGTATGTCAACGGTGGGTTTTTGTGTGACTAAAGCCCCCCCCACCCCCCCCAACAAAAGAGAGAGGCAGGTAGTGCTTCGAGTCTTTGTCTTGTATCTGAGCGAGGGTAGCACTGTGTGTGGTGTGTGTGTGAGTGTGTGGATAAAACGAAGACAGACCAGGAACCATGGATGATGTATATAAGGCAGCGGTGAGTGGACAAGCAGCATTGCTTATTTTATTAATTGACTTATCAATTAAATACATATTTTTCTAAAAAGTAAAGTAGTTTTTATTATGTTATATTCAACAATTTGCAAATTGCAACTTGTGATGTTTGGTAAAATGTAGGTTTAGAAATGGTGGTATTTTTGTCCATGTGGCGTGTGTTCAGACAGCAGTGAGCAGTAAGCATGACATTGGGAACAAGGGTATAAGACGAAAAATCTCCTCTGGTTTCAAATGGCTCTGGCTGTGTGCTACGTCACTCGTCTTGGAGACGTGTGCCAAAATCCAGCCCATTGCCATTAAGAAAAAAAACAGAAACAAGTTGTAAAGTTCTGGATAATAATCCAGAACTCAACTTTTTATTCAGAGGTTGTCTTCATATATACTTATTTAAAAACACACAAATAAATCTGGTTCATGAATTTAGGCTTTTCACCATTTCCCAGGCTAGTTTGCACGCAACAATTTTCGAAAAAGACCAAGATCACGCATTCACTGTTGTCAGAGATCACATTAAGATGTCCATTTCAAATGGACGTCTTAACACACATGAACATCGACCAAGGCCGGTGGAACATTTCAGAAGCATTTCATAGCGCTCTGGTTGCTCATCGCTCCCACAATAACTCTTTGTCTACGCGCACTTATTAGACAAGAATATTTATTTCTGTCAGTGTATCAAAGGCGAACCACCACAGGATAGTTTGGCAGGGTATTTGCCGGACAGTTGAGACAGTTGGACCCTGGGTTCTTATCCCCTGGTCCCTGTCCAAGAGATGCCTACCGCAGCTAGCAAGCATTTCTGACATCTTTCAGCGTGACAACAATAGAACAAAGCGACAGTTGGGACAGTCAGGTATAGATAAATGAGAGGACAGACAGCTGTTGGCCCCAGCCGACCACCAAAAGTGTGGACTGGTATCACAAATCGGCCCCCACGGATGCCAACTGCCTGCCTCGACCAACCCTTCCAATACCCCCCCCAACCCTCCCTCCCTAACACATACACACCCACCCTGCCTCCTCTGGCCTACGCATCCAACTGTGGCCTCGCGGGACCAGAATAGCAGGTGAAGAAAGTGCCATGACATTTCAGTCATATGGTGGTCGGGGGGGCTAAGATGGCCCGGGTGCCTCAATGGAGGCATTGGGAGGAGGGTCTGGGTGGCGAGGATTCAAGGACAGAGCGTAAGAGCTGAGAGGGGGCTGTGGTATTGGCAAGAATATGATATGTATCATGGGGTGAGATTCAGTGCATATAAAATTACATGTATTGTCATGAGTTCAGATGTCTTGCATGATCTGCATATTTAGGTTAATACCAACTGTTATACTGCTATTATTATATTGCTAGTATTATATTGCTATAACATAACACAGGAACAATTAGGTCATGGGTTGGACTTGGAGATAACAAGCTTCAACTTTCTTTACTTTGCATAAATCAAATGGCAGTTTTTGTCATATTATCAACAGTGCTACTACTTTGTTAATCTATATAATATAATATCATGTATCTGAAAATATGTGAGGGTACGTGTAAGTAACTATTTAAAATAATCTGATTATGTGAATATGTCGAAACTAATGATATGTCTTTCTCTTTCTTTAGGTTGAGAACTTGACAGAAGAGCAGAAAAATGGTGAGAATCTTGGTTTAGGAATCAACTTTAGCTTTAGTATGAAGCAAGTACGACTACTTCTTGTAGCACTATAATAGCAGCATGAATCTTAATTAGGCTACACTAACACTCCAACTAAATATACATACATCTACCTATAGTCTAGCTAAGGATAGGATACTAATTACTATACTAACTAAAATATATGAGACATTTTTCACATCTTGGTGATTTCCGTTACTTCTCAAAGCCGCCTATGTTTTTGGCCCTCTTTAGAGTTCAAGGCCGCGTTTGATATCTTCATTCAGGACGCGGAGGATGGCTGCATCAGCACCAAGGAGCTAGGGAAGGTGATGAGGATGTTGGGGCAGAACCCCACGCCAGAGGAGCTCCAGGAGATGATCGATGAGGTGGATGAAGATGGTACGTCAACAGCTAGCCATCATTGCTTACCTAGCCAAACCGCTAGCCTCCATTGCTAACCTGAGCCACATCACTTGCCATCGTTGCTAACCCAGCCGGTAACCGAATCACATTACTATCCACCTTTGTTAACCTGGACACATTTCTAGTCATCATTGTCATCTCGCCAAATCGCTTACTAGGTCGGACACAGCATAGCTATTATAAGTTATACTATTTCCCATTCCTGTACCAGGATTCCCCTAAGAGTTTAATCATCTCCAGTTTGTGGTGGAAAATGTCAGGTTCAGAAAATAAAATCCATCTTTGCTAGCAAGTTAAGGTCAACTGTTTCTTCTATCCCTGGGTTGTCCTAGCAAAAATGCAGACACTTTACATTCAGAGGCTGGAGGTTTCCCCTAAATATGGACCGACACGATGCATGGCTCTGAGACATATTGCCCCGTGTTCTTCCAGGCAGCGGAACGGTAGACTTTGACGAGTTCCTGGTGATGATGGTGCGCTGCATGAAGGAGGAGAGTAAGGGGAAATCAGAAGAGGAGCTAGCCGAACTGTTCCGCATGTTCGACAAGTAAGTTTCCCCTCCGAGTAACGACACTTTAGAGATTCACTTTAGGACACGGTGAAGTGTATGCTTACACTGTAGCACTGTAGGTTGGCAAACAAAATATTAAGGCCAAGCTATGCCATGCTCAACTGAAGCCAGCTACGATCATAACTTGCATATTGATGAGAAAATGGTCGCTACATAACACAGAGGTGGAGTCCAGGTTCAAAACTTAATGTACGGTACATAATATTGCTTGGATTACGCTTGGATTACCCTTTTCACAGTAGTAAAAATACAGGTGTAGCTCATAACATTAATTATGGGTCTATTCGATTTAGCCATGGCAGTGTACAAGTACACAACTAGTCAAATAAATACACATTGACCATGCAGATGCTGTGACATGCATAAATAAAACCAACCTAATGTTAAAATTACAGGAACAGGAAGTTATTTTACCCTACTATTGACGTTCTGTGGAAAAGGGTCCATTAGCTCATTAGAAAATCCAGATGGTTGACTCAAACTAGTGAAAAGGACTTTCACATCCTGGATCCCAGACCACATAACATGGGATTAAAGCAAGCAAGGAAGCAAGCAGTCCAGGCGATAAGAGATTTGTACTTTTGTGTTGGAGGAATGGAGATGGCTACATTGACCTGGAGGAGCTGAAGACCATGCTGGAGTCCACAGGAGAGTGCATCACAGAGGATGACATTGAAGAGCTGATGAAGGACGGCGACAAGAACAACGATGGCAAAATCGACTATGATGGTACGCCGGGAGAAGGGACGCTAGTAGTTATGTTTTGAATGAGTGATAGGCAGAGATTGTACGTTTAATTACTTTTGAAATTGCACAGATGGTTTATGCATGATTCATTTAGATTTGTTTTAAAATAGTTGTTTGTGTCTTTCTTCCAGAGTTCCTGGAGTTTATGAAGGGTGTAGAGTAGAGGACCTCCTAACTACAACCTGGATCCTCTTACAACACCTGAACGACTCTTCTAAGCTTGAACGCAATCAATGATGTCATTCCCTCTGTCAAACACTCGTGTCTCCTGTAAAAAATAAATACACACACCTGTACTTTGTCTACAAGTATTACTTTTCGGTTGTGAAATTAATAGGCCTACTTTAGAATTTTTCAAATCTTAAATTTCAAATATAAACACATAGACCCTTCTGAACATTATTATTATGTATTAAATATTAATGAGATGCATTTGTTGTGCAGTGGGTTAATTAAAAGTGATGCCGCCCACAAAGTTTACATGCCACAATATGTTCTCTTCTCAAAAAAACTTGAAGGTAAAATATTTAATGAACGTATTATTTGACGATCTTTCCAACCCTGATAGCTACACGAAAATAGAATACATTATAGCAGAAAACAATGTATTTTCAATAAAGGGATTTTCAGTATTAGATGCTTTGTGTCTTTCTGTGGGGTATTTACTATATTGTACAAAACAATATAGCCTACATATAGAAACAAATACAAATGTGTAGACATAAAGGCCTACATCTATTTTATGTCAATGTCAATTAACTGTTGCGCATTATAAAAAATATTTATTTCGTATGCCCTTTATTTTGAAAAGTCCGCACTAGTGGATTATTTCAGGCGAAGAAGAGGAAGAGGAGGAGGAGGAAGAGGAAGAGCTGAGAGAAACTTCACTCAACGTGAACAAATGACTGAGCGCAACAATTAACCTGCAACATATTGACTGTTTCTAATATCTTTATATTAGGTAAGGTAAGTTTGTATTTATGTTAGGTTGAGCACATTTATTACACAGCTAACACTATCTACCACGAGGGCTGTTAAATGTGGACTTCATAAACGACCGAGGGTAACTTCACCCGCGGACACCATTACCGAGTGCAATTAAACTGCAGCATATTGTCGGGTTTTAAACATATCTTTAGATATTATTTAATGATTTAAATCATTAAATGATGTCTTTATGATGGATTTACCAGACGGAGCTGCAGCGTCTCCACGTGTCTTCTGCAGGACAGCTCCGCCCCCTGGTGGAGGTCTGCTGGAGTCGCCGCTAATAATGTCATAACGCTCTGCGGTTCAAACTGTAGATAATCCCAGACTAGTGTCATGTGTTATGATGTGTAGCTGCTGCAACTGTACATTTTGAATACAAAACCACAACAGAATATGATTAGTGATTTTCCAAAGAAAATGAATACGACCAAAGTATGTATAATTCAAATCATTATAGTGGTTCGGAATGACCGAGTATAACGCTACTACGGTAGGGACACATGTATGATACATGTATGATTTTAAAAAAAGTTGTTCCTTAGGCCTTCGATAGCTCAGTTGGTAGAGCGGAGGACTGTAGTGGCATACGGCTGGAATCCTTAGGTCGCTGGTTCAAATCCGGCTCGAAGGACTTTTTGTATATCTGTTTAGTAACATCATATAGGGACGTGGGTGCAATGCATGGTAAATATTCATCAGTTCACAAATTATGTTGTTGTTGTTTTTTCAAACATTGTGTATATATTAATATATTTATATATATATATATATATATGGGGAAGCGGGAAATGCCCAGCTCCCGCTTGGTCTTGAACGCAGCACGACTGCACCATTGGTCGGGACAACACGGAAGTGCTCTGTCAACATCACGCGTTTCTACTGCGTCGATGCGTTTGGGTAAAACTGAGTAGTTAGTATATTCGACATTTATAAACCAGTGCAGCGCTATAACTCATTGTTCGTCCCTTGTTGAGTAGTGTACTAAAAATCAGTCGAAATGGCAACTGCCTGGTCAGAATCAATGCTACAATTGGTCCGTAAAATGAATAACTTCTATTCCCCAGGTACAATGTCCACTGTGATTTGTATGTCGGATGGGACTTGCCAAGTTGTACTGGTTCTTGTTGAGTGTTAGCATGTGTCGTCCGTCCCGTTCCAGAGTAGCTGTGCGTTACTTTCTGCGTTACGTGCGTCACATGAACTCAGATGTGTGCAACGCCTGATGGGTGGTGTCCAAATGATCCAATTAGACACGCCCAGCCCAGATGGGTTTAGATGCATAATGTGAACATTGTCGTGCTGATGGACGTTATACAGAATACACTTTGTCCTTACTGAGTCTGGATCTACATGTTGGATGCATAGAATATCTTTCATATAATCTCACATATCATATAAATATCTTTAGGTTGAGCATGCATACTTGAGGTTTTTATACTTTTCACATCCACTGTTTTGTAACATGGTGGTTATATTATACTGTGGTTATTTCATACTTTATATTGCAAAGAATGAGTGTTACATCAGTTGATGACCGTACGCTATGGTCCCGCCAGGCTCCAGTCGTGCCAGATGTTTGCGCTTCGAGGTGGCGAACCGACACGTCGGTTGGATCCTCCCTGAAATGGTGTCCATTTTGACAAACTTCCCCGACGTCTTCGATCCACCGAAGGATGGCGCGATTTCCCTCAGCTCGAGTCTTGACTCCCACGCCAAGAGGTCAGAGGTCATGGACGGTGTCCTGCAAACCCTGAGACGGAACGACGCGCTGACGTGTTTGAAGGGATGGAGGGAGGAAGTGAGTCCATCAGATATGTAACTAACTGACTGTCTTCATCCACACACACACATGCAATCGTATGGACAGCATGGACACTACTATGGAGGCATTCAACATAACTTCACGTCTGGGGGGGGGGGGGGGGGGGGGGGGGGGGGGGGGGGGGGGGGGGGGGGGGGGG
>JAOPJH010000045.1:142906-154318 GCA_027122575.1 Merluccius polylepis
CACACACACACACACACACACACACACACACACACACACACACACACACACACACGCACGCACGCACGCACGCACACGCACACACACACACACTTAGCAAGTAATCATACTTTGCCCTCGCTCTGTCAACAGCACCAAGGTTTTCCTGAATGCAACAACTGTAGCAAATGGCACGATGCCACATATGCATATGCAGATACACACACAAACACATACACACTTAAACACATTAAGCCATTCAGCAGAAGTGACTGCAGATGTGACCTTCAATGCAATCTGTCATGCAGACTTTCAACAACAACCCAGAGAAGGAAGCCATCTCTGCAGCAAGTCATCTTATGTTAACACACCGAAACAATGTCACTACACACGTGTGATATTTTACATGTATAATTAATGCATACATATTGTACATTTCAATGACATGCCATTTGATGATCAGCAATTGTCATTCAACATTTGCCATTAACCACCAAGTCTTGTAAGAGTAGCACACACCAACATCCAGGTAGTGTTTATAGTTAGTATTGAGTTAAGATTAGTAAGTTGGTTGGTTAATATAAGTGGTTAATATATAGTGGTTAGTATAAGTGGTAAGTTGACACATGGATTTAAATGTGTCTAGTTGTATAATTATCAATTATACAACAAAATACACCTAACCCAAAACATAAGTCAACAACTAGAGCAGAAGTAATTTTGAAGGGAGATACTTGGAGAGAGATTAAATGGTGGAATAAAACTAGATGAAGGACAAAACAATGAAAGGACTGAAAGAATATAAATATAGTTATAAATCGGGGACAGAATATAAATAGTGGTGAAACAAATTTGAAGATCAGAGAGATTAAATCAGGTGAACGTTATAGAGGATGACAACATGGGGACGTTATACCCTTCTGACAACAGTCAATACCTGTTTCAAGCTTCCTTTGGTTTTCAGCAGCCAGATAATTAACTTAACAATTTGTATTTGGCTTGACAACTCAATACTTCCACAAAGAGACAACATAAAGTAGATGAAGTGTTTAATCCATAAAAAAAAACATATGGATTTAACACACATGTTTTACTTACTGTAATGCTACTAATAGACCTAGAGTCTAGGCCTACTAATGTACCTTATTTATTAAAGTACATTAGTCTAGGCCCTAGACTAATGTACTTTAATAAATAATAAAACAAGACCAACATGGTTGAATGAGCTGAGAAGTCGATGGGATCTCATCGTTTTAAATTCTTGTTGTGTAGATTTATGCCTCAACAGAGCGAAATAAGGTCACCAAAACAGAACATATCTGAAAGAGAATAGTGACGAACCAGGCCTACCAATAACATCAAATCTAACAAAAAGGCTAGATAATACAGTGAGGACCCGAAGGCCGAGAACAAGGCAAGTCACGTCAGACAATTCTGCCAATGAAATTAGCTTTCGACGTTGGTATTGTGAGACAAATGTCACCTCATGTACCGCGACAGTCCGAAAAAATATGTACGACAAATATGAACATCGTGATGATCACTCTCGTAATGACAGCGAAATCCGTTGATCTCTCGTTCTCGCTTGTGTTCACCAGATGTGGGTAGATAACATCCACGCAATGAATATTTGATGCTCTGTGTGTTATAGGCTTTGATATTATAGGCTGCCTGTGAATAAATTCAACTTGATACAGCTTCTGAGCAACACGTACATACTATTGACAACTTTATGACTTTGGCAGATAGACACAGAGCCGGCCCTATGCACTCACTACGACGCTTATAGGGCCCCGCAAAATTACGCAAGGGCCCCGCCTCCCCCTCGTGTCAAAGGGGGGGTGTCAATGTCTCCCCACCAAGTTCGATGTCGGCAAATGACAATAACGTTAAGTTTGCAGTGCTAGCTTGCGGTGCGTCTCTCCCCCTAGTCTGTCTTGCTAACGTAGCTGGGAGGTGCATCTCTTGGTCTGTTTATCTTGCTCGCTTGCCAGCCACTTCCAGGGCTGTTCTGCGACATTGTGCCTGACACAAGTGAGAGTGAAATACAACTATGTATTATGTTTGATAAACGCCAAAACAAGACATGATTCATACTCATCATGACTCGGTTAATCCACATCCAGCCTCAGTCGGTGCTAACACAGACCCAGTACAGCTGGCTTCAGCAAGCACCTTCTACAGATTAGGGATGGGAATCGATACGATTTTATTGATACCAATTCCATTATCGATTCTGCTTAACGATCCATTTATTTATCGATTCCCTTATTGATTCCTGATCAATTTTATGTGTGGAAAAAATGTAGGTCTACACAGCCAGAACGAGGTCGAGTGCCTGTGTGGCAATAGTACCGGTGTGCTTTCTCTTCGGGTGAATAGCGCTAGTCCTGTGGTGCAATTTCATCAAAACTTTGCACAATGTTCAAACCACCTATTTGCTTTATGATAATTGGAAGTATAGGCCCACTCTCATGCTAGGAAGCTAATAGGAAGTAGGCCTAATCTCATGCTAGGAAGCTAATAGGAAGTAGGCCTAATCTCATGCTAGGAAACTAATAGGAAGTAGGCCTAATCTCATACTAGGAAACTAATAGGAAGTAGGCCTAATGTCATGCTAGGAAACTAATAGGAAGTAGGCCTAATCTCATGCTAGGAAGCTAATAGGAAGTAGGCCTAATCTCATACTAGGAAACTAATAGTCAGTAGGCCTAATCTCATGCTAGGAAGCAAATAGGAAGTAGGCCTAATCTCATATTAGGAAACCAATTAGAAGTAGGCCTAATCTCATACTAGGAAACCAATTAGAAGTAGGTCTAATCTCATACTAGGAAACTAAAAGGAAGTAGATCGAATCTAGGAAACCGCGTGTCTTCGGAAACTTTTAGTTTACATTTAAGCTCTGCTGCAACAGAGTCGGACTCCGACGGATGAGTGGATCTGAAAGCCACTGACGTCCACGCAGCAATCCTATGCGATATTGTAGTTTTGCGTTATTAAAATGGCACATTTGTTTTACCGAATTGAACCACTTTAATGAAAAGGTAAAAACAATCAGCTGATAAAAACACAATTCTGCAGCAGTGGTGCCCGCCGGCTTCGATTCAGACATGGAAACACATGCACTGTGAATTGACTTTTTTTTTTATGAACTATTCGTAAAACCTAAAAATTATTAAAAGCTTGAAATTATGTATTCGTGTCGACAGTTGTTTGTTAAATTGGTATTTAACACAGACATTCGGGGAGGATTTGAATTGCTTCTTTTTTTTAAAGCTCGGACGCATACGATTCCGATGGATCGGACAATTTAGAACCGGTTCTTAACTGGAACCGGTTCTCGATTCCACATCCCTAATACAGACACATGAAGTACAGGCAGCCTCAGCCAGTAACTAGCACAACCAGAGGAGTACAGCCAGTACAGATACACGCAGCTACAAGACCCTAATAGAACAGCTGCTGTTCCACCAAATGACCCAGCAGATTCGCCCCCCAGTCTTTACAGACTTTGTGAGGACTGAGTTAGTGGGCAGAGGTCCATTCAAACCGGGATTACATTTTTCTTACCCTAAAGACAAGTCTAGAAGTGGTTTCCATTCACGCTTATTACAGAGACAGCTGTCAAATGGGGACAAGATTACCAGGAGCTGGCTTTCATACAATCAATTAAAAACAATGCTGTGTATTTTCTTTTGCTGGAAGCTTTTTTCTACAAAAGACAAAATAATAAAGGAAGGTGATATTAAATATTAACACCATTCTGAAACACCGTGAAGGTAGTCCTGAACACACATACAATATGATTAGGTGGAGAGAACGTTCTGTGCCTCAGTCAGGGACAGACTTTGATCAGATACAAAGGACAATTTTGGAGACCGAAAGAAAGAGATGGAGGGACGTATCACCAAGGTCTCTGGCTGAAAGACAGCATTTCAGGGCTTCACCAGACAAACTCTTTCAACCAGATAATGGAAACATCGGTAATGGAAAATCATCTCAGCAAAATTAGAGATGGGGAGACATGTGCTTATTACACTGGGACGCGCACACAGAAGAGAGAGCTGATACAGATTGTGAGTGACAAGATTCTGGAAGCAATAGTGACTCAAGTCAGAGACTCAAAGTACTTCTCCATTAGTTTGGACACCTAACATCAGTCACCAGTCACCAGGAGCAAATGTCCCATTGTTCTGAGAAGCATGGCTTTAAAGGGAACGCCAGAGATGAAGGCGATTTTCCTTGGCTTTGTGAATGGTGAGGTTTGAATCTGTCCACTGTCATCTTAGATAAGCTGAATGAGCTGAAGACTCAATTTGAAGATTGCAGAGGGCAAGCTAATGATAATGGGGCCAACATGAAGGGCAAACACCAAGTAGTACAAGCCAGACTGCCCCCCCAAAAAATAAAACAGAGCCGCGTTCGTCTCATGTGGCGACTGCCGAAAGCAGTTGAAGAAATTAACGTGGAGGCTGTTCTGAGAAATAACATATATAATAATAATAATAATAATAATACATACAATATATAGCGCTTTTCAGGGTGCTCAAAGACGCTTTACCCAGAGACACAGGGCAGTTGTAAGGTATATGCAAGGAGTAGTAGAGGAGACATAAAAAGTGAAGGAGGGGAGAGGAGGGAAGGAGGTTAGGTGTTGAACGCCTGCTTGAAGAGGAGGGTTTTGAGGGCCTGTTTGAATTATGGCAGGGTGTTCGCCTGTCGGCTGTGGTTGGGCAGAGAGAGGGTGCTGCACAATAACACGACTCCAAGACACGCCCCCCCCTTCACACCACAAATGAGAAACAGCAAAAGGCATTTCAGCTATGAGGCTCAAAAGAGACGGAGAAACAGCGAGAGCTACGAGCCTGCTGATGAACCAGTGACTGATATACTGGAAAACTTTAAAGTCAACTGCTTTCAACATTGTGGTCGACTCTGCGGTGACATCCGTGGATGAGAGATTTGAAACCATCAACCAAATATGGAGTGCTGCTGCACTTCAGCGCCGCTTCTCAGATGTCCACACGTCTTCTTTAAACGCTCTTTACAGGCTCACTGCATGGAAGTTGAAACCACTTCAACCTTCAGAGATGACTGTGACATCAGTGGAATGGACCTGCCACACGAGATTCAGAATTAACCTGATCTGCTGTCAGATAAGACGAGCCTTTGAGCCTTTCAGCTGCTTTGCTTTCCCTGTGAGAAAAATCTCGGAGGAACACTATGCCAACGGGGGATAATAAAGTTTTCTGAACTGAACTGAACCTTTGGATAGCCCTACGAATTGCAGTCAGCCTACCGGTAACAGTAAGCTCATCGAAAGCTACCCGAGGTCTTCCATGTCACAGGAACGTTCGAGTGGTCTGGCCATCATTAACATTAACATTCACATCGTGATGTGGGGAAACACATGTCCTATGATGACATCATTGGTGATTTTGCCTCAAGAGAGTGCAAAATTTGTTTGGCAGATCTAATTAACTACGTGACATATTTTCTTAAGTTCTTCCAGACGGTCCAGATAGGCTTGTGCCCATGCCGATGCTGAAAATGCCCAGGGCTGTTGAGGGAACCTCAACAGTTGATCACAGAGCTGTATAGTTTTATTTGACTATTTTGAGACATAAAGCTGCAGCCATAGCCTATGGGCTTATGTTTACATTATATAGCCAAGGCTAATTGTATAATATTGTGAGGACTGGACTAGTTACCAGGCAGCAGAGCCAAAGGTCATTGTTATATTGTATTATTTTCTACATTTTATATTTTATCCAATGCAATTGGAATTCAATGTAGGCTATGTTAATGTTAATATGCACTTATCTTAAGATTCAATAGAAAATATTATATTCTATTCAATAAATATTGTTTGTTACAGTAATACCTCACTGGGACGTCAGGTGTGACTATGTGTCCAGGTAAGGGTCAGGAAAGGGAGAGGCCTTTAGCAGAATTTTGCTTCTGGCCCCAGGGAGGTCAGGACCAGGGGCGTTGCTAGACATAACGGTCTACTGGGGCCCAGGACCGACGACCGCCGGGGGGGGGGGATGCGAAGCGACCGGACCGACGACCGAGGGGGGGGGGGGCGGTGCGACCGGACCGACGACCGACGGGCGGGGGTGCGATGCGATGCGAGCGTAACACACACCGGACCGACGACTGACGGGGCGCGCGATTTACTGGGGCACAGCAGATCAACACTGGGGCACGTGCCCCAGTAAAAAGGGTCTAGTGACGCCGATGTTTCAAACCACCATTTTGTAGAAAATAGCCGAGCTGACGGCTCCCCTTTAATAAAAAGGAAGAAAATGTATTACTAATGTGAGGATGTTGCTCTCTCAGAGTTGAAGATTAATGAAGATCATGAAAGAATGTATTCTGTATATTGTGCATGTTATAATATACACATAATATACTGTTTATGTGTTCTTTTTACAATGAATGTACTCCAACTATCTTGTACAGGAGCCACTACCGCCCCCTGCCTGATCTTCATCCTTCCAGGGCTCTTCTACATTCGCATCGTCCCCATAGAACTGGAGCCCATGTCCTCCAGACCAAAGATCCAGGTACATTTAATAAGGGACCCCCTAGGCCAGTGGTTCCCAACCTTGTTTGGCCCATGACCCCATTTCTAGGTCTGAAAATGTTTGCAACCCCAATTTGAACTTTTGTGCATCTCCCAACGGTTTCCTGCACTGAAAGAGTTTTTGGTATTTTGGACGTTGTCGTTGATCGCCTTTGAAAGAGTAACTACACACATGTGAAATAAACTGCTGGCGAAACATAGGGCATTGCGATTAAGGATTGTAATGCATAGCTTTAGCTTAACACCGCGTCGTGATTGGTCAAACTTCATGGGATTTCTGGCTACTCAAAATGTGGCTACAGAAAGTAGATGTGGATTAGCCTGACATCGCCGGACCAATTAGTCTGGAACCTCTCAGTTAATTTTTGATTTCCAAAGAGCTTTATCAACGGGCGCAGACCAAAATGCCTCTGGATGCAATTGGATAGACCTACAAACAATCAGAGAAACGAAATGTGTGACGTAGATTAAACGTTTAGCAAATCCTGTTGGAAGTACGGCAAACACATCTTTCTTATCAACTAAAGCTGTAAATGCAGTGGTTTGTTTTTTCTTTTAGAGAAAATATACCGTCCAGCTCGTTTAAAACTGTTGTGATAGCAGATTCAACGGTTCCACATCAGCGGCAGCCATCTTGGCTGCTCCTCTGTACAGTCATCATATCAAACCTGCCCCATATTAGATAAACTGTTGTGATTGGCCCAACCCGGGCCAGGTCGACATCTGTCTGAACTGCTGGGGGGGGGGGGGCGCGACATATCTGCCAGAGCAAATAAAACATAAGCTTGCAGATTCGTCTGGTTCCCAGGCTAGACCTGGATGTGTAGGCTGGATCATTGTAAATAATTGGTCTGTCTTGAGAAGCGAGCACCATCCTAACCGTCTCTGTGTCCACTCGTCCTCCTTCAGGCGGCCTGCTTCACAGCACTGGGCTTCATCTTCATGACCATGAGTCTGACGTTCATCGGGATCGCCTGGCTCAGCGGAGAAGAGATGAGGGGGGGCCATTAAACGGCCTCTCCGGAGTGGTCCGACACTACCAACCAAAAGCAGGACAGCGTACCTTGCCTTCCACCCAGATCCAATCTGCCGCCGCTTGAAAAGCTAGACCCCGCAACGTTGGGGTTTAAATTTATTGTTATTTTTTGGTAAGACCATACCCCCCCCCCCCACCACCACCACCACCGATTGAAATCAAAAGGACACTTGTTTTCTGTGTTTTTGTTTTTGTTTCACCACGGAAGCAAGGCAGTACGGAGTCCAGGAGGCTGCCAGTGGTGTCCGGCTCACTGCGGATATGATGAGTTATATCTACCTCTACATTGTATTAAGGAATCAAGGACATGCTGCCTGTGAAAGACAAACCAAAAAAAACATACAAGCTGGCTTTATAGGTTAGAGTTAAGCACAGATTGCAAATGTGGGATGCTATCTCCAATGCAATGGAGTTTGATTTGGTTAAAAAAAACTATTCAAACGATTGCAGGGAGGAATTAGCTCAAGAACAATTTAGGTTCAAACTGCATTTTGCGTTTTGGTCATATTATGACTGTTACCAAAGGAGAAATAGTATATGTAGCCAGAAATGTATTTTTTAAAATTTAATTAACTTAAATTGGTAACTTAATGGTCCTTTATTTTATTTTTTTTAAGAGCGTTTTTCATTAAATACTATAACATTGCTTGAAAACAGCTAACTATTTTGAATAGTGATACGATTTCAGCATGTTCAATTAAATGTTAAGCCATATAACCATATAGCCTTAAAATCCACAGGCCAGTTTTAGTGCAGATATGTGACATAGGAAGAAATCAAGCTGTTGAAACCTGCGACCTCTTCTTGTTGTGATACTTGAGTATTAGGACTACGATAAGCTTGATGTTTGCTGTCAAGATTACAACTGATAAACAACCTGTGAAAATCAGATAATTAAACCAGATACAGTGTTAATATGCTTATTAAGTAATTCTATGTTTAGAGATGGATCAGTGGAGGGTAAACAGGTCCTTAATTCCACAAACTAATTAGCTCATTGAAGACTATATCACTATACTTTTAATATCAACACACAAAAAGACTGTGTTTACCGGTATGGATCTGTATGGACATGCCAACGTCTAATTCATCTCTTTAGTGTTCAAATGGTCAATAATCAGAGTATTTGATCCCAGTGAATTGAAATCAGTGTTTTCGGTTGATTCACCCATTTGTTTACGTCACATGACCAAAAATAGAAAGAGTGAGAAGGGGGGGGCCGTGCCCTCCAAGCATCATCGGATTTGAGTTTTAAACTTAGAGAGCCAAATTATTTTCTACAAAGTAATACAATTTTATTGTATTTTCTTAAAAACTAGTTTGAGAAACTTTTTTTTGTTTTTGCTTTTCTGCTTCTGATACAAGATTTGCTTTTGTATGCATGTGCTTGAAGACATGTTGAGACATTTTGTTAGACTTTCATTTAATGTAAACAATAACAGTATTTATATTGGCTGGTAATTCAGCCGGAGGTGCATTAGGAATGCAGCAGAAAAAAGATAGAACAGCGTTTGTCTCTACAGTGCCAATGTCCTTCATCACATGACGGGTTCATACGGGGTGAAACTTTATGAATGGGTTAATACTTTATGAAGGGGTGAATGCCATTCTAAAAGGGTAAACCCTTTATGAAGGGGTGAGTTATATTACCAAGTGGTGAACCCTTTATGAAGGGGTGAGGTCCATTCTAAAGGAGTAACCCCTCTATGAAGGGGTGAGGTCCATTCTAAAGGAGTAACCCCTCTATGAAAGGGTGAGGTCCATTCTAAAGGAGTAACCCCTCTATGAAGGGGTGAATACCATCATGAAAGGGTGATGCTCTTTATGGAGGGGTGATACTAGCTGTTGTGGAAAGGGTTGACCCGTTATGGAAGGGGGGATTCCGGTTGTGAAGGGGTGATCATGACGTATGTGTCCATTGCTAAGATGGATACCAAGGCATGCATAATATGTATCATCGACTTGGTGCTTTTTTTCATAATAAAATAAACTTGTGAGTAACATCAAGATATCCGTTTCAGTTGCTCTCTCCTTCTAGCCCCCGCTCCCCCAGACACTCCTCTGGTAGCTTGTGGTAACTTTCCACAGACTGAGTCTGGGGCTGCAGTGGTAACACGACACGGACCAGGACCAGGCCCAGGGTGTATAATAGGAGCGGGCCAGGACATCCTTGCAGCTGACGCCATTAGTGCCCTCTGGTGCTTCCACTTGGTAAATCACTGGCCAATGGGTCATGGTCATTTTTTGCCTCCTGTGGGGGGAAACAAAGTATTTATTTCTACAACAACACATTGGTGAACCCATGGGAATGTACTGGTCTTGCAGTAACTTTACACTCACTGCATGGGCTCAGTAGCACCGGGTTGGTTGAAGCTCTGGTGTACATCTGCGTTGAGCTGAAGGGACTGGGATGGTATTTGCTGAACACGTTGCCACGTTGTTTTAGGCTTACCTCTGTCATCGGATATTTTACATTCTTCAAAAAATATTTTTTTGTACATGACATTTCAAAATGTAGTTATTGTGCAGCCATGTTGGTCAATGTTAGACCTTTTTGTAACTATGATTACTAAACATAATTGAACATTTTAGGGCCATTTTAGAAACTACGTATTGTCTAATCCATCTACGCTACTATCATAAATAGTCACGTATTATTTTATTTATGATGTTTTTCAGTCATTACGTTGAGCTTGCGTAAGAAATAACATAAGACGAGCAGGTATTAATCATCGGATCACAACAAGCACATTCCCAATGTTGTTTATGAACCTCAGAGACATCCGATTCAAACTGACAGCGTCACTTCCTCCTCTCCACGTTGTCCCGGTCACGTGACACCACAGTAGCCAATAGCTGTGAGGCACCGCGGTCTGAACGCCGCTGATTGGTCGGTTTAAAATTAGTTTAAACGCGAACGTTGAGTCCTCATTTTCAAGGCGAGGGTGCTCTTTCGATTATACTGCCGCGATTTCCTGGATTAGTCGTTTGAGGTAAGGTTTTAACATATTTATAAGCGTAACGTAGGGCTGAGTGTTGTCGTTGTCTTCTGTAACGCTTTCTGAAATGACTGATTTAGAAAAAGATCCGTAACATTGCATTTTATCTAACTGTTAATCGCTAACGTTATAATGAAAAGGCTGATGGCGTCGATTGCCTACAACGAGTTTTCTTGAATATGTCTTAAATATATATACATATATAAATATATATACACATATATATATCCAATGCATGACTTATGAGTATATTGTATTCATTTTAGGGCGTTGACCACTGAAAATGGCTCAAAACGAGTCAATTGAAAACAGTTATGAGTTCGACGCGCCGTCTCACGTTATGGACTTCAAGGAGTTTGACCACGCAGACAACGCAGACCACTGGTTTGGTAAGTCATGGCTAACTGGTTTTACTGGTATTGGTGGGATTTCAAAGCCACTGTTACATGGGTTTGTGTAACGTTGTGTACTCGGAGCTGTTTATTGTGTTTTGTATAGTTAGCTTGCGTTTCACCTTTTTTAGCTGGGTACACCTTTAACCCCAGGCTAAACGTAAGGGAGGGCCCTTTTTTTCCAATAGTTTTGTGTCCATTAATGTTAGTTTATAATGTCATTTTGCTTTGTAGTCCTAGCTGTTAATGCTCAGTTTTCCCAAATGGCGCCAGTGGTTCAGTCCTCCTCTTCCTACATAGTTCTCATTCCTTAGTCCCCACAGGGTGGGTTTTGGTCTAACCTGATATCACACACACACACACACACACACACACACACACACACACACACACACACACACACACACACACACACAC
>JAOPJH010000045.1:228461-240215 GCA_027122575.1 Merluccius polylepis
TTTCTTTCTTTCTTTCTTTCTTTCTTTCTTTCTTTCTTTCTTTCTTTCTTTCTTTCTTTCTTTCTTTCTGTCTCTCTGTCTCTCTGTCTCTGTCTCTGTCTCTGTCTCTGTCTGTGTGTGTGTGTTCTTGCTCTTCCTTCCTCTGTCCATATCAGACAATGCATCACCAGTGCCACCAAGTTCCCATGGTAACTATCTTCACTCATTCCTATTTAATGTTACATTTGTGTCTTCAGAGATCGTATTCAGTGATTCCATCATCCGAATTTCATTTATGCTACTACTCATCTGTGGCCATTAGGGCTGAGATTATATTTTAGAGGAGGGAAGTAAGCCTAACTTTCTAATTAACTTTGTATAGTGCATTTTGTACAAAGATAAATAATTATGATGTATGATTTACATAATTTAAATATGACTTGCATAATACAATATACAATGAAAAGAGAAAAACATAGTTGATACATAAATCAATCTGTATTTCCAGTTCATGTATTTTTTTATATCTCATTCTCAACCTAGTGTCTGTACCAGAGTACAGCCTGACTGGAGAGTTCTGCAGGAAGCACTTCCTTACTGGGCTGTTGCTACGGGAACTGGGGCTGGCGCTGCAGGATGAGCAGGATCTGAGGCACCTGGCCCTGGCCACCCTCAAGACTCTGATGGCCAAACACTCCCTGGATGCCCGCTACGCCACCAAGGTGAGTCTGACATGTCAATAAAGCCATGAAGGCACAGTGATCCATACTGGATTGACACACAGACAGACAAACACACACATACACACACACACACACACGGCAACCGTCTCATTGGATGCTGGGTATTATTGTACGGATCACATGCAATCAGTAATCCTAACACAGCATCGTCCTAACATGACACAATAGTTCCATGGGGAGGAAAGCTTTGAGCTTAACAGTTGAGTGGATGTGTGTGTTTACTGTATCTTATGGAGTCTGATTTGATATGTTTAAGGCGGAGCTTATTGACTGGATTGAACCAGCTACAGATTGACTTAACAAGCTTATTGGGAAATCCCTGAGACTGGGGAACCATTTATGAATGGGTTTTCATGTTTGTTAAAGATCAGTTTCCACCTTGCATATTGTACTGTATCTCCCGTCCTTTGAAGCCTTAAAATGCAAAAATGAGCACAGACGGTACAGTGTCATGTAATCCCATCACACCCTGAGCCTGATGAGTCCTCTCACCCTTCCCAGGAGAAGCAGGCGAGGATCGCGTCCCTCTACCTGCCCCTCTACGGCCTGATCCTGGACAACATGCCACGCTTCTTCCTCAGGGAGCTCTTCCCCGTCTACTTCACCTCCAGCAACCAGGTAGCGGCCTCGGTTAGAGGTGCAGGGTCTAGGATTAAATGGAGTCTGGCGGTGAGATTGCAGATTGCAACCAACCGCATACCCACCTTCACCCCCCCCCCCCCCCACCTCTCCCTTTCCAACATTGTAGGAGAAGCTACCTATGGTGGCCGGTGCTGGTCTGTAGGTGCCAGGAGGTACTTCCAAAATGTTGTCATCGTCTACGATGGCATCGAGTGGCAATTGTTTTCAGTTATTTTGGCGGTAAAACTATCCGTCATAGCGATTGTTTGATTAAGAATAAAAAACGTGTCCTCTCTAGAGCCGTTTGTCCGTTCTGGGCTACTGTAGAAACACGGCAGGCTCCGTGGAAGATGACCCGCTCCCTATGTAGATATAAAGGGCTCGTTCTAAGGTTGTGTAAACACAACGATTCTTATTTTCATGGGATTATGGGATTATGCACCAATTATGCACCAATTCGTTCTGCTAGACGCCACTCAATTGTCCACACTGCACCTTTAACTATGGAAACGTTTTAGATTCAACGTGGCACATTCCTCGTTCCTAGTTAATGTATTTGACTGAAAGCCCACCCCCTCCACTGTCTCGGTCCTCCAGGGTTCCCGGGATGACCTGAGTGTGGGTGGTGTTGTGACCGGAGGCCCGACTCCCCTTGTGATTCGCCATGGCAACTCAGTGGATGCATCCTTCTCCAAAGAAGTGCTCAACTCCATCACAGGTAGTGGGTGTTTGTGTGTGCGTGTGCGTGTGCATGTGTGTGTCTATTTATGTCTAGCATTGTTCTGGATATAAAGGTGTGAATGAATATAATCCCTCCTCCTCTCCTCTTCCACCAGCCTTCTCCTCCTTGGTAGTTGCCACGGGTAACCAGGCGGACTCTCGGGGTTCCCTGATCAGCGTGGACTCCAACCCCTGCAACAGCGACAGGAACAGCGAGAAGATCGACGGTTGTGAGAAGGTTTGAATATTTTGATTGTCGTATTTCACATTTGGGATTTTTCAAAACATTTAACATTGTTGCCGGTGGTCTTCATAGAACCAGGAGATGTATTACAGAAATAAAATGGTCTTCACATTAATCACATGTTGCATATAGCACCCAGTTTGCAGTTCTGTGTAAACTTTGTAAATGTATGGTAACTAACAGGATTCACATGAAGAGACTAGTACATCAAATGAAATACCAGATTATCTGTCTCTAATGGAGGACCATTGTGCATCTACATAATAGACCATTAAACCACCCGCTCAAGTATTGAAATCAACGGTTTAATTAAACGTAGCTGTGCGCTTGTTACTTAAAACAATTGCATTACTCCAGTCCTATCCGCGCCTAATGTCTGTGCTCCGTCTCTCAGTTTGCCCGCCCCCAGTCCCTGATTGG
Source organism: Merluccius polylepis (assembly GCA_027122575.1). Taxonomy (NCBI): domain Eukaryota; kingdom Metazoa; phylum Chordata; class Actinopteri; order Gadiformes; family Merlucciidae; genus Merluccius; species Merluccius polylepis. The sequence goes on from JAOPJH010000045.1 coordinate 231,189, forward strand.
CTATGGCTCGCGCTGTGACAAGCTGGATCAGGCCGAGACACGCAGCCTGCTCATGTGCTTCCTGCACATAATGAAAACCATATCTGAAGGTCAGCTACAATACAGTTCAACACAGCTACCCTGCAGTCATACAGTAGTTAAACAGCACGCATGTACTGTTAAATGTTGACCCTGTATCCACATAGTATTTACCCATAGAATCTGCCCCATGGTGTTGATACAAATTATATATTATTGTACTCATTGCTTTTATTTTTTGTTTTTTGTTTTTTGTTTCAAGATGTCTTAGTGTCCTACTGGCACAGGGCTGTTCACCAGGAGATCTCTGACTTCTTTAACATCCTGGAGTAAGTGCTTTTATTCATTGTACTGAAATGTTGCCAATCTGTATTATAAGTGGTAGTGGATACACAGAGAGAGAGAGAGAGAGAGAGAGGGACTTCAACAGGAAATGCAGGATAGAGAGAGGAGAGGAGAGAGAGGGAGAGAAGAGAAGAAAGGGGAAAGTTGGCAAAAACGAGAGAAGGAAATGAATGTGTTGGAGTCGGTGTGAGAGAAAAGAGGGAGAGAAGAGAGCGAGGGGGGGGGGGGGGGAGAGAGAAGATGACTGTAAGCCCACAGAGACTTCTTTCCCCCCAAACAGTACCGTAAATTAACCGTCTGTGTTTCCTGTGTGTGTCAGCATCTGGCCTGTGCTGTTACAGCTCAGCTCCATCACATGCGTTCAATTTACTACCCGGAGGGAACACACGCAAATACGCTAACCCCTAAAAAACCCTAAACTTTGGTCTGCTCTGCTTCTACTTTCACAGGCTTTGTCTTCAGCACTTCAGGTTCCTGGGGAAACGGCACATCGCCAGGTGAGTGTGTCCCACGCTCGCTCGTGCACGTATAGGGAATGCAGGGCGTCAGGTTTTTCTTCACAATGTTCTCATATATATTCACGACAACGGCAACGTATTAAGTACAAATGAATGACATGAAAGATGGATGTGCACATCTTCACCGACCGTCGATGAATCGCCCCTCGTACATGACATGTGAACATGCGTACAGAGAAAAACACAGACACACACAGACATATGCGCATATATATAAAGCAGACAGAGTCGAGCAGAAACACTAATGTGTGTTCTGTATGCGGGTGCACAACCCGAGGATGAGTGTCAAGTAGTGGGGGATTGCGGGGGTGGATGGGGTAGCTCGCGCTGGGGGGAAAGAAAGAGAAAAAGGGAAAATAAGGGGGAGGGGGTGAAGATCCTAGATCTCCCGCTGCCAAGAGAAAAGCACTGCTGGAGATTTTACTGTCTGAGTTGGCAAGCACAGGATTGGGCTTGTTACTGTGTGTGTGTGTGTGTGTGTCTGTGTGTGTGTGCACACATGTGTCTCTTACTGGACCACAGCCATTGGCACGGCGAGACCCTTTATGTTATCCTGGACTCTGGTTTCTCCCTGCTAATTAAATTAGCCTGTTTCCCGTTCAGCATTAAGATGCTGCGATGTGTAAGCCAATGGAAAGCTCAGGGCGAACACTTGGAGAATTGAATAGCAGAATTAAGCTAGCTTAAAAACTAGCTCACTCTTTCAGACCCTGGTTCCCAGGTCTGTCTGGGACCGCTAGCTGCTTAGCATTCGCCTGTAATAACAGACCAACGAAGGGGGTTCCACAGCCACACGCCTTCCTTGTCTCTCGTCATCCTCTCATTCTCTGCTAGGTGCTTTGATGGCTGGCTTAGCGTAGCTGGGGCCTTCATTTGAAGTGAGCTAGTGATGCGGTGCGATAGCGCTGCAATCTCTATGCCAGAATGCAATGTTGCTCTGTGAGTGTTGCGCCCCAGACACTATTGTAACGCATATTCTTCCTATGTCCTTGTCTCTCGTGAGGGACTTTGTATCTGTTAAATGTTGTTTACGTTCGCTGAAGGCGCCACATAGACGATGATGTCCACTCATGTTTTCACACAAGCACATTTACTCTATCACACACATGCAGCACACACTTAATCCCGAGGTGATGCGACAATATGTGTTCAACGCTAAAATGTATTCTTCACGTGTGACCTTGCCCACTGTGGAAACATCAACATGCATCCATCTCTCCCTCCCTCCCCCACTGCATCATCCTCGTATGCATCGCATGTGTTATCTATGCGTTGCATGTGTCCTCGCACCTTCCACCTTGTTAATGGATACTCCATGTGACTGCACAAGCCCATGTATCGATGTGTGCGGGGCCACCACTACACATATACTATATGTGCCACATGAATCCTGAGCAGGAGCGTTGGGAATCGGGATACTGTTACTGTATCACAGCATTCCTGGTGTGGCGCCATGGTGTGTAAATGGCTTCCTCGTGTGTGTGCCTTTTCAGCCCATCCGTGATGCATGGCCCACACCTCTGACCGGTCTCTGTGTCCTTCGGACATGTTTGGGGAGCACAGATCCACCCCTGGTCTGTGTGTTGCTTGGCTTGTGGGGCCGTGCGGTTTCCTGGCATTGTAATGCTTGGAGGCCGTTGCTTTGTTGATTGGGGTGTAGCCTTTTTATATTTTGATTAGTCGTTCATGTAATAGGCCAATCAGTGAAATGTCTCATTTATCTAGATTATCCCTGGGCCAGGATGCTTTGCTACATGGTTAGATGTAATTTAATGCCTTGGAGTCGATACGTTTTAGATCTCCTCTGTGTACCGCTATTTGTATTGGCTTGGGCGTAACTTAAGAGCCAGTGACCTCAGACCCATACTGTTTTCTAACATTTTACCAACACTTACAAATGCATTAATCCAACACAATTGCTAATTGACTTTAACATGAACTAAACAATGTTTTACACTTATACTGAGCTGCTAATCTTTCCAACCCGGCTTGAGATCTTGACCGATGAATTTCCTTATACAGCTGTAACGTCGACTAAAATATTGGATATAACATGTTGCAAATGCCATAACCACTGAGTCATGAAGCACCAAAATTAATTTAATATATGTAAATTTGTTTGCAGTTTGGCGTCAAATTTTCTTAATTGATTTCAACCAGGTCTCAGGGACCCATTCATGTGCCACTATTGGCAGCATTTCCTAACGAATAATCAACACAGCAATGTTTTATACCTAGCAACTAATCCCAGCTGTGATGTGATTGGCTCGTGAACAGGAAGCTAGCGGCGGCAGTAAAGCTGGCTCAGTCCACCCAGGCAAATGGCACTCAGAAGGGCTCTAACCAGCACTCCCAACCCACCCAGTCCTCCCAACCCTCAGGCCTCCTCCCGCAATGGTAACACACCGCCACCACCAGAGATTCCTCAACTGTCATAACTAATACATATAGAAATATATCAGAGGACCACTGATTGGAACGCATTTTAATCGTATCTTTTTTATGTCTTTTTCTTTTTGGGTGTACATGGTTTACTTTTAATTGTGAACATTTAATTTAATTCAATGATTGAGTTTAACAGTTAATCTGGAAATCGAAAGGTTTTACAATTTAAAATACAGTTAACCTGAACGGAGTAGATGCATGAATAGACAAAGTGAGCAAACAAAGTCCACATCTGTGCTCATTCACTTTTGACATGCCCATGGTATTTGTATTCGTGCTGTGTGATCCAACTGTTTTCCCAGCATGCCGATGTGTTGTGATTGGCAAGTCTGTGTCTGTGTAAACCCATGTTTTGATTCACACTCACAGCCTCAGTCTTTATCAGCCTGGATATCATGTGATTCATATCATAAATGTATGTAATATGATTACTATGTGTCACAATATATGGCAATATAAGTACATGTACTATTTGTACTAAATAGCCAAAGTGCCGATTTTGACTTTTGTTGCGAAAACAAATGTGTGTTTGTCTTATTTATGCCAGTTTATTTTCTGTAGCGAGAAAGTATTAGAGTATAATGAGAGTGGCTGCTTATTGGCTCTTGGGTCTCCAGGATGGCACCATCGGGTGGGGATGGCCACAGACATGCCCGCTCCCAGACCATGCCCATCATCAGGGGGAAGAACGCCCTCACCAACCCCAAGCTGCTCCAGATGATGGAGACCGGTAACAAATGCATGCATGAATGTAAAGGCACTCACGCGCGCACGCACACACAAAATCTATTTTTCTCTCTCTTACTCACACACGACACAAACTCTTCTACACTCTACTTCTATCCATCATACGCATAATAAAACAACTCTCTACTAGTCCAATGTGCCATTATATTAGTGATCATTTACACACACTTGTGTAACACACGTACTCGGTGTGTATATAATATGTCTTACCCCATACAGACTACTCGCCATGGTGCTTTTACAATACAAATAAAGGTGTGTGTGGGTGTATAAATGTGTCTCTTGTGGGTGTTTTTACAGATGGTAACATCCCTGAGGGCGACACGCTGAGTCCCACAGACATTGAAGCCAACCTGTCCACCGAGGTGTCCCTCACTGTGCTCGACGTCCTGGGACTGTTCGTTCAACACCACAAGGTCACCATCCCCCCCCAGCAGCGCTTGTAATATAGTGTTCACATTCCTGACGTTTGACAATCTCATATTGTCAAAACGATCAAATGAGAATGAAAAAAAAAATGGCTACCACCACCAGCCACTTGAAAAAGTGTGAAAGAGTATTCTCTGTAATACTCTACTGCCCTCTGGTGGTGGCTGGAGGAAACACAACCAATATCTAATGCAATGCTAAAATTTGACGCGCTATCAAGGGCATATCTCTGGTGTTAGCTGTGGAGGGTACGATGCAAGTGCAAGAAGTGCACGGACGAGATGTGCAGGAGGAATTTTAGCACAGATATTTGGGGTAGGCTACTAGAGAATCGGATGATCTTGAACCCTGTTATTTACCAACCACCACAGCCTACAGGTGTGCCTTACGTAGAATACGTAGAAATACTTAGAAATATAGACGTCTAAAAAACGTAGTAATATAGACGCTTAAAAGACTAAAAAGCGTTGAAATATAGACTAGACTAGTCAGGGGTAGTTGTTGATTGGCCAGTTCATTGCAGATCAGATGATGAGAGAGATTGCCGATTTGGCAGACATGTCTGTTTGTAAGAGGAGGACAGAGATGACATTGGTGGGGACATGTCCATAGCGTCCCTACTAAAAAACTACACCTATGCCTGCTATACATAGAATTTCCTGTTCACTCAGGCCTGTCAGAGTAGAGTAAAGTGACGTTCTTTTCTGTGTGTCTCCAGAAGCAGCTGTTGCAGGACGAGGGACAGAACGTGCTGATGAAGAAGGTGCTGGATACCTACCTCCTCTTCTTCCAGATCAACCAGTCCACCGCCACCCTGAGACACGTCTTTGCAGCCCTCAGGCTCTTTGTGCAAAAGGTAGCCTAGATGTGTCGCTAATATCCAGCATAGCACATGCATGTTATGTGGATGTATGCATGTATATAGAGATCCGTTTTACACATTGAGCAGAAACGCATGGAATGACCCTACTCGCTCATGATAAAATACGTGCATACATTTGTGATTAGGTTGGCCTTTATCGTCTCGCCGAGGATACGTTTGTCTTAAGGATTCTAGAAAAGACAGGTTAACAGCACACAGCCTCTCCACATACACTCAATATATCCGTATACATGTACAATCAAACTCTCACATGCTCTCGCCATTTCTCTGACACTAGCAAGCTTAACAGATGTTTACATAGAACGGTAGTGTTTTTTTAATATATACTTTATTTATTAATTTTCTTTTACAAAATGAATATGGTGCGAAAAGAAAATACGAGAACACCTCTTCCTTACCATACCCCTCTTTGAGAGGATGAATCTTTCTGAACAAAAACAATGGCACATGAATATACACTCGCATAGAAGATTCAAATCAAACCTGGATAAAGAAAAATGAATAAATAATCACAAAAAAACAAATAAATGAAGGTAGTGTGAGTAACACAATACTAACAACACTACAGTCCACTCAATTTGCCCTCAGCTAGAACAGTAATGTTAAACTGAATTCTTCTATATGACCTGTGCTTCCCTCCCCTGCTGTAGTTCCCCAGTGCGTTCTTCCAGGGCAAGGCCGACCTGTGCGGCTGTCTCTGCTACGAGATCCTCAAGTGCTGCAACCATCGCTCCAGCTCCACCCAGACTGAGGCCTCCGCCCTCCTCTACTTCGTCATGAGGAAGAACTTCGAGTTCACCAAGGGCAAGTCCATAGTCCGGTCTCATCTGCAGGTCAGTGGGGTGCTGTGTGTGTGTGTGTGTGTGTGTGCGCGTGTGTGTGTGCGTGTGTGTGTGTGTGTGTGTGTGTGTGTGTGCGCGTGCATTAGTGAAATGATTTTCCAGCCTGATATATGATGCTATGATTAGCAGCCCAGTGTAAGTGTATGAATAGTGGCCAAGATTGGTTCATCCAGATTTATATTTACATTTAGGGCATTTAGCGGACACTTTTGTCCAAATCAACTTACAGTAAGTAAGTATTAAGTACATTTGTCAGTAAAACAACAATATATCACTCTCGGTACAGCAAGGATGTCAATAGAACATGTTTCTAAGTGCACCATAATTGCTAGGTTTAGCTATCCTTTCTGGTATACAGCTTTGGGTAAGATGCTATACGATGCTAAGTGCTATATAATTGCCAGGACGGACAAACATACAATAAAGTGCGTAAGAGGTTGATTCTCTCCGCTGAAGGTGATCAAGGCGGTGAGTCAGCTGATCGCAGACGCAGGCATCGGAGGCTCTCGCTTCCAGCAGTCCCTGGCCATCATCAACAACTTCGCCAATGGAGACGCGCCTCTCAAAGTAAACACAAACTCTCAAAACACATTCCTTGCTGCTGATGTCTTCAAGGCACCGCACATGATGTTTGCCTGTCTCGTATACAATATCCATGCCAATGATTATTTAATTTGTACTTTGTTAGACACACGCCATTAACGAGAGGTGTCTGTGCAGCCTGTAATTCGCTTATTTACGGCTCATCTGAAGGAGCAGTGAGTTGTTTTTGGAACCCAAAAATCTTCATTGCAGTTTTTTTAAAGTATTTGTATGGATAGTGAAGACAGACATGAAAGTGGGTTGCAAGCGGGAGAGGGATTCAAACCTGGGTCACTACAAAGCGTATTGCCTACTTGCTTGGTGCGCTGAACGTGACCAAGCCACGAAGCCACCAAAGACCACCATGTTTAACCATCACGTTCACCACACTAGGGATAGGGTTAAGCTGCAATATGGAGCAGCTGCATTGGTGGAACCTGCTGCTGCTGCTGCTGCAATCACAACTGTCTGTGTTGTTCTCCACGCCAGAGCACTCCGTTCCCGGCGGAGGTGAAGGACCTGACGAAGCGCATCCGGACGGTTCTGATGGCCACGGCCCAGATGAAGGAGCACGAGAAGGACCCGGAGATGCTGGTGGACCTGCAGTTCAGCCTGGCCAACTCCTACGCCAGCACCCCCGAGCTCCGGCGCACCTGGCTGGAGAGCATGGCCAAGGTTCACTTTCGCAACGGAGACCTGTCAGAGGTGAGCCACGTCCTGCTATTTACAGGGAGGTACTAAAAGTATTAGACAACTGTCAATTGCCTTAAAAGGCAAATATCATTTGCATAGGTTTTAAATATTTTTCGCAACTGTCGGGAGAGGGAAAGTAATAAACCTCAAACCAATAAATGTCAAACGTGTATGTATTTGATGTGAAATGGAAATGTATTTGCCTCCTGTGGCCTGCACAGGCTGTGTGGACCACTGCACTGGCGCGATAACTAGCTGAGATAAACCGACAGATGTAGAACAATAAACAAATAACAATACAAATAAAAGTGTATACTTATTTAACAATTCCAGGTTGAGGACTATCATTTACCTACAGGCTATACATGTTAGGCCGTGAAATCTGTATTAAATTGTGTTCTAAGTGGTATTAAAAAGGTAGAAACGTGCAGATACCCTGTATTTAGTCATTTAGCAGACTCTTATTTATATGTTTTGTACATTGATACATTGTTGAGTCATTAAGGAGTAAGTAGGCGTCTCAAGGATGCCCACATGTGAACTGGGGATATTGGAGTCAGCTGGGGAGTCAAACGCCTTATAACCACTCAACTGTCCTGCCATATTTTGACAGAGAATAGTGCTCTTTCCAGTTTTTTTCTAGAAATAATCAAATTCATCTTGGATTTTTGGTCTGATGTCTTTTAGGCTGCCATGTGCTACATCCACATATCTGCCCTGATCGCCGAGTCGCTGAAGAGAAGAGGTGAGTGCACACGTGTGTGTGCGCGTGTGCGTGTGAGTTTGTATTGACGCCAGTGCATACGTGTGCATGTATGCTGTAAGACTGCTGTGGAGTGTGGAGCGCATAGACATGACTAACTCATCGTCTTCAAGTTTCATCCCAGTAGTAGTGACCTTAACATGAGACATTTGTGATTATATCGTACTTTTTACATTTGATGGAGGATCGTTATTTGTTAAAACGTGTACAAAACATGCTGTGTATAATCACATGAATCTCACTATGCTTCTGAAATGGATTCCAGCCTGGAAAACACAAGAAATATATATGTTTAAATGGTGTCCTGCTAATTGTTGCATGGGTGTGCATGCTTCACCTGTTAGACCAGAGCATGTGTGTACATACATGTCGTTATCTCTGTTTGTAGCATGGCTTTAGCGCTGTCACCCGCTAGCCTGTCACCCGCTAGCTTGTCACCTCACCTGCTATCTTAGCCTTGTTTTGCCTGCTGCTTTTGTTCTCCATTAAACAGAATATACAAGGCAAAGCCAATGTGAACCGTGTAAACCTGCTCCCTCCCCTCCCACCAAACAGGCTACTGGAGTGGTGACAAGGCCAGGATTTCCCGCGTGTCCCCAGAGGAAAGCCCTGTCTTTAACTGTAGCTCCTTACTAACCAACTCCCGAGATCCTGACAGTGAGTGTGGTCCAAAGGGGGATTTGTTTGCCGGGAGCTGGGGAAGAGGGGCCTGTTGGGGGAGGGGGGGGATGGATATGATATATACTGTACTGCAGTACGCAG
>JAOPJH010000045.1:269656-281579 GCA_027122575.1 Merluccius polylepis
CCCCCCCCCCGCCCCCCCCCCCCCCCGCCCCCCCCCGCCCCCCCCCCCCCCCCCCCGGGGGCCCCCCCCCCCCCCCCAGCCAATAAATCAGATGTGTATCACAGTTGAACGCAGACAGACCTCAGGTTTCCATTCTAGTAGTAGTTTCCACAATGGAGGAGGAGGAGAAGAAGGAGGGCAACTGAATGTAGGGCAGGGAAGAAGGAATTCTCGCTCAAGGTAAAAGGGTGGGAAAGGGAGGGAAAGGGAGGGGAAAGGGAGGGACAGTGGGTGGGTTCTGCTGGAAAGCGGGGGATAAAGACTTGGGGCTTGGTGTTTGGGCTGCCACGGGTTTGGGGGGAAGCCAGACACTAGGAACTGGGGCAGAGGGGGGCAGCCTGTAACTCTGGGTCGGTTTGGAGAGAAAGGGGGGCTGGCAGAGACTGCGATCTCCAAAGAGAAGAAGTGAATGGAAAATGGTGTCAATGGAACACAGGGCCTGGTGAATAAACAGAGCCGGTGACTCACCCTTTCTGTGCTGGGAACGCCGAGGCAAAAGGGTGGAGGTGCTAGGTACCGAAATTGGCTAAACTGCCCCCAATATATTCGGACGTTGACAGATAGGAGGGAAAGACATGAGCACGGGGGCGAGAGAGAGAGACAGAAAGAGCATAGGAGAGAGAGAGACAGCGAGAGAGAGAGAGAGAGAGAGAGAGAGAGAGAGAGAGAGAGCGGGAGTATGATGGGAGAGCGAGTTTTACAACGATCCCAAAATCCCCTTAACACAAAGCTCGAGCCTTAGGGGGCTCATGCCAGGGGAGTGGGCTTAGGTGTGAGATTGGACAATGGACAGTTTGTCCTGGTGAGTCCAGTGTGTGTGTGTGTGTGTGTGTGTGTGTGTGTGTGTGTGTGTGTGTGTGTGTGTGTGTGTGTTTCAGTAATAGTTCAGGAGGGCCAGGCTGAGTGTGTTTTTCCTTCCTTTCTAGTCCTTTCCAATCCTACTACGGGAGTGGAAAAGTGTTGCTTTGTGACTTACAGCCACCCCATCACTTACCTATTCTACTTATGATCACACTTATTATAACACACACTAGCATCCAACCAAGTAGAAATTCAAGTGATCCGTGGACATTGTAAGTGTCAAGTCTAAAATGGCTGTACATGAAAATAAAGATGTGGTAGGTTTGCATATCTCGTTATGCTTCCTGAAAGAAGCAGTGAACTATTTCTATCTCTAACTCAAAGAGAGGAACAAAATAGCGTAGCGCGCGAGCATAACTACGGCTGGAGATATTTACCAGCATTTCCTGAACACGCTGCCAGTTCACCGAGCTGAGGCCGTGCCCGCCTGTAAGCCTACACATCCTCGGCGGTCATGCTAGTTCCTCCGCTTCCATTTCTGGCTTTTAACACTACAGACACAGCTAACACCTTAACATATAAATACAACAACAACAACAACAACAACAAACAAATAGACAAAACTTTTAAGTACAGTTAACAAAGAGCACCCCCCGGAGCGACCATTAACTCATTGATGAGAACCACAGCTAATGTTTGCGGTCAGCACCTGCATTTCTGTCCGTCCATGTTTGGGATAGCCATACGTTGGTTAATAACAGGCATATTCTCATTGCCAATAGAAAGAAAGATTTTCGTATAATAATTGAATATTCAAATCAGACTCACTGTGTGTCTCACAGACGACAATTAATAACTATAGCCTGTAGAAGTTCAGACAAAATACTAGGTTGTCTTCATGTCCGACCCAGACAAATTAACCTATTTCTGCAATACTGAATTTGGCACAGTGCTCAGAGCTTAACATAGCATGGGTTTGATTCCCAAACTGTGTGTGGTGCAACCGTGGCACTTCAGCCTGCCAGACCTGTGTTATGAAACGGTTTGTGTGCTACAACTCTTCATGTAGCTGCACATGAAAATAAAAGGTTTGCATGCGAGTGGCACAGAGAGACCGACAGGGAAACAAAATGGCAAAATAGCAGGAGGGTCGTAAGCCAGTCACGACGAGTTGTGACTGGCCAGGTGTAACTGCTTACACCTGGGAAGAAAAAGTGTCTAACTGCTCAATACCTGGATTCCATAGCACGTGTCCACACACACACATACACACACAAACACATACACACACACACACACACACGCACGACTTCTTACCTTGGTGTCAACGATGGAGCAGGCAATTTGTTTGACGTAGGCCAGGTCAGCGGTCTGGGGCAGCAGCACGGACTCCCTGGTCAGGCCGATCTGGATGATGAAGGAGACCCCGGCTGGGGTCGGGGGTCCGGCGGGCATCATGGCACCCCCGGGGCCAGGTCCTGCCCCCATCACTATAGCCAGGTCCACCGGAGGAAGGCCCCCCGCCGTGGGGGTCGAGGGCATGGACAACGGCATCCCCTCCTGCATCACCTCTGACCGCGGGGGCGAGGGGCCCCTGGGCGGGAAGAAGACCTGCTGGGTCACGGGGCCCGAGGACATGCAGGGGCTAACGTTGGCCATTTCCACCCCCGAACCCGAACAATAACACAAGGCTTCTGGCAGAGCTTTGGTCTCTCTCTCTCTCTCTCTCGCTTTACTCACAGCATGCACACAGCCGCTCGGGGTCCCGGTTCCTGTGTGTCCTCCGGTGTCCACCCCCCTCCCAGTGGATAAAGGAAGAGATCCCTGTTCAGGAAGCAGTGTCTATTCTCTCTCTCTCTCTCTCTCTCTCTGTGTCTCTCTCTCTCGCTCACTCTCCCTCGGTTGGCTTGGCACAACTAGTCTCAGACTTCTGCTTTCATTGTCCAGGCACAACAAGGCATAACAAGCGTGAGCCGTGTGTGGGAAAGAGTCATAAAAAAAAAGGCACAGCGAGGAGGGGAAACGTGCCTCCTCCTCCTCCCCGTTTTTCTTTTCCCACCTCCTCCGCCCCCGCTTCGCCTCCCTCCTTCCAACAAGTTGGTTCTGCAGCACAGGGGGGAGAAAGTCCACACTTCGCAAAAGGGGGAAGCTCCTTTCAGCTGAGGAGCAGAAAAACTGAAAAATGCATTGTGCTGGTCCTCCTTCTCCAGGCTAAAAGCTCAAAATGGCCTCCTTTAAGGCAGGAAACCGTGTGAGGGTATAGGACAGCCAGAGACTACAGAGGTTGTTTTTTTTGGTGCTATTTACAAAGTCTCGCCTGTTTCAGTTTCAGCCTCAGTTTGAGTGTTTGCTGTAGCAGAGCAGAGCAGGAGCACACAGTGCAGAGGCACCTCCCTCTTTGCCCCTCCTTCCTGACTCCTCATCTGTGAAACTTTCTACCACGAAACAAGGAAGTGACACGACTGACAGCCGGCCTCAGCCAATAGGAGGGCAAGAACCAACCGGCTCAACTCCCTCTGCCTCCCCCAGAAATCCTCCCTTTCTACCCCCCCCCCCCTCCCCTGCTTGAGGCAGAAAGAAGTGTGTGTGTGTGTGTGTGTGTGTGTGTGTGGGGGGGGGGGGGTAGCTTAGGTAACCCATCTCCTCTTACATGGCCTAAGGCGCTGCCCTGACTACATGTGAAAAGCCCCGTCTCTTTCCATTGTAAAGTGAAATGTGTGTGTTTGTTTGTTTGTTTGTGTTTTTTCTATCCTCTGTCCCATCTTTGCTTGTGCCACCATTTTTTTTTTTAAGTCCAGGCCAAACTTGAACGAGGGCCACAGACTAACTGGGCCCTGACTACGACACGTAGGACAGGGACTAAATGGTTAAATTAAGTTAAATGAAGGCATTTTCATCCCATTTTTAAAAAGCTTTAACCGTTGGACCCCATCGTGACAGAAAAGCATGTGGTTAAGTCCCCCTTTGGCAGACACAAAACACAAAACATGTCCCTTATTTCATGCTCGGTATGTATATACACATATGTATGTATATATGTAGTGTATATATTATGAGCTCTGCACACTTACGAACCGCTTTAAGCCGGGCTTGCAAAGACAGAAATGCAGAAGTGGCCCAAAAAAAATGTCGGTGCTTCGTGGTTTCACCACACGAGGGCAAGGCAGTGCCCCCTACAGGCCAGCGGCGGTACTGCAACACAAGTCCAAATGGGCTTATATGACTTAATAATAATAATGCTCATAACATCATCGTCAAATAATAACGTGTGAATACATCCCACACCGGTGGGGGGGCTGTTCAACTCAGTGGCGACGTCCGGCCACATAAATGAGTCATAATGAGTCATGTTCAATTTTCCCCCAATAGAAACCCGTGTTATCCGCTTTGTCCCGCCCCCCCGCCCCCCCACGACCCGCCCATGACCCCTGCACGCGCTGTCTCTAATGTGGCTCAACGGTGGTTTGGAGAGCTAATAAAAGTTATATATAGAATACAAATAAAAAATTAAATAATAAAGGCCAAAGGTATGCAATGAAAAGAGGAACGGACTGTGCTTTTCCAACGAGAGGGACCGCGTCACGTGTCACGTGCCGCTCACCTCCAGCCAGGTGGGAACCAGGTGGGAAGAACCAGCATGGCCGCTGGGTGACACGCAACAGCAGCACCAACAAAAACAAAGAAACAGAGTGCCTCCTTTGAGGTGCGGTTAGCGACGTTAAGGTGGGAGGAGGAAGAGGTGGAGGAAACAATCTTCGCCTCATCTGTAAAAGTTCAACCGCGTTGCACAAGTTCAAACAGGCGGAGGCGACGGAGCTGCGGACGGAGCCGGCCGCGATGACGCAGCGCAGTGGTGCTGATGCTGATAGAGAGCGTCTTGATGGAGACGGTGTGCTTGGGCTGATGTTGAATGACATGAGCACGTGTTGCATGATGCATTGATATATCTGGCCATTTATTTGAATGTTAATAACATGATCACTTGATTGATATATGTGGCTATTTCTGCTGAATGTCAATAACATGGTCACTTGTTGCTTGATGCATTGATATATCTGGCCAGTCTCTATTTGAATGTCAATAACATGATCACTTGATTGATATATCTGGCCATTTCTGTTGAATGTCAATAACATGATCACTTGTTGCTTAAAGCATTTATATACCTGGCCATTTCTGTTGAATGTCAATAACATGATCACTTGTTGCTAGATTGATTTATGGCTGAGGCCATTTATTTTTATTGTTTATTTGAAATATATGAATGAAATGAATAAGTACTACAGGTTCAATGTTAAAAGGTTTAACGTCCTTCGATCTGCCACATTAACGAAATCAGTTTTGAATTTATCTTTTGAAGTGAAGATTAAAATGAAGGGAAAAAATACATGGTTATTCTTCATGTATTTTTTTTCTTCATTTTTATCTTCACCTCAAAAGATAAATGAAGAAATGTATGGACTGACTGCTCTATTTTGTGTAAGATAAACAAATTGTGAATAAACACTGTTTTTGTGCGCAGTATTAAGAGTATTTAGTGTTGTTTTTTATGTTCACATGTAAGTGCTTGAGTGATTTTTCCAGCCCCCCTTACTTTTCCATTTCAGTATTCTGGCCCTCATAAGAAAGTAGTTGAATTGCCCTGGCCTTCACCCATTGCAACACTATCCAAAAGGCTTTTTTGGTGGATGCTGATTCACAGTTCTTATAGTATAGGCTTCATCCGTGTGTTTCACCTACGCAAAAACTCAAACACAAGAACAACTACCACTTATAATAATTAATACATGTATTATATTACCGTTCCACTGCATCCCAAAAGTGCTCTATGGTGACTGGAGGCCATTGCATTGTCATGTTTTTTTGTGTTTTTTTCACATTGTCTGTAAATTCAAGATATCAACAGTTGCCAAAGTCAAGATCACATATCTTCCCATTTCTGATATTTGGTCTGAACAACTGAATCTATATTGACCATGCCTGCATGCTTTCATGCATTGTTTGTTGCTGCCATGCATTCAGAATACCTGATGCTTTATACAATCTAATACACTGCAATGGACTAATGATAAGGACATTGTCCTTGTTTTTCTTTATTTTGCATTGTTCTTGTAATTGTATTGTTGTGCTGTTATCTGTGGCGTACTATGCAAAGACTATTTGCATATGACAACTCTAATAAAATCCATAACAGAGTTATTGCATGGACTTGGTGAGAGGGATGTCAGTTAGAAAAGGCAAAAGAAACACTCCTGCATCAGCATTTTTTAATTCACTGTTCCACATCTTCCTATAAAATTAAGGTTTAATGCTTCAGCTTACAGAGTAGGTGAATTCATTTAGCATAAGATGGCACAGCGCACTGAAAAGCCAATAACATATGACTCAAATAATCTGAGTTGAACTGTATGCCCACGAGTAAAATGTTTTGAGTAAATTTAGAGAAAATGTGTAGGCCTATGCAGTACAATTCTTTTAAGTCAAAGATCACAAGACATTAGTTCAGTCATTAGACCAAAAGCGGTTGTGGTGATGGGTGGCGTCACTTCCACAAATACACAAGTGCTACTTTCAGTGTATCAATAGGCCTACAACATCACCCTCAGCAGAGCACAGCAACTCCTATGTGTAATGCAGACTTCAGATTAGCATGGAACTGGAAGCCATTCCTGTTTCTCCTAGAGATGTCCAAAAGAAAATTGAAAAGGATGTCCTCAACATGATTTATTATTTAATTTAAGATTACATTTAAGGCAGGCCTAAACATGTGCTAAAAGCCTACTGGAATAGGCCTAGATGTGATGAACCTGTAGAAAGAGTGCAGTTTATGCCATATAGGAGTAGTGGTTTCAACAACCATTAAGATCAAGTGTTATCATTACGAGTAAAGCGCAGAAGCCATTTTCGCTGTGCTAGTTTAGATCAGGAAGTGTACAGTGTGTCAAAACAACCGATTACTTCCAAGTACTGCTCCTGTGCAGACATGGAAGTGGCCAGAGCATCCATGGGAAATAGCTGATAGACTTTGAAGAGAAGGAAGATGTCTGTTGGCTATAGGTTACTCTGCTGGCCAGAAGCTGTTTTAATTACAAACATCAAGGCAAGGTCAACAAATGAGGCTAGTATTAGAGGCACGTTCTCCAGGTATGGGCGCCCCCATGTGGCCGCTTACGATTATTACAGTGATATGCAGTGGGAGAATTGCTAGTGGCCTACTTTACTTTTTAAAGTTGTACAGTAAAATCTCCCCACAGTTGATTTGATAGTGGACACACTGTAAAGTTAGACATGTGAAAAACTAATGGCACAACACTGTGTAACAGCATAATATGAATGCCAATAACTTCATATTACCTAAAAAATCTTGAATGTCTTTAAAGTATGTCAGTATGTCAAACAAATGAATCAAGCAAGGGTGACAGACCACGACTTTCAATTCACTGTACAAAATCTTTATTTTTAATTTTTCTCAATAACATACAATAGGGGACCCGTAAACAAAAAAAACAGGGAAATGTTATTAGATACAAGCCAGAATGCAATTCAAAAATATATATAATAAAACAAAATAAAAGGCAGGTCTCATATCCCTTGTAGATTGAGGAAATAGTTTGAATACAGCGTAATATGATGTACAAAATATCACACAGTGATAAGTTGCTATTAAAAAAATAAAATTAAAAAACACAAAGAAAGGAGTCCTTTACCTTGGCCTCTGACTGATTACTGATTCTTTTTTTTTCTTCATTTTTTTTTTTACAAATTTTATTTCTTTTCTTCTTTTTTTCCTTTTTCTTTAATATTTTACAAGTTATACATAGCTGTCATCAATCACAAGCAGTCTCTATGCCTAGCAAAGAAGAATGATTCACTTGATATGATACTACAATATTCTTACATCTTAATAATCATATCGATAGTTAAAAAAGATGCAACAGGTAAAAGATGAAGAGTATGGACCTTTACAGCAAATCAAATCTCTACTCTGTAATCATTTACATCCTCCCTTCTCGGTTTCTGTATTTTATTTTTTGATGCGTCATATACCGATTTGTGTTTTTTGAAATTGGAAATTATTCCAAATGTACAACAGGATAGCATCTCTATCTATGGACTATGGATGAAATACAGTATTGAACCAGCATTGTATTAAGAAATAAAACGTGACCTCTAAACTAATAATCCAATAACCCTTCTGTCTTTCAATGGAGTGCAACATGTAGCCCAATAGCAGGTACGAGTGCCAGCAGTTCTCCCAGAACGTCCGTGCACCGACTCGAGTTAGCTTGTGAGCCGCTCCCCTGCGTTCGCTGTGACTGATCCACAGCGGAGCGCCTCCCTTGTGTGGGATCACGTCCACAAGTCAACAACCCACTAAGGAAAAAAGAAAACCACCACTCTCAGATTTAGATCTGGCCTTCTCAAGTAGTGTGGAAACTTGCGCTGTGTGCTCGCAATAAGTCGGTTGAGGGATCCCAGCTGAAAGAATCGGATTGAGGGTCCAGATAATACCGGGAGGCAAAAGGTTGCGCCTCAGGTTAACATTGAAATCAGAGGACGGAAGAAAGAAAAACAACACGGAGGAATGCCAAGTGAGCCGGACGAGAACAGTGACAGTCAGTTAGTCAGGCGATTCTAAGATGTACCCCCCTTCCCTCCCACACTGGCCTCACACACATTTCAAGGAAACTGCGCTCTGCCTACAGATCTCATGGACGCCCTAAGCAGAGCACAACACTTCGACTACAACAACAACAACAGCGACAACGGCGGCAACAACAGGAAGGCCGTGTCAACTTTGACCCAAACCACCGCCTATCCTCCCCTTAGTTTCACTTCTCGTTCGCTTTCAGGGTCAGTACAAGAAACAAAAAAGAACATTGCATTTTATTCTTGAAATTGACACCAAATCCTGAATTCATGACTTGGATTAGGTAGTGTGTGTGTGTGTGTGTGTGTGTGTGTGTGTGTGTGTATGTGTGTGTGGAGTCTTAACAGTTTTCTAGAAGCGGTAGAGCAAATGTGAGGTTCGGCTTCGGTCGTGCCGATGCAGACGCAGGAGGGTTAGGGTTAGGGTGCGCCGAAAAAAGTGTGTGCGCACGTGTCAATATTCTGCATCACAACCGCCGAGCGTCATACCAGCGGAGGGAATGAGGGCCGCACCGCATGGCCACGTAGATTGACAAGCTTTTCCAAAGGCCAGAATAAATAAAGAACTAAAAGCAGACTAACTGGAGCCAAGAAACTAGCAGCCAACACGTGGACTTGAAAAAGAAAAAGAAAAAAAGGGAAAATTGTTAAGATACGAACAGTCGAATTCATTTCGGTAAAAAAAAAAAGATTTCGAACCCGTGCCTGCGCTAACAAACCAGCTTCCCAACCCGTTAAAAAGGACCAATACTATCAATGAAGTATACATGAGAAAACACAAGAACCGCATTTGTCGGAAATATGGCAACAATCAAAACCTTAAAAGGAACCGAATGAAATGGTTTGAACATTTGTAGCCTAGTTAGTGACACACACACACACACACACACACACACACACACACACACACACACGCATAAACACACACACACGCATAAACACACGCTCCCTGATTCCAACTCCAGATGGAAAAGGTCGTTCTTAGCGTCATGATTCAACGAGTGCACACGCACACGCGCTCTTAATTACAGTCACACACATCTCGGTAAAAAAAAAAAGAAAAAAAAAAGTGCCAAAACATCATCTGGGATTGGTATCCGAAACATGAACAGTGTAAAAAATAAAATATGCGACTTAGTGCTCCTATGATAATAACGTCCTTGGCGGCTAATTCTGCGTGACCGTGGCAACATGGAGAGAAGAAACAGTTAAACGCATCCATAGAAACCGATTAGGAGAAACACAACGATAACAATGACCTCTTTAGCGGCGACGCCGCCATCGCTAGTTTGTGTGCACATGAAGGGCCAACGAGTCATGAGTTGAACACAGTTACAGTGTGGCCCGTCCGTAGCGCCGTGCACTATTGAAATGAAGACCCCCAAAAAAACAACACAAAAACACAACAAACGTAACAAAACACAACAATGTCACTTGGGTGCCTTGGCAATGAAGCTGAAATTAAAGCTATTTGTTTTAACACTGGATAGCAACTTGTAAAACAGTGAGTAAAACATTCTCTGTGTAAATTACTGCGCACACACACACACACACACACACACACACACACACACACACACACACACACACACACACACAGTCTTTGGAATGTAATTCATTATCTTTTGTCGGTTGGATATTGCAACCAAAGTGGTGCTTACTGCAGTTCAGCGTGAACACGTCTTTCACGGAGAGGGGAAAAAAATAAGTTACTAAAAAGTTTTCAAATTCAAAGCCTTTGAGCATTTTGTTTGGATTTGTGCGCACATCGTCTGGGCTTTTCTTCCCCCCCATTAATCTGTGTAGTGTCGGCAAATCCAAGCACTCTCAGTTTCACACAGACACACACACACACACACACACACACACACACACACGCACACACACACACACACACACACACACAAATAGTGACTATTAGCAGAACCAAGAAGAAGAAGAAGATTTGAAACATTGTAGTGTAGAAAAAAGGTTGTTACCTCAAGACATTAGTAGTTGAAAACAGAGCAGCCGGAGACCTTGCGTTTATAAAAAGCAGTATATGATTAGTATTACAACGAGTCACTGAGGCATCATGGAAACAGCAGGGATCGTGGGAAAAGTGACGTCCTGTGGGGCGCACCCAGCCAGTGGGCTGCAGGACAGGTGAGGTCTATCCGTGGTCTTCAGTCTTCAGCCGCTTTTGGCCCACGTTGTGGTCGGACTCTAGAGCCGGAAATACATTTGTATCGTTTGAGTCTGTAGAGTTAAAATGTCAATTCAGCCATTCAGCAGACAGCTTTCATCCAAAGCGGTTTAACAGGTGGCTGCACCTGTACCTTGTTTCTAAAAATAACCCCAGCCTAAAAAATAAATAAAAAAACGGACCGGAGACAAAGTACAGACCCACATCACAGACGCATCGACACAACCACAAACTCGATACAAAACACCTGTCTCTAAAAAAAAAAAAAAAGACCTACCGTCTCATCACAGCGACGGGCGGCTCCTGCTGCTAGACAAAGATCTTGGCAAGTGCATCGGCGCCGGCGCTGGCGATAAAGGGTTGCGTCGGGTGGAAGGCCACGTCGTGAATGGCCTCGTCATGCTTCTTCCTGTGGGCCGTGATCTCCTGCACGCACGTCCTGTTGTCCAGCATCCACAGGCGCACCGAGCAGTCGTGACCTGCGGGGGGGGGCAACGGAGAGCTTCATGTTAGCCGGTGCAGACAACGCAGCTTAGCATAAGTGAAGAGGATTAGATCAATGCATTGGAGGTATTGGGGCCCCTAATTTACCACCAGGTGTGAGTGCGATTTGCCATTACAAGCTGTTTCAAAATTTTCATTGCGAGTGACCACAAGTGGGAGTGTCCACCCAGATGTATGATGGAAAGCCAGACCAGTTGGTCTAGTCCTAGTCCTAGTCCTAGGCTGGTAGACTGATCTAGTCATCATACATCTGGGCCATCACAAGTTACAAGAGCCCAAAATGATGTCTCAAATGTGTCTGCTTTATCTGACAAGCAGCCAAGAAAAACTAAAGTATTAATTTCATAATGATCCATGAACATTTGAATTTCTGAAGCATCCAATTTCTGAAGCATCCAAGCAGCAAATGTTTGTTATTTGTATTTGATAAATGACCCTAAACGATTAATCGGTTATAAAAATTTAATTCGGTTTATTTTCTGCCGATTGCTAATTTAGTTCCACTAATCGTTGCAGCCCTACTGTAGTTGTCACACATGTAGTGGCAAAGATATACGTCAGCTACTCACTGCCAGAGATGAGGTAAGTGCCTTTCGGGTCTGTGGTGAGACAGGTGACAGCATCCAGGTGAGCCACCATAGAGTGGACCACTTTACCTGCAGGGACATACGACACACACACACACACACACACACACACACACACACACACACACACACACACACACACACACACACACACACA
>JAOPJH010000045.1:295783-306793 GCA_027122575.1 Merluccius polylepis
CGGGGCGGAGGGAATCGGCCGCGGGCCCCGCGTCACCGTGCTCCTCCGGGAGTTCGAGAGCTTCGAGAACTACGTGACGGACGTGGCGCGCTCCTTCCTCCGTCAGAGGCCGGAGCTGCCCTTCTTGGCGGTGGCTGACACCTTGCCCTATCCGCCCCTGGTCCTGCCGGAGGGTGGCGCCCGGCTCCTGGTGCTCTTCCCCAGCCCCGACCAGCCGCCCCAGGCGCACAGGCCCGAGTTCCACGTCCAGACCGAGTTTGTGCTGCTGGTGCCCGACGGCGTGGAGCTGGAGCAGGGCCGGGTCGTGGAAAGGTTGATCCGGGAGCTGGAAGGGGAGGGCGGCGGGCCCGTGAGGCTGGTGGCCGCCCCGGTGCTGGCTCGCTCCTCCGCCCAGTGTCTCCACCTGCGGGTGAGCCTGCGGGAGTGGACGGCCACCTACACCCAGGCGGCGTCCGGGAGCAGCGGGAGCGTTTGCACGGCGCTCCAGGGGGACGCCGTGGTGCTCATGCGGACCGAGGACCTCTTCAACCTCTCAGTCCCCTTGGGGCGACCGCTCTTCTCCTCCCTGTTTGTCCAGACCTCGCTCAGGGGCTGGAAGGTCAAGCTGCTGGAGAGCCCCCTGTTCTCCGCTCGCCACCGGCCGCTCTTCAGCTCGGCTCACAACCAGTGGAAGGCCGACACGGGCCTGAAGGAGGCCACCGGGAGGCTCATGAGGAGCTTCGGCCTCAAGCGTCTGCTGCTGCCCGACGGGAAGGAGCAGTGGCACGGCTGCGGCAAGGAGACTCCCCGCTGCTTCGGCACGGTACGGGACGACACCCCGGACTACCTTTACATGGAGCGCTGGACCCCGCCCTGCTGCCTGCGCGCGCTCCGCGAGACCACCAAGTACGTGGTCAACATCCTGGAGAGCTCCGGCGTGCGCTACTGGCTGGAGGGCGGCACTCTGCTGGGCGCCGCGCGCCACCAGGACATCATCCCCTGGGACTACGACGTGGACCTGGGCATCTACCTGGAGGATATACCCAACTGCGATCAGCTGAAGAACCTGGACTCGGGCTCCCTGGTGGACGCCAACGGCTACGTGTGGGAGAGGGCGGTGGAGGGGGATTTCTTCCGGGTGCAGTACAGCGAGGCCAACCACCTCCACGTGGACCTCTGGCCGTTCTACCCGCGCAACGGTGTCATGACCAAAGATACGTGGACAGAGCACAAGCAGGACGTGGAGTTCCCAGAGCACTTCCTTCAGCCACTCGTGCCCATGCCCTTCGCTGGCATCACTGCCTACGCACCCAACAATCACCGTGCCTTCCTGGAGCTCAAGTTCGGGGAGGGGGTCATCGAAAACCCCCAGTATCCTAATCCGGCCAGGAAGAGGCTGGACAGAAGCAAGTTATGAAAGGTTGCTTACTTACTATGCTTTGGACTGGCCTTTTATTGTCGTCATTTCTTTGTGTTTACTGAACAATGCAGCAAATCCAGCGTACATTTTAAAGAATCGACCTCAAAAACTATGGGCTCGAATTTTTAACTATGGTGGCTAAAAGATGGATGTTTTTCATTTTTTGTTGTCATTTCCCCCCCCCCCCCCACCAGACATGACTGACAAAATGGACACACATACAGTACATCATGACATGCTTGATTGCAGTTCGTTCTTCTAAAGTTTCAGAATTATGTGTGTTACATTTTAAAAGGCATGATAAAATTGAAAAATGCATTGTTGCATTTGTGAAGATTGTATTGGTCTGCATTGGTTTCATGTTGATTTAAAATACACAAATGTATAAAAGCTGCCTTCCTGAATTTGGCAAATACCACATGTGCTGTACAATATAAAGATGAATAATAAAATCCCATGGATATGCATCTCAATAGAACCTGCAATGTACATTATCTTTAGCAATATCTACGGGAAGGTACAAACATAATCAGTTTAACGTGTGGTTTTGACTGAAACATGTTTTATAAGCTATTAGCTTTATGCACTGATTGACATACATTGACATTTGCACAATTTATTTATGAATGTAACTTATCGTATTTTGATGCCATTTAGTTCATGGGAGTCACATTCTGTCATGTTTTATCCCTACAATCAAGTAAACAATGTGTTGAAATATGTGTGCTATGTGTTATACTACTACTGAGCATGTACCCTTCAGAAACACACCAGCACTGAGCAACAGCATAGGCTAAGCATATTTACCTGTGTGTATGTTATGGTATAAAGTGTGTCCATTTCTATATTTTGTTGACTTACAATAAAAGTTTTAACAGTGCTGTTTATTGTGGTTTCCCACGTGGCACAGCCAAGGCATTCTTATGTAAAGGATGATTAGGTTTAAGATGTGCAGTCATGTCTGACCACCAGGTGGTGCACAAGAGCCATATAAAGGAAACGTCAATGGAGACGGGTTGACTAGTACGGTATGTACAGTTGGGTTTCACAAGCCACCACCCCGTTTTTTGCCAAATTTCCTGCAAATGGTGTATGCAGTATATCAAAAAACTGACATGGCTTGTATAGCCTACATCCACAAGGCTTTTCAAATATGTTTGCAAGAACTTTGCCAATCGCCGCAGACATTTATAGTAAACTGGCAGAGCAGAGCTGTTCAGTCACAGGAATGAACCTTGTATGAGACCCAAACCCTGTCTCCACAACTACAATTATATCTGCAATGAAGGAATGCCTTTTTTTACATTCCAGAAGTGATATATGTTCATTTACTTACATCTGTAAGGTGGAAGCCCTGACTTTGTCAAAACTTTTGACTGACTTTTGACTCACAAGTGTTGTTTTACAACACAAACACACACTATATTTAAATCAGAAGACTAGTTGGAACGAAAATTATACTTTATTACAATCCCCATTTGGCGGCAGGACTCCATGAATGCAATGACATATGAATCGAGTCATGACCCTGGTGGTGATGGGACTGGACTGATGCGGATACTTTGGTGTAGGCTGGACGATTAACCTCTGTGTATGGTGGAGATGGGCTGGAGGTGGGTTTGCATGAATGTATAGCATCTGAAAGAGAAGCGAGCAGCCTTTATACTGACGTGTGATTTG
The DNA here is from genome assembly GCA_027122575.1 of Merluccius polylepis. Taxonomy (NCBI): domain Eukaryota; kingdom Metazoa; phylum Chordata; class Actinopteri; order Gadiformes; family Merlucciidae; genus Merluccius; species Merluccius polylepis. The sequence goes on from JAOPJH010000045.1 coordinate 298,863, forward strand.
TGTGATTGGTTAGGAGTCCTTCCTTCGTGTTTCAAGATGACGTGGGAGATTTTAATGTTTGGGTGCAGTCTTATATGATTTCCTGGTGGTAACGTAGTCTTCCTGTTTGAAACCTTCGCTATAGCTTCATACGTTTGTGTGCACTCAATAATTTACATAAATCAAAGACGCTTCAATAAAGAATAATCAACACAGTTGGTATTTTTACACATTTATTTTTTTTAAAGAAAAGTCAAGTTTACCCAAATTAAAAACATTTCTAAACTTTGTACCTCTGTGATCGAGTCCTGCAATCATTACACACACTACTGTACACAACATACAGAGATCACAGATTAACGGAATGATTGATCTCAACGATGTTAACCAACACATGCAATCATAAACCAACTGACATTTGGGTTGGAACAGCTGTACCACCTGTGGTGGTAACAAGTCTACTCATCAAAGATCTACAGACTACAGAATAAAAGTAAAGATGCAGTGACCGTAGAAAGGAAATAAATAGTGTTATAACATTATGTAAATTCATAATGGATAGGACCCATTTGGTTTATCTTTTAAATGTCTGGTTTATAAAACAAGATATTGGAAACAGATTTCAACTTCAAAAGAAATCGAAATGTAATAATATTTAATATTAATAAGATCCAATTTGACAGTTGTAGAATGTTTGAAAAAAACAGTTCAAACAGTATTCATCTCACGGCACCTATACAACACTGGTAGACATGATGGTGCATATACACAATCTTAGACTTTCCAAAAATAAGTTAAATTAGAGCAGAAAATGTCCAAGAGGTACACCACGTGGTGTATAACATTGAGGTTCCTAAAGCAAAAGTTTCAAGTAGAGAAATGTATTCAACTGATTGATGAAAAATTTAAAAAAACGCATTGTAAAAGCAACGGAGGGAATTTGTGGTTTTGTACACAGCCCATACACACATACCCACGACATTGACATTTTGACAAAGACCTTCATGGCTTACCGGGGAGAAACAAATAAGACTGAAAACGAAACATGGACATCCCCAAAGGCGTTGCTGACGTTTCACTCAGTGATCTGCTTTGGCCTTGACCTTGTAACAGCAACCTGCAAAAACCGTGTGTAGCGTGTGCTTGATGGCTGGTTTAAGCAGCCGCGCCTGACCCGCGTCAGGCTGATTAGGCGCCAATCTGGGGCGTGGCGAGGCTGCACACCGGTGGTGCATTGGGGTAATCAAGGCACACAGGTTAAATCAACTCATCGCTCAAAATCAATCACCACACACACACTAGGGGAAGAGCTTGACATGGTCAGCATTTAACACCTGCTCTGGCTGTAACATTTTGACCAAAGCGCTAATAAAGCGGCTTTATATTAATCTACCTGTGTGTTGGAGGAGTGTGGCAGGGGAGGAGTGTGGCAGGGGAGGAGGGGAGGAGCAAGCGTTTCTTTGGAGTGGCAGAGTTGCTTGAAGGTCCATCCGTTTTGTGCCTTTGGTTCAGCTTTGGGACATTTTCCGCGCACACAAGATTTGGTGTGTTTAAAAACAAACACAGGGCTGACGAAGTATACGGTAATGATAAAAAGGGCTTAAAAGTTTTTAGAACTATTAACAAGAGGATGGCTTTTTCAATAACCGTCAAAGAAAAAAAAAAAAAAAAAAGGGAGAAATTGCGTATGCAAAGGATGATTTAAAAGCAAATATAAAAACTGTCCCTCAAATGCAACAGCCACTCATTTGTTTCCACCTCCATGGAAACCACTTGTTACAGTTTGTCCTTTTTCCACTCACTACTCTCAAGGGGCGGGAAGTGACAGAAGACCGGATTCCGATTGGCAGGCGCTGGAAAAGAAGGGGGGGCGGTCCTTACATGACTGACTCCTTGTCACAGTCACCCTTCGCTCCGCTTCCCATGAGTGGAGAGCTTTCCACCATCGTGCCGGCGGCGTTGGAGTTGTCCCCCAGCCTGACTTCACTTAACGCCTCCCCTTCCTCTTTCTTGGCACTGCGGTCCACGAAGTGCTGAAGGAGGCCGGCGCCGAACGCGTCTCCCTCCACGTTCAGCACGGTGCAGGTACGGTCACTGGGGAGGAACACAAGGGGCCGTCGTTATTAAATGTATATATACACTTTGCAACTTCTTTTGAACCCCCCCAGATTTTTTGTTCAAAGTTGACTGAAAGTTGACTTCCCGTTCCAGATAATCTAAGCTCATGAATAGTTTGAAATCGTGTACTAGATAAGGCTGAGAGATGGTCACACATCTGACTGCTTAGCCGGTCTACCCCAATGCAATTTCCGTTCTCTTACTTCCTTTGAGATGTGTATGTCAGTTAACAGTCCCCAGAGTGAGAAGAATAAGAACATGACAAAAACAACGACATGGAGAATAAGAAAGGAGTCTTTTAACAAAGAACGTGACAAAGCAATATCCAAGACGGGTAACGGAGGACTTCGCTCCCTCCGAAGCATGCTGGGAAGTCCCGCCCTCTCTCCAGCCTAGGATCTCTATGGAACACATGGACTACTCACACAAGCCAATCAACAGCCAGGATGAGGGAGATGTCATTGGTAGGCAGTCCCACAGCCTCCAGGATGATGGCCAGGGTCAGGACACCGCCTGCAGGGATTCCTGCTGCTCCCACACTGGACGCTGTAGCCGTCACTCTGAACAAAAAGCACAACGAGAGGATGGGCTAGGTTAGGGTCACGTGTTTAACAGAGTCAATAAAAGAGGTGGACCATCGGTGTTTCCGTAGCAACTCTGACACCAGGATATGTGTATTGATTTGAACCACCATTTTTTTTCGATCAAATAGAAAGCCCCAAGTTCCTGCCAAGTATGCTACGACTACTTTTCCCTCAAATTACAAATGCATTAATTTGTTTATACATTTAAAAAAAAAGGTAAATAATAAGCTATACATTTATATTTAGCCATTAATAAGCAGACATTTCATGAGCGTACCGGTATGCATTTGCTCCAACACTAGAGTGAGACACGAGAGCGAGAATACACTGCGAGGCATTTTTGCTGCGAGTGGGCGCGCCGTCTCAGATTTACTTGGCAGAGGCGACCGCGAGACTACATTGGCTTCTACTCTAAAAAAGTAACGACTGACGAATGAGAAACTCTGCCAAAAATGACGGAAATAGATTGATAGAAAGTATCACGCTTCCAATTTCCTGTGTACAAATACCACTGCAGGACGGCGAAAGCAACCGTGCAAGAGCAGCTATTGGCCGAGTATAGACCGTCTAGGACTGAGGTTCGCTGGGTCCCTCTCTTATTATAACTCACTTCAAATATGACTGACGTAATTGGTTATGAGATAATGCAGTCAGATTGTCCTGTACGGCAAAACAACTTAATTTACAGCAAAAATAGCCTTTTCCTCGATGTTGGAACCATGTCTCTCGCAGAGCCCCTTATATGCCCTTCCCACTTCCGATTTTCCAAGACATCAGAAACAGAATAATATTCAGCTGATCTTTTGCCTATTACTCAAAAATAGATACAGATACAAATAGGCGCCGCCACTGCAGACGCCCTTAATGTCAATGACCTCGAGAGACACCCAAGACAAATGGCCTGCGGGCGTGTTAATTACAGTGCATGTCATCGGTTGATTAACACCCGTCGCCGTAGCAACACAAACCCGCGGGCGGGCACACTCACAGGATGGTGATGACCTGGACGAAGTTGAGCGAGACGTCGTTGAGCTGGGCAATGAAGACGGCGGCCACGCACTGGAAGAGCGCGGCGCCATCCATGTTGATGGTGGCGCCGATGGGCAGGATGAAGCGGCTGATGTGCTTGGACACGCCGTTGTTCTCCTCCACGCACTTCATCATCAGGGGCAGTGTGGCGGAGCTGCGCAGACAGTGGAGAAAAAAAAATAATGAAATGTCTATTCACCTTCTGCTCCGATTGCTATAACCCTGCAACTCCTTTCAGTTGCTTTACACACTAGGAAGGAACACGCATATGCGGTTTGATTGTTCACTTGTTAGGGGGCATTGGGTTAAAGTGTCTGCGAAAAGCCTCAAATGTTTTGCAAGAGCAGGTATAGACATGTCAAATTTTGATGAGTCATTTGGGGAAAATATATTCACAAAATGAAGCGAGCTCATGGCTGCCGCGGACTGGTCGTACCTGGAGGAGGTTCCGAAGGCGGTTGCCAGGGCGGTGAAGATGCCCCACAGGAAGGTGTAGGGGTTTTTCCTGGTGATCACGGCGTAGATGGCCGGCAGTACCAGGATGCCGTGGATGGCGTGTCCCACCATGCAGCACGCTATGTATTTCCCCAGACTGGAGAACAGCATCGCCACGTCTTCCATCTCCACGATCTTCCCAGCCACCAGGAACATGATACCCACAGGGGCATACCTGCGGATCGATTAACATAACCGGAAAGAATAGGGAAGGGCAGACAGACAGACGGAGAGAGATGAAATACCCATGTGAAATATTGAAACTAATCATGTCTTTGAAATTAAAATTTGACAAGTTCACAAACAGCTTGTTCCTAAGGATGTACTGTAGTGCAAATAACAAATGGGCTGCTCTTACAGCTGCTCCAAGTAACTTTTGCATGGTGAAATATGCCTAAATAGGAGATCAACCATTGTTTTGCCCTGTAGCCTGTGGCCCCAGAGCTACCCTGTAGCTCTGGGGCCACTACTGCCTGTTTTTTTTATATAGCTTGTGTCTGCGCAACAGGACTGGGGAGGGGGGGGGCGGTGACGTCAGGGAGAAGGAGGTTGTTGGTTGTATACATTCAAATCCATGGAAGGATAAGCGGATTTATTTTTTAATTTAACCAGCAAAAGTAACCTAGAGCAGCTTTACCTAAACCAAACCAACTCAAATATCCTATAGTTGACTGAGGAGAGGAAGGACAAAAAAACAAAAAAACAACATGTGTTCTCATGCGGCCTCCTTACCACATGATCCAGGAGACAAGCACCATGGTGGCCTCATTGAAGGAGTTGAAGAACTTGATCAGGATCTCTCCTTCTTCTCCCAGCTTCCTCAACGCCACGCCAAACACGATGGCAAAAACAACAAGGCCCAGAATATTCATGCCACTCTGTTCCAGTTCGATGGGCACCTGGACACACAAACAACAATGCGTTAAAACATAGTAAAAAAAGAAAAGAAAAACATGAACCCATCCATACACATTTTGCATAATTGCATGTAAATACAGTTTATGTGAGCGGCATGCGTGAACTTTCGTTTCACCTTCTCTGGGTCTGTGCCATTCCTCACGATGAACTTGTAGCCGGTTCCATACTGTAATGAAAGGACAGGATGTTGAGTACATGTGCCATGTCATTTATTAATGCAATTACATTTTCACCGTCAAAAGCAAAGATCTTCCCTTAAATATAATCTAATGGTGGGGGGATGGCTAAATGCCCTTTGAAACATTTGTTTATTGAGTGAAAAGGTAGGTCTGTCTACCGTTTTTTTTCTGTTAGGCTGGTGGGTTTTTATCTCATGCAAACACACTTTACTTAGTGAATGTTGAAAATGTACCGATATGCAAATTCATTATAGATTAGGATAGATACAGACTGGGGAGAAAGATCGGGAGCGGATCACTTGTAGAAATGTTTCTGTAATGGCGGTACAGCTGGTAATGGTGTGCCCTAATATCACCAAATGGCAGTTATTATATGAAAGAAAGCACACATTTAATGGTTGTTGCAACAAAAACAAAAAAAAGTGTGAAATATGGTAAACCCACCGACTGGAAGGCAGCTGAGACCAGGTTGGAGGGAAAGAGGTTTCTGTGGAGTAAAAAAATAAAATAATTACTTATGGTTACAAACGATATGGAGAAATTAAGGGTAGAATATCAGCAGCTATGTATATCTGACCAACAAATACCACCCACAAGGTTTGTCATGTGAAAATATCCTCGAGAATTTCACCAATAATCCCTCTCTCCCCAGACACTGGATTAGAGTTGGATTAATAGTGACCGTGAAGAAGTGCCGAGACTGAAACCCTCCACCTTACTGGGCCGCTGTTCACTTCAGTTATTATCCAAATAGGTTAAGTTGGGTGGGACAGGCTCAACTGTTTATTTTGCCATTTCTTTATTTGATTTACTAATGAACACAAGTGTATCCCACATTTAAAGGTGACAAATAGAAGTAATTGATTAAAATGTATTAGAGCCCGACTGATATGGGATTTTTAAGGCCGATACCGATACAAATATTTGGTGATTTAAAAATCTGATATTCCAATATATATATTAAAAAAATAAATTCCAGAAACGCGCAACAAAAAAATAAACAGATTTCCCTAACATTAGTTATATGTCGTTATTTATGAGTCCTCGCTAAAATAATAGGATAATGCAGTGAACACACTTCACCGATGGGTCACACCGCGAGCGACATGCGGCCGCTGGCTGCTCGCTGTCCCGGTAAAGAAAGGGAGACTGGTCATAAACCGGAGACGGCGACAATGAGGCGTTTGTGGCGTTATAACACGGTTAAAGGGCGTTTGGTCCGTTTTTTTAAATATTCATTTATCGGCCATTCTAAATGCCGATACCGATAGGCCTATCGGCCCGTTCATTCGTTAAAATGCATTAATAAGTTCATTCATTAAAATGCACTCAGGTAAGAATCGTTTAATAATTGTTTAACTTAAATTTAATGTAAGGGTTAGGGTTAGGGTTAAAACTGTTAAAAGTATGGCTGTACAGAATTCTCATGAACATCTCCTTTAAGAGACTCACTTGCGTTTGTTGAGATAGCGCCAACGAAGAGCAGAGAGGAAAAGCAGAGAAACTAGTGAGCGAAATACTTTAATGAAAAGTGGATATAGAAGCTAAAAAGCAACACCTGCCTGGTCGGGGATTTTATATTAGGAAAACCACAACGTTTTTTCTTCAGTTTTTTTGTTCCCGTTTGAAGCTGGACTTGGATATTGTTTCTTCGGCGATGTGTGGAGGATGCCACACACACACACGCGCGCGCGCACGGGGTACAAGATGGCGAGCCAACTCATGAACTAAGTTTCTAGAGACAACTCGGCTCCATCGTGCCAGAAAGGATCCTCTGTGTAGGGGGGGACTGTTGGTAAACTAGCTTCCAGAGCGGTAGGAGTGTGTATTACTACTTGAAATTGTATTTTGTTTTCATAATTGTGAAAGTTATGATTTAAAGTGTTTGACTTTTTTGGAAATGGTGTAAATATTATTTTATTTTCTTACTTGTGAAGGGAAGAAAAAAAAGATTTTACCCAAGGAGATGAAAAACAAAAATAGGTACAATCTAAACCAAAGTATTTGAAACATAGGTGAAGAAAAAAGGGAAAGCGAGCTCTACTTTATTATTTTGTTACGTGCAGGACTATTCACTAGTCGTAATAACTGTTATGTGTATTGTATGTTAAATTTCAGTAAACTGCTTTTGTATTTAAAGTCTCTGGTTTTGTTTTATATTGTTACCCCACTCCATAGAACCTAGAACTGGTCCAGTAGCATTCATAGGGTTGTATTAGAGTATACATGTGCTACACAAGCAGTGTGCAAGGATGCCAAGAAGAAACACCAGGAACTCCTCAGTAAACACACATCACATCTACGATGTGGAGAAAAGTCAGTAGCGAACTGGTAAAGAATAGCGCTGTCGTTTTCATCAGGACTTCATGTCTAGTTTGGAAATGTTTGGGGTCAAGTTGAGTAATAAAACGTGCTGCCAATCAGCAGATGGCCTAACGTGTCATGTGATGGTGGATGAGCCACGCGTGATTTCAATGACCACAACCCGATGTGACATTAGTGTAGCAGCTCCGTCATTAGCACAGGTGAGCATGTGCACATTGGCAGGCACGAGACCACACACACACACACACACACACACACACACACACACACACACACACACACACACACACACACACACACACAC
>JAOPJH010000045.1:308709-320795 GCA_027122575.1 Merluccius polylepis
TGACTATAAACTCTCCATCGTTTCATTTTTTTTCGTATAACCTGTTGGCGATTATTTTAATCCTTCTTCTCAACCTCACTTGCCTCACCCCCCCCCCCCCCCCCCCACTCTGACAGGCTTGGTAATGGTAATTATCTCAGACAAACAGAGCCGCAACACTGCACAACTTAATCTCAGACAGCAATTTTGTCTGGCCTTGTTGAGCATACGCATGGCATGACAAGCTAATATGTCTGCCAGTGCGAGGTCAAATGTTTAACTGCCTCATGTGCATCGGGTGAAGCAGAGGGATATAAGAATGAATGGGTAAGGTTTGGCAAGATATGAATAGCTAAGCACTCAAAATTTGTGATGAACTATTTAAGGGAGGGAAAGGTATATTTGCTTAAATATAAAGAGTGGTCCAGAGGAATGTAAGTGGAGTAGTGGACTAAAGTATGAGTAAGTAGGAAGAATAAATCTTGCAAGGCTGAACAAATTAGGAGGGGGGAGGGGATAAGCAGCAACCAAGCCCATAGACTTGGCAGAGGAAAAACAGTGCTGAGCATAATCATGTCCCAGTGTCATACCTAAACAAACATCCTAATGATAACAAACAAACGCAGTTTCCTAAACTAAATGAAAGTCAGCCCGAAACTGAAAATCTAACAACTAATTTGCCGAGACCACCCGCCCCCCACCCCCTGCTTGTGTTGACATTTGTTTGTGTCTAGTAAGGTTGAATGGTTTAACTGAAAATGTCACCAAATACTGAAAACGGCGCAGTGTGAGACAACAAGATCCAAATCTACAAACACATGTTGAAGGAAATGACACACACACACACACATTGGTGCAAGAACTGGCCACAGAAGTTCAGTGGCCAGTTTTTTCTCTGCTCTCTCCGAGGATTGTTCTTGTTTTTAGGGCTCCCACAGAGCAGTCCGGAAAGAACAACTTGGCATGATAACTTCCAATAAGATGGTGAGCAGTCACAAGATACAAATGTATTATTATACTATTATTCTTGGCCAGACTTAAGTAAAAGGCATGGCTCTTTTTACGTGCATTATACCTAACTATATAAAGACCTAATTTGTGCACATTTTCTCTGCATGTTCCACACCAAACAATTACTACGTTCAGACATGAGCTCTCACCTTGGTAGTTCTGCGCAGGCTCTTGAGGATGTTCCTCTTCTTCGGGTCCTCACTCTCCTCGTTGACCGAGTTGTCCTTGTGGGCTCCTAGTTCGTCCTGGTTAGCCTTGGGTGGACCGACCATCTCGTCATCACTTCCTATAGAGAAGCTGGTCCTGAAACTGCTGAACTTCCCCAGCCGCTTGGACCTTTCCCTGTACAGTTTCGGTTTCACGCAAATGGCGGACAACTTCCTCCTGCGCTCCAGGGAGCTGCTGTCTGCCTCACTGTCCGAACCGTTCCCTCCGCCGCTACCGTTAGGGTGACCCTTGTTGGCGTTGCGGATGGTGATGATCTTGCCCTGTGTGCTGTCATGTGGGACAGAGTATATGTTCTCCTCTTCCGTGGGACGAGGTTTGCTCACGGCGTCCATGGGATCCGCATAATCTGAGGGGTCATAGCCACCGTCGCTAACCGATGCCCAGGTGACCGCTTGGGGTATGGAGCGTCGATTGCTGACCCCTTGCTGCTGGTCCACGTAGGGCCCAAGGTTGACCTTACGGACAGGCTTGGGCTTCACCTGTGGTGGCATCTTGTTGTTGAGCTTGCTCTCAAAAGTGCTGATCTCGGAGATGACAGAGAACGTGTCATTCGAGTCCGGATCAGGCAGCTTGAAGCTTCCCATGTGGGAGCTGAGGCTACTGTCCTCCCGCAGGGTTGGGTAAGGCGATGACGGTTCAATGTCATCCTCAGAGTCTACTAGCGTATTTACTGGACTAGGAGAGCCCCAGCGAGGACTGATGCTCTCATTGGTACAGGCTTCAGCCACATTATCGTACATGTGCGTGGCCTCTACAATAGTGTGCTTCTCCACCACCTCCTTAAGAAATGACTGAAAGAGATCTATCTTATGGAGCCCTCCTACAACCCCGCCATGGCCACATATTACTGTGTCAAACCTGGCTTCAATCTCATGTGCCAACTCCTGTCCCTGGCTAATCTGCTCCTTGGCTGACTCCGAGTCAGAAATCTCCATCTGGCTTTCCCCAACCGCTAGCAACTGCACTGGGATGATATCTTGGACATCGCACAGGAAAGCACACAAGTTCTCCATGGAGGCTCTGCGTCGGGCCGAGTACACAGCGATGTAGCCATGGACCAGCCTGCTTTTGCGAAGAGAGAACGACGAGTGAAAGGAAAGCAGAGAGAGCTCGATGCTCTGTCTCTGTGCTCCCACATTGAGGTCAAGGAGAACAGAGGTGCCGTTGCTCAAGTTGGAGGCAGGACGACAATGCTGGGGCATCAGGAAGGGAGCCAGAAGCTGCTCTAGGTCGTATGTGTCACCACACATTAGGCACATGACTATTCGTAAGTCTGCATCTGGGGCCTGCTGAGCTTGAGAATCTCTGAATGCAGAGGAAGGAGGCGGTAAGGGAGGGGAGGTGCTACCCAAACTCCTACGGGATTCTAAGAGACCCTTTAGCATCTGGTTGATCTGCTTCTCATTTACGTTACGCCCATAGCCAGCCCCTGGAGAGGCAGGATCTAGATAGGCACACTGCAGTTTCCCAGCCACCTGCTGCCCTTGATGGATGAGAGTCTGAGCAGTCTCCCCTCCTATATCCCCAATGGACCCCACCCCCCTTTTGGTGACAAGGAGTAGAGACAACGGAAGCTGGGCTAAGCTGCTTTCCCTTTCCCTTCTGCCAAGGGTTACTTCCCTGAGCTTCTCTAAGCTTTCCACTACATAGGAGAGGGACTCCTTTGAGTTGTACAAACACAAACAGCCGTGTGGTGTGAAGGTAGGTGTGTGAAAGGAGTTGACAGGTAGACGTACATTGCCCTCTATTGGACGGAGGGCCAACTCGTATATCCTCCCCTCTAACATGTACCGGTCATCACTGGTGCACAATGCTCTTATCTCATTGGCCATCTCTCTGGCCAATCCATCCTTGCCCAGGATAACAAGATTGATTTTATCCGCCCTCCCACCATCCTGTCTAGAACTATCTGATGCATATCGCGTAGGGAACCTGGTAGCCAGTATTTGCTCTAGCTTACTGTCCACACAGTGGGGGTTGTTAGGGCATGTGTCCTTAGTGGGGTGGTAGACAAAGTGGATATGTTTCAACACCAGTGCATCTCGTTCAGCCTGCAGCTTCTGTAATGCTTTAAACCTTTGTTCCTCTCCCAACACCTCCTGGATGGCTCCCATTTTCTCTTTGCTTGGCTTTGCATCCACTTCTAGCTCGTAGAACAGCTCAGAATACTCAAGAAGCAACTCCTGAAAGTCCTCCTTTGCCCGGTCAATAATCTCTTTCTGGTGCTTGTTGTATATGTCTAGGTACTCTGCTTCATCCAGCCAATGGTAGAAGTCCTCATTCATGATGAAGCTTCGGGCTTCCTCCCAGGGCTTTCCTGCAGTGATGAATGGAGAGACACTCAGTTTCTCCTTAAACTCCCATCTCATATCGGCCCGCTTGCGCTCATTCCTCAGCTGCTCCAGGTGATTCTCATACACAGCTTCAGCCGCGGGCGTCTCTAGGAGGTCCTGGGGGATTCGGTCGTCCTCCATGTTGTCAATGTGTGTTGTGGTCTCCCAGGGGGTGTCATCCAGAACTATAAACCGCTGAGAGAAATCTCTTTTTGTCTCCAGGACCTTCTGAACTCCGGACCAACTCAGGTGTTCGACCTCGTCCAGCTTAGGGACCAGTAGAGACAGGGCCTGGGGCAGAGTGCTCAGGTAGGCCTTCCTACGTTTCTCTATGTGCTCCTGTTTGAGTCTGTGGACATGCTGCTGGAAGAGCTTCTTGGCCTTTGGAGTCCCCTCCAGGAAGACATAGTCCTTGTACTCAGCGGAGGTCTGCATTCGGTGGCTGATGTTGAGCCATGTTTCATTGTGGCTCTTAACAATTCGGTTTACCAGCCACTCATAACGATCTTTGGCGGAGGCAATTTGCTGACTCTGCTGTTTCAGTGCCTCAAAGTAAGGGATTATTTTTGGCTTTCCCTTACTCTTGTCTATTAGCTGGATCAGTGTGAGAAAGGCTAGGTCAACATTGACATTAGAGCGTGCTGAAGTTTCCACAACCTGTAGGTTCTTTTTAGCAAGGGCAAAGGTGTGTGAGTCTTTAATATAGCGCTCTACACCTTCATCACATTTAGTAAGAACCAGTACCACAGGCTTCTTTGTCTTGGCTAGCTGGTTGTAAAGATTGGTGATGAATTTCATCTGATCCTCAAAGCTACGGTTCATACCCCTGCTGACATCCACACATAGCAAGTAACCATCGACCATCAGCTTGCCCTCTGGCATTTGCTTCTGCTCAAAGTCCTGCTCCAACCCCAGCTGATCTGTGCAAAAGTACATCAACTTCTCAGCAGAGGAAAGCTTGGTGGAGGCGGCTCTCTTAATGTATGGCTGGAGCGCGGTGCTGCGGTGGGGCTGGAACGTCTGATCGTCGATGAACTCCGTCTGCTCCACCACGTGCATCCGACTCTCGGGTCCTTCATCCAACACCCGGCTGGCCTCCCCCCAGAACAGGAAATGGTCATTGTTAACCACACGTCCTCCAAAGTCACTGGTGCTCAGAACAGATGTATGGTCCAGGTAGAAGTCATCTGCGCTAGGCCTGACGAACCGGTTACACAAGCAGGACTTTCCCACACCACATTGGCCCTTCTCTTTCTCTGTGCCAGACAGCCCCACCACGACCAGGTTGTAGGTGGGTGCCCGGGGATCTTGCTTTTTGGCCATCATCATCGCTGGCAGAGGTTCATCCTGCCATGCTGGCCACAAGTTCTACGGGGAGGAGGAGTTTGCCAACAACGCAGGGTTTCCATGCAAGAGGAGCTCAGTGGGTCTGGTCCTGCAAGACAGAGAAAGGGAAGAGAGATATTGAATTAGTCCAAATATATATATTAATTATACGAGAACTTCGTGTTTAAGTTCACACCGTGTGCCTGTGTGTTGTTAATAACGTTTAATCTGTGATCCTATTTCACCACAGAATGTTTCCTGAAAAGATTGAGGTCAACGGCAAAGCTGCTGGAATGACACATTATTTAACCCAGCTGTAGCTCAGTAACAGTAGTGTGTTCCAGGGCTGAATGCTATGTTCATTGAGGCACTATACATGCTTTGGCTTATTATCTCACTATCTAGCTCTACAGCTGGCAGTTCATACAAGTCATGTGGGGATTTCACTATTGCTGAAAACAGACACATGCTTGAGTACACAGCCACATATAGAAATGCACAGCACCATACACTGATACTCGTGTGTATCTGGGTGCCAGATACACACGATTTCAAAAGATGCACACGGTGAGAGACGAAAGCTTCGATAAATGTTCCGGTGCCAAGGTTACTAATTGGCCAACTAGGGAAAGCCATTTGCATTTAAAAAAAAAGCTGTATTGGCAGGCACTCCTCCATCAAAAAACACATTTTCTCCAATTTGGCAAACAGTATTCAGAAGATGCAGATATTGAATGGATCAGAGCAACCAGATGTACCCACGTTAATTATGATGTCTCATCATATTTATCAAGACAAGAGTTGCACAACGCCATTCTCATCCTGGTATACTTAAGCAATAAGCCATGAGAGGTTGTGGTTTACAGTGATTTTAGAACAGCTAGGGGGCGTTGTTAGGCACGACACGAAGCTTCTGATTGTCTGGAAATGTGAATGTAGGGGAATGACGGGAACAGAATTGGTATTACAATTTGGAAGACAAGGCAAGACAAACAAACCCCACAGCTTTGCAGTACAACACCGCTCAAGCCTTTTTCATATTCAGTGAGCATGTCGATTAGTTTAGAAATTAGTTTTTGAACACAGTACAGGAACGATTGATAGCGAAAAGACATTGTTCTTGAACTGAGTTTTGTACAAAACAAAGACTAATATGAATACATCACAGGGTGGGCGTAGAGGTGAGCAGGAGCTTCAAAAGAAAAGACACATCTAGAGATACTGAAGGAAATACAAAAGATACTAAAGGAGACACTAGTGTACAGTATGCAATTAAGGTACATAATTTCTATGGAAAGCAAATTGCAATCGGTCACAGGGGTGTTAACATTACAGAAGGTGGTGTTGCAGTGTGCCCTAGGGGAGGGATAACCATGAAAATGAAAGAATCAATAACAAGAATGTCTTTTGTTGTGATATTTCGAGAGCGAGAACGAGAGAGAGAGACCGTTAAAAGATTGGTAGTGCTATAATGAATTTGCTTTAAGTTTAACTAGAGGGGGACAAAAGTTGTGTGACTTCATTGCTTCACATTCAGTGATCAAACAAACACACATTAGCATAGGACCTTGAAGTCACTCTGTGATTGGCAGCCAGCACTGATACTCGGAGCAGAGTCTGAGATCAAATTTGCATATCGCCCCAACTTTGTCCGGGCACTGGTAATGCTACAATAGTGCCGGCGCTGTGATCAATGATCACGTCAAGTTGTGGAAAAAGGGTACGACGCATTCAGCGGGTTTGATGGATGCGTCGCACACACTGCAGGTGTGGTACTGTATCAGACTGGAGTAAAGTCAGTAGGCCAGGAATGAGGCACCTCCACACTGACCTAGTAATGCTCAGATTACAGAGCAGCAGAGCCTGGCTACAATCAGTCACATTACATTACAGCCTGGTCCCCCTGGGAGGGACATGCTTTACTTGTGAAAAATACATACAGCCAGTGTGCTGAGGGTTCTTCCCCGTGAAAATGTGTTATTTTACAATCCCATGCAACCCACTGATCTAGTAAGAGAATCTCATCCAAAGTAACGGTGGAGAGGAGAGATTCGTGTCAAAGTGAATTTGTGATTTTCTTCTCTCGAGGAAGTTACCTTGCTCATATCAAGGACGTTGTTTTCTTTCAAGTATGGTGAAAACATGTTAATCTTAAATGTAAATCATCTTAAATGTAGTCACGATTCAATTAAAACACCACACGGGTGGTGTAATCCAAGTCGTACACTTCCATTAACGCGCATTTCCTACACATATTGTTTCCTCTCGTACTCAGGCTTAAATGAGACTGCCAGGCGCCTCTATACATCCATCTCACACTACATTATTGAAATAACACCTTTTGAATTACTGAGAGTAGTGGGTGGGTGGTTAACATAAACTAACCAACAGCCTACGTATCTTAGAAAATGGCAATTCAAAATGTAAGGCCGTTGCTGAAAACACACATAGGTCGAGATATTCTCTTCGCCGTTCATTATAGATTTGTCTCTTTTGTAGTAGCATGTGGTCTGTCAACCTGATACATACACTTCCTTGGTGTACTCATGAAACGTCTTTCGTGAAATATGTGTAGTTGATATATGGCATTACTCTGGGTCCCCATAGTGAGGAGATAAAGAAAAGGGGAGGCTGTGTTTCAACGACACATTACATTAGATCATAAATATATGTGACGGCTCTAGTGCCTGCTCTTTGCTCTAGCGTCTATTTAAAGCACCTCACCTCTAGTGACAGTCCTTACACACATTAACACGAATAAGCCACTGGTTTACGCATATATAGTCCAATAGCTCCAAGTCCATATGATCCAACCCACTAAGTGTAAAAAGCTCAAGCTCGACCCGTAAAAAGCTGATGGTCATTACGCTGCATTAACGGTGCTCTTAAGACTGGCCTGAATGCAGGGGAACTCTCATATCCCCAACACCCATTAAGTCAGACAGGAAACATAACTTGGACAGTATCTGCTTGACATAACTCAGAAAGAGCACTTGTTTCTGTGACAAACACATTGGCGGGCGAGAATACAGGGTTATTTGTGAATACCAAAAATAAAATAAAGCATTCAGTCTTGCCTGATGTGGCGCGGCAACAGATCAGAACGAAGAGAAAATGGCAGTCCATCAGTTAAAGGAAACTAAAATAAAATAAAATGAAGAACTACACACTCCGACTTAACGTGGCTACCAGCAGACTAAGGGTAGCATCGACACAATAGTTATAATCATATAGGGAATACACTTCCTGCTTTAACTTTACAGGGAATATACTACTTCCTCGTTAAGACACCAGCTCGTGCATACCACACTGGCTGTAACAGTACTGTTTTAGAGCAGTCAGCCAGCCGGCCTGCTTGACTGCAGCCGGAGGCGCTGGGCCTTCTGCGCATGTCCGGCCACATACTTGGGGCCCGGGGCTGTCGAAGGAGGGATAGGAGGGATAGGTTAAGGCCTGTGTTCCATCTACCTCTGACCCGGGAGCATGGAGGAGGGGGCGGAGAGACAGACACCCAAAAAAGGAGGCCCAGGCGAGGGGGCCGGGGGGGGGAGGGGGCACAAACAAGGTTTCAAGGATTGGGGAGATGTGGGAGGAGACAAGAGGGAAGAGCACATAGGGGAGTGGGAGAGGAATTGGAGAGAGTGAGATAGAGAGGTCGGTGACCTGGGTCATGTGAGCTCCATGTCAGACTTCCCTTGGGGAAGAGAGCCTCGGTTTGGTGAGGCCTGCATGGACGGATAGGGCCAGAGCAGGCACATCAATCTCCCACCCAAACCCAATCACAGACGACATTAACAACCGCAGCATTTACCAATTTACAAAGATCTGGCATTTCTGAAGCACATCAGGTACCGTGCCTTGAACAAACCAGTCCCTTCTAAGTCACTGATTGCATCAAGTAGCCTGGGAGGACACAGTGCATGTGTAGGCTATTAGACTGCAGCCTGAAGCTAGTGGCATGCTGTGAGAGTGTGAAGCTCACACTAACCCCTGTTTGCGAGCGCAGCAGTGAAAGGGCTGTGTTTGCGACCCACCAAGGGGGAGGGTGTGCTCTGCCCAGGCTGGTTGCATTCCCCTCACAAACCTGTGGAGAGTTTACCAGAGAAATATCAACTAGCAACTTGAAAGGGAATAGTTGCACTACTGGGATATCCACGTTCACAAAAGGAAGCCCCGTCACTTGATTTGGATTTGGCAATTGATTTGACTTTGCTAATTATATTGTATATAAACTTGCCATATGTATGAGCTTGTTCAGAAAACAGTTGAAGCGGATAATAGGGGCGATCGGGAACTCATCAATATAATTCATCAATAACACAATATGGTTACATAACAACAAGGGTGACTGAAAGTCTGGGACAGTGGACATGTCCTTGCATGTATGCGGGGGACATTTGGAAGTTGTTGCGCTCACACACACACACACACACACACCCAAAGCTATCAGTCACCACAACCGCACGTCATGCCCAAGTCATATAGCAGTGTGGCGGTGGTGAGGATGACGATGATGAGGATGACTAAGATGGAAAAGGAAAAGCAATCCTTGCTGCTAATCCTTAGCCTCTTTGAAACAGAGGCCATTGTCTCCCTCCAGCCATTATATCTATTCACTTACACTTCCTGTAACCATTCTACACCGCCATGCCCTCCCTACCTCTCTGGAGCACTGCTGTACATTAGTAAGGAAGTGGGGGCTGCCAGGAGAACAGAGCCCTTTACACTGACACCACTTCCTGCTCAAACACATCTATCTCACTGGGAGAAAGACCAGAGGGACAGATGGGTGGACAGATAAATAGATAAAGGGATGGACAGGGAGATAGAGAGGGTTAAAGAATTGGAACATTGTCAGGCAAAGTTTTGATTTGAGTAATTACGGGCGATGTCTGGTCTATGATTGTGAAATACAATCACCGTCAAAATAAGACACAAAAGATTCACAGACGGCTATTTCTGTCCAGCATATATGCTTAACACAGCCAGTGTGTGGTGCACTATATGTGATCCATTACCGTCCCCAGACTACACCCCGCTGAAGAAAGTCATTAGCCCTCTCCACTAATGCAAGGCATCAATCTATCACTTCGCAAAGAAGAACACCATCAGTCCGCTTTATTCTTTCCATCTCAGACTTGCAGAACCACCAACAGAAAAAACCAACAAATCAACAAACGTAACTCTGCGTTCGCTAATGCTTAGCACGTGTGGCTGACGGCTGAGCAGGCACACAACATACACCAAGCAAACCACACAGGCCAATCCAACACTAATAAATCATTCCAACAATAAGAAAGACGCATTGCACAGCTGCCAAAACCCTGCAGAGCCTAAATCAACAGGCTTACGTCCCCCATAAGGAATACATGATTAAACAAATTCACTGTTGTGCAATTAGAATGACTTAATCTGTAAAACATAGAGACATCACTACATAGCCAAAAGGACGATATCGATGTTGATGTTAGCTATTGGGACAGTCTGTTATTCAATCCAAGAGCGATGGTCAGAAGGTTGTGGGATTCCCGCACTGGATTAACAGTGGACAATATTTACATCCTTCTATTTGCAGGACCACAGGCAGAAATAGCTGTCTGTACATTAGTTTGACCTAATGCCATGGTGATATAACAGCATGGACAAGGGCAGGGGTAGGCCTACAGCAAACAAATCCTCGAGCGACGCTCCATCAAACCACACTGACATATTTAGATGTGCACGCCGCACACACACACAAGCATGCCGACAACACATTACCGCTTTCATAATTCCCATGTGTTTTAGTAGTTGAGCACACATAAAACATGAAAGCTACATAAAAGCACGGCTATTACCCTGTTCGGTTATTTCTTCACTGACCTTTGCTTGGGTTACAACTATGGGCTTACTGCCAGGCGAGGCTATAATCTGTCATATGCATATATGCTTTATGCAATGCGGCCAAGCCACGTTGTCCCGCGCCGGAGGGCCCCCGAAACAGACTTCCTGTTCCGTACAGAGGGTTAATGATGAACTCCTAAACCTGCGAACACAAGATAGACGGCTCCACCGCAATACGGACAGCTTTTTTGACGAGGGTGAGGAGAAAGGGAGATGACAGTACAAAACCACTTTGGCAGAGCCTCTAGAAGTATAAAAACCATAACGGAGCAGCAGGCTTGAGAAGAACTAAAAGCAGAAACCCTCACCTGCAATATTATGTCTGTTGAATAGTTAAGCAGACAGACAGCTGAGAGAGGGGAAGAAGAACTTGGGCCCGTCAGTTTAAAAAGAGAAGATATGGGAGAGCATGGAAATCCTATAAGGGAGTGGAAAGAGAACGGGAAGGCAGGAGCAGGAGCAGGAGGAGCGCCCGCACGGGTTAACCCTTTAACTGCACCACGAGGACCCTGATAACAGTTATAAATAGTGAGGCCGAAAACAAAGGCTGCCATTAACCCAAGAGAGTCCAGCGCACATACCATGTGTACAAATATGTGCACAGCGTTCCCTCATGATAAGATGTTTTCTCTCTCCAGTAGTCTAATGAGCGATAGCGGCCAACAACCGTTTCCTTCATAAACAGTTTGACATTTATAGGACTTGTAACGCGCAAGCTCCATTCACGTCTTCCGGACACACGGGGGGTCGCGTTAATTATCGGTATTCGCTTTTTTGTTTTGTTTTTATCGGGTAACTGAAAAAAACAAAAGAAGAAGAGATAAGCTTTTCCCCTCTGCGTTGTTTAATAGTTCACGTGCGAGACTGCGCCCTCGTCAACAAACGCAAAAAACACTCGAGTTCCTATAAGAGCAACAACAACAGACGGTGTGATACAGAAAGTGGGGTGAGTGGGTGGGCGGTGTGGGGGTGGTGTGGGGGTGGTGTGGGGAGGGGAGGCTTTTTCCTTCTGCACAAAGGCTCATCTGTAGTCCTCACACTCTCACCCTCTGTCTACGTTTTCTCTGCCAGGCATAAATTGTCTTCTTACTCCCCATTTTTATTTCTCTCGCCGTGGCCCTTGTCTAACCCCCGTCGCCCCGCCACCCACCTCCTTCTCATCGCTCCTCCTCCTCCTCCTTCTTCCCACCTCCCTCACACACAAACACCCGTTCTCTTTGTATGGATCTCCCTTGCACCTTTTGCGCCTCTGCTTTGGGGGGGGGGGGGGGGGGGGGGGGGGGGGGGGGGGGGGGGGGGGGGGGGGGGGGGGGGGGGGGGGGGGGG
>JAOPJH010000045.1:327966-339223 GCA_027122575.1 Merluccius polylepis
CCGGCCCCCCCCCCGCCTCCCCCCCCCCCCCCCCCCCCCCCCCCCCCGCCGCCCCGCCCCCGCCCCCCCCCCCCCCCCCCAAGAGCAAGGAGAAAGGCAGCGGGAAGGTTAACAACACAAAGTAGACATGAAGCCGCAGATCAGCGCACGGCTGAATGGATGTCACAGTACCGAGTCTCTTAAAAGCCTGTCATCGTGGATCAAGGTTCACTTCAGTCTGGGAAAAGCTAATTCCCTTAAGTCTACATAAATGCTGATGTTTTCGGGGAGATAGATGGAAATTAATTGGGAAATTAATATCCATCAAGACTGTTCTGTTGAGAAATGATGACAAGCTACAATTATAGCACAAAAGCCTACACGGGATAAAAAAATGGCGACTGAAGATTAAATGACTCAGCAAGAGTGTCGTCTGTGGTGCAGAGAGGCGTACAGTTGGCAGGGCGTGTGTGTGTGGGTGTGTGTGTGTGTGTGTGGAGGGGGGGGGGGTTGGTCGCAGTGATGGCGGGGCGTGAAGTGTGATGGTAGAAAGGGATTTGCGTCTTTTTAACTTTATTAGTTCCGCCTCAGTCTGGGGTCTATAGATTATAACTAATTAAGCAGCTTAACGTGGCTTAAAAACGCGCCACACGAAAAGCGGAGGAGCCTTATCTGTCAACCTGCTCAAAAGATTCCTTGCCTATCCTTCTCCTCCCGTGGCGGGCGAACATAAATTCCCTCTGCATGGCCTTTATGCCGGGGAGATTAGAGGCTCTGGGATGGGCGAGAGGATGCAAAAGAGAGAAAGAGAGAAAGAGAGAAAGAAAGAAAGAGAGCAAGAGCGAGATCCAGAGCAGTCATGTATTCTGTAGTATTCTGAGCAGACATGTTTTTCTGAGCCAACATTTGTGCAACTCTGTGAATGCTGAGAACCAACCGGGGTGGTGAGGTCATAGAGCGGAGTGGGCCAGAATTCACCTATCAATTACATTCAGACACACTGGCACGCACCCACACACACACACACACACACACACAGACACACACACACATATAAACAAACACATAAATACATGCATATGCACACACACACACACACATAAATATTTGCACATGCACGCGCATGTGCATGTGCATGAGAGAGAGAGCGATCATATGAATGAGAGGGAGTGAGAAAGAGGAGAGAATGTGTAGCGAGCAGCAAGAAGGTTGAGGGGTGGGAAGATGCTCCTCACCTCCCCAGTCTGAAGGAGGAGAGAGTGGAATAAAAGGCCGGGGAACTCCGGCCACATCCTCCAGACAGCAGTAGTAACCCAACATGAGTTGAGTGTTTGATTTCTTTCCAGCAGCGGTGCTGAGGTGTACTATGTTGATGTGTGCGTGTGCACAGTGCTGATGTGCGCGCTGTGTGCTGAAGTGTGCAGGCGGAGAGAGGTTTTAGTGTGATCACTGATTCCAGGACGGCTCTCAAGTGGTCTTATACAATGGTGGAACAATATAATATAATATAATAAGAAACGTTACTTACAGTTGTCATTTATAGCCATCCTATCGTCTGGGTTTCATAATACTGTTGCTTCTGCTTTTGCTACACAATCCAATATGTAGACTTCCTATTATTAAGTCACTTGTGTTTCTTTTTCTCTTTATGCTTCATCCATTTAGTCATTCATTCATGAGCCAATGCTACCTATAGTGATCGTGCATTTTTTATTCTTCTATAGCATAACACTATTTAGCTCAGTATCTTTCCACATTTCTCCAATGACAATAATGAAACAATTGAGGGGGGGGTGCAGTAAGGGGCACCTATAATAAATATGTTTTGAAAATGTTAAAAAATTGCATTTGGGGGCGCCCAACATAATTTCTAATTATAAAAAACATGCTGGATGCATGTAGGGGGAACACTTTTCAATCTCACTCATTATTATCATCACATTATTATTAATATTATTGTTATTTAACACATTTCAGGCTTATTTCACAATAAAAAATAAATGTCTCAGTGAAACAAGCCATTGGAAATTAGGCCGTGTGTGTGGTCATCGCAGCTCCTCCTATAGACCACCTGTAATTAGCTAGCAGCTGTGACACGGTTGCCGACGGTTACAACACAGATCCGCCTCATCGGCACGGCTACAGCCAATGGGGCGGCGGGAGTCTGTGACGCCGGCGTAGCCGGGCCGCCATATTTCAGGGGGCAAAGTAACAATGCTGGCAGCTTTATGTGACTATAGGATAGAGGTAGTTGTTAAAAGAGGTCAGTGGGTGTTTGTTTCTACCGTTCGCCACGCCAGCCTACATTCCCAACCTCAGACAGGCGCAGAGCGTGTGCACAAGCTCACAGGCATTCGAGAGCATTCCCGTGTGTTAAATCTTCAACCTCGACATCCTCTCCGCCTTTCTACAAACGCATATTTTTCCAGCGCGAAGGCTTCATCTGACTGACAAACATAGCCGCTTCAAACAAACACAAAGAAGCACAATAACAAACAATTGTCCTGGATAACCCAAAAAGGCCACCTTTCTCAACACGGGAGGAAGGATGTGCAACTCTTGTGTTGTGCGATTACAAACAAGCAGGGCAGGGCAAGATGGCCGCCCTGAGAACTGGTTCATCCTGTTAACCACCGTGCATGCACAAACACAAACACCTCCTTTTAGAGTGGACAGGAGCAACGAACAGGCGTTCTCACACACAAACACACACCCGCGCGCGCGCGCACATGTACGCACACGCACTCGCGCACACACACACACACACACAGACAGATAATGTTGATGTTACGAAACCTGAAACCCACAGCATCTCTTGAGAAACAACAACCTGACTTTATATTCCAGTGTAGGACCCACTAGTAGAGAAAAAGACCAGCTAAGAGGGAACCCCATCGAAACTTTCCCACAACACGGAGGAGTAAAAAAAGAAAGTAAACATAGAAAGAAGTAAAGAGTACTGAAACAATTAATAAAAGTGAGACGGTGAGGTAAAGGCGGCCAAGAGAGGAGAAAGGTGTAGGAAAAAAAGTGCCAGAAAGAGCTTGGCAGCGATGTAGAGATAGCGTCAAAGCCTGATTGATGCAACAAAGGGGACAGGGCACTGGGAAGGAAGAAAGAGAGAGAGAGAGAGGGAGCGGTCGAGAGAGAAATGGAGGAAGTTGGAGAGCGAAATAGGAAGGTGGGGAGAGAAGAAGAGAGTGTGTATCTGATGGAAGAGATTTGCCCATCCCTGGAACAGTAATTTGCTAAGCCATTCTACAGACTGCCATCAGCGGTGATCGGCTGGCAGATTAGACGACAAAACCTCATCCCTCACTTTTCCCCTCGGCCAATCAGGGCAGAGGCATGGGATGATGGGGAGGCAAGGCGAAGGAGGAGCAAATGTCACAGTCGTAGAGATTGGGAGGCTAAATCCACAAACAGAGGTGCCCTCATTACACACAAACACAGAGACACACAAACATGTACATGAGATTGGATTGGATGCAGAGCCATTACCCTCGTGATTCAGCTCCCTCAGGACACAACAGTAAAAATCTGCAAAATCTGGATTTGTTTGTTTTTTTCATCCGTTTGCATCACTCCTCGTCCTTTTCTGTTTGTGTCCAGCCCCGAAGGCCCTCGCTTGCTGCTACAACCGTCACAATGGCCGTGGAGAAAAAAAAGGAAACAACAGTTGAAATAACATCAGGTTCAAACGGGCTGGAACGACACGCCCTCGCCATCATAAGTCTGCTACACGCCTCACCTGCGCCAGTGTTGGGAGTTGTTAAATATGACGCATCGCCAGCCAACAACAAGTGGAACAAGTGTTTAGCAATGGCAAAACTACACGCAGTATTACAGCCCAGTGAGCGAGGTGCCCTTGACACCCGGAGATCTGCAAACATTTGCAAGTAGCAAAAGTCGCTTTCGAGTTTTCCCCCGCTATTGGCATATTTGAATTAACGTTCCGTGAGATTGGCTGCTGGTCCGGCAATCCCGCGCCGCGCAATAAACCAACTTCACCCTGAAAAATGCCAACGGAGGGAAATACAAATTCTGCTTACTCTGAATGTGACAAATGTCGTAGCTCAGAAAAAGCACCGCCGCCTACAGAACGGTTCCAGGGGCCAAACATAATAGCACAAAAACACTGCTGAATGTGATTGTTACGTTCGTATTGAACCCTCCACAGGTTCAATGTCTGTGTCTGAAATACAAAAACCGACGGGCAGCTGTGGAGAGACACGTATTATTAGCAAACCGTTGCCAATAGAGCGACATCCTGCGTCTGCCTCTGTAGCAAAATGAAGAAAAACACGGCTCATCTCCCTACCCCCCCTGCCATTCCTACTTCCCATTCTCCTCTGAAACGGCTGCCGACCCCGGAAGACCCCTGAGGACCTCAAATTCCCCTAAGTGCAGGCTGACATCGCCCATCCATGTCTCCTGGCAACTCTGACCCCAGGAGAAGCAGCGAGAGGAAAAGGCAAGAGTCTCCTTCCCTCCATACGCATGAACACTCAACTGCATTTTCCAAAGAAAGCTAAACGAAACATCGATGGCTAAACGATTCGGAGAACACAACACATCGTCTACTTCCCCTAGTGCACCGCATGAATGGGATGACTTATATGAACATATTGTGAAGAATGCAGGGGAAGATTAAAACATGGTTATACGTTTGGTTTGTTCCTAGTTTAGACAATAGTTTGTTCGTTGTGACAAATACAATTACTGAGAATTAGCAAAGATCCAAGCCATTTGATGTGTGATCTGTGCCATTCAAATGATACACTTAAGAGTTTAACATTGAAGACAGTCCCAGACGTTTAACCAATGATGAAATGGTTCAACAGTTCAACTCTGGCCTAGCCAACTTGCAGGCATTCACTTTCATGTAGGCCCACATGTTCCAACATGAGAAAGGTCTCGCAGATTAAAGGTTAAAGTTCTCTAGTTGACAACACCCCTGAGCCATGGAGTGAAACATCATTGGTTTATGGGCAGATGGTTCATAAATAGTTGGATTATTAAGGGATCCTCGACAAGAGGCCAAATCAGACACAAGATATACACATTCAAGGAGAGAACTCATCATGGGAAGTCTTCCAAGCAGATAATATTACAGAGTACATGCCATCTTAATAATAATCATATCTCAATCAATTTGGACTAAATATGAACTGTGACTTTGACAAGTGGGGGAGAGAAGCTCATTTCAACCAGAAACACTACTGCACCGTTTAAAACACCATTATGCAGCAATAAATACTTTATTTTACAGTATGCAGTTACAGCGGGAGTGTGTGGTGCAATTAGCCTCCTAGATGTGGCGCACGCACCGTAGCACTATGGATTACAGATCAATGAGAACGCATCCAAATGAGCAATTGATATCCATTGTTGATATAAAAGTATAAATGCTTTTCTTCTCTGTTTTTCTATATCTATTTCACACAGTCACATGGTGTGATGGCTCACCCTGACCTGACAAACTACATTCCCAACGACCTTTTCCCTCATTGGGTGAAGAGTTGTACATTCCCTGCTATCCAGCGACTGTGACTAATACGAGTCATAGTGCGGTGCAGCTCTTCTCCCTGAACAACCCTCAAAACCAAAAACAACTCAGAGTTGTTGTTTACATTCTTTCCACCTCTTTTATGTCCATAACCGCTGACATACACAAAAAGTGAGCATAATCACACAACAGAAACTCAGTTAGTTGCTATATAGCGCGTTTAGGGGATCATTTATTTAAACACATCTCAAGCCAAATTTAAGTAGTGGGAGTCGTGGGATCTCACCCTGACATACAATTTTACATAATAGCAGTGAATAGTTTTATGTTTACAACCCTAGCTTACGTAAAGACATTCTTTGTTCATTTCTCAGAACAAAATTCAGTTAGGGAGTAACAGAGTCCATATTTCTCCTAGTCCTTGTCAGGAATGTTGCAAAATGGTGGATCCTCAGGAGCTGCTAGAGCACAGAAACGGGAAATGAACTCTGACACAAGAGCTCTGGACCTCGGGGCCCCCACTGCATCCTGGGAAATCATGGCACCGAGAGGAGGAATGACCCCAGTCCCGTCCAACAAAGCCAAGCTACGGCAAATCTGTTTTACAATCCTCCAAATGGCCCATTGGATATTCATAGGAGTCTGTTCCTATTGCTTTAAGACTGTAGTGTTTAAGGTGATTCATCACTTGAGCTTTAGAGAATAAATGCAGGGGTGCAAAGCACTTGAGGACTTTTGCTCAAGTACTGTACTTAAGTACAATTTACTAGTTGTACTGTTCTCTTTTCAGTGTGATACTGCCAACAATGAGGGAAATCATGGGTCAACAAAAACTGCGTCAATAACACTTTCATTGTTAACCAACAGGTTTAGGAATGTGAGTGTTCAGACATGTTTAATGGGACTTTGTTTTAGCCCAGTACAGGTTTCTAAGTGTGTTAACCACCAGTTAATAAATGGACCCCCCCCCCCCCACACCACCATAGGTCACACCACCTGGTTCATAATACTCAACAATGTAAAAAATATATAAAACACTTTCAAAACCCCTAGAAAAATTACAACAAAAGCAAATGTGGAATAAACACATAAATAAAACAAATAGCAGGTACATGTTGCAAGCATCTCAATATATTTAAACCTTATTTTGAAATAACAAGTGAAGGAAAAACAGTACTCTGCATTATGAGGGCCGAGATCAGAGCACAGCAAAGCGCGGTGCCACTTTGTTTAAACTGGGTGTGTCTACTTCACCGGTCCCATTCATCTTGCGCTGTGGTGCCGCCTTTAGTCACTGGCTCCCTATTTTATGGACGCTTTCCCGGCCGCAAAGTGATAGCATGGACATCATTAGCTAAATGGTGGCTGGATGACAGACGTAGTGCTGCTCCGATCGATAACAGCGGGCCCAGTCATCCTGGGGGCTGAGCAATGCTTACTCATCAGCCCTGGGCCTGCACGAGTCCCAGCGTCGGACATGGTCTCGGACCGGGCCAGATAAGAGATGAGGAGGTGTCAGAGAGCTTGCTGCCCATGATAACAAATAGCTATGAACAGCCACCTTATCTTCCCACCTTAAAGAGCATATGATGTCCACTGTCACACAGCTGCCTAACGGCCCAAACCGCTGTGACAGATATGTTATGGAGGGTAGGAAGGGTCAGCTACTGGCGGGGCTGTGTAGTGTAGCGTAGTGTAGTGCATGTGTGGTTATTTATTGTACAGCTCATTCAGAAGCCCGTGTGTATTTAACACTGACAGAAATCTAGCTGTTAATGTTTCAAAGTTGCACGGCATTATGAAATGCCAAAATGCCTGAAGCGCGGAAACAAGCACATGCTATTGTGCTTGTATTTATGGGACTAAACTTGTAAGCGTGTACACATCTTCAGTGGAGCTCCGTCATGTATTATCATCCTGATTTGAAACAAAAACATCTTACATCTAATGAATATTTGGTGCCACTTATCCTAAGCATATTTGTCAGGAACACATGCCTCTACGAAAAATGAAATTTGTTGGAAAGCAAAGTGCACCGGATCAAGAAAGGTACTTTTAATAACCTCCAGTTTGTATCTGTATGACTTCTGTCCCTAGTCTCGTCTCTGCCACTTAGCCTGTGATTAAACCTGCCAGGTTTAATTAGAAGATGAGGGTAGAACTCATCCATCCACCCCTCATATCCACCTCTCCTTCTCCTCTAAGTGCTCCAGGTGTATGAAGACAGTTCCAATGAAGTCATCAAGAACAGAGCCTGATAAATTGATGGCAAGCCAACTGAGCGGTGCGTTGCAGTGTTGCCAGTACGTTTTATCCACAATAGGCCTAATTGCATTAACAAACAAAAAGATTTCCCTTAAAAATGCACACGTATTATGCCTACTCAGGCACTATTTCTTTATCTTGCCTATGCCTATGAATCTGTATCAGACAAAAAGAGTGAAGCCCAAAGAGAAAATACGAGCCTCTTAAGATTGTTAAGCCTTGACATCCAAGACGAGAGGCCCATATCCATCAGGCTAGCCACCTCTCGATACTTAGATGCCTCTTTTGAAATCAATGAAACTGAATTTTCACCACTGGCCTAGACATAGCCTTACCGTAAGCTTACCTCCTCTCCTCTCCTCCCCGCACAGCCTTACATTACTGGTGTGCATCCTACAGGAAATTAAGGAGCCCCTATTTGGAAGGGTCTCCAGTGGATAGCCGGGGCACAGTTACAACACACACCATCTGCTATGCGATAAGATAGAGTTGAGGTATAAAAAAGGTACAAAAATATATAGCGCTAAAATGAGGTAGAAGTACACCGTTGAGCAGACTGACACACAATTTTACAAAATTGTCGAGTTACACTAATGCACATTGGCATGAGCAGTTAGCGGTCGTCGGCCCATGTAAAAGCTTCCTTAAACACCCACACACTCATGCACAAAACACACCACCACACACACACTGAGTCAACAGAAAATAAAACATGCCCATGGTTAGCCTCTTGCATATATGTGTGGAAGTTATTTATTTTGAGAAAAGTCCCAGAGATTAAAAGAGTTTATGTAATATATACTGTCGCAACACTACAAAACGCCTACGCGCCTTGTGTTTTGCTGAAACGTCCATTCAGAATAATACATATCACTTTCTATAAAGCGCAACGACAATGCATTCCACAGGCCCACATAGCCACAGTTTCTGAAAGGCCTCAAACCTTTAGGGTTAACAATAAAGAGCGGTGGGTACTTTTTGTTTGATTATAGGAGCAGAAATTAAATCGTTTGAACCGAAGGCAGTGGCCTCAATTCATTGGCAAAGATTCTGTCCTAATTTCTTATCTATGGGACATGCTGACTCATGGAATTCTGCTGAGGCCAATGGCCAGGCAAGAGGGTTGCTTATGGCCGTCCCGGATTGGTTGAGCCCAGAGTGCAGAGCGGCTAGGGCACATACCAGCAACAAAGCCCCGGGCGATAACTGACAGGAGTTTGAGCAGAATGGCTATTTGCTTACTCCCTTTCCTTCAACCACTTTACTTCATCTGATAGTGTGACTTGTACCTGTTCTCTTACTCTTATTTGTCCTTTCACCTTTTTTATTTTTTTATTTTACAAACCGTAAAAATTGTTCATACCCCTTTTTTCAGTTGTCACAGTTAACTGCATACCTCCAACTCTGTCTTGCAATTGTACCTGGAGAAGAAAAGTAGAGCTCCTAATGGCCAGGGGTCACCATTGCACCGTGCCCTATATCCTGGTCCTTTATTTCCATGGACACCATTCAGCCAAACACAACCACCCTTTTTTTTTGGCCACAAACAACGTGGAGGCTGGTTGAAACCACGACAAAGCCCTACAACCCCCCCATTCGACCCATTAATCACAGCGCTCTCTTTACTTTTCACTTCCATGATCCATTAGTAATGCCTTTGTATTAGAACTGCCGATACCATATTAGGGTGGGGTTGGACTATGGGGGTAAACTGCATCCATCCAGGCCATTAAAACAGCCCTTTGTTATTGATTGATTCCCTCCACAATTCTTTCAAAGCTCTTGGGTGAACCATTTGTTACCAAGGGCTTTAGACAGCTGTGTCCATTTGTGTACGTTTGTCTCAAAGTGTCTGAACGTGCTCAGAAGCATCGCAGCATATATATATATATATATATATATATATATATATATACACACTAGCTTATATATATAAGCTGGTGTTAACATTTCCATCATCATTCGTATAGCAGCACTCCTATGACTGATTATGGCATCGTCTAAAAACTGCCACACACACAATAATTGCAGTTGAAGGACCCCCTTCTCGTGGGATTGGAAGCATTCAATGCGATTCTGTTTTTCTCAGAGCAAAACAGATTTAGAAGGGAAGGCAAGCTTTTATTTATTGTTTTAGCTGGAAAGTGTATTACGAATCAATATGTTTGTTCCCTGTACATGCATCTTTGATCGATCCCTTTCCTCGATCGAGACCCTTTACTCGATGAAGAAATATTCTTATTCCAAGCTAGTAAAAATCACATCCTTTATCCCTTTCAAGCATCATTCAACCCTCAATAATGTCATGCTCAACTACGCAGGATAATTCTCATTCACCACAACACAGGCTCTCCATCAGAGTAGGGGTCAACTACCGAGGTCCGTATATCAAACTTTCCACATCTACAACATTGTGAGCGAGCTCCAAAACGGTGGAGGAAAGAAAACCCCAGTGAAATGGAGGCAGGCACACTTTCTAATGGAAATTCAGATACAATCATCCCACAATGCACTTCTCTCTGCCTAATAATCACCCCTAGGACAAGGCAGCCATTGAGAGCAGAGTGACTGTAATGTGGCACACTAAACTCCAAAGCTGTCCGCTATAATTAGCTCTTTTCTCCATCAAACATACATCTTCCACGGACTCGCAAGCAAACTCTACTTCTCTTGTAATGCAAGAGGAGCAGATTGAATCAGAGGGCCCTGGTGTTTTGGGTTTTTTATGTCCCCAGAAATCATTGTCCGGGCATATAGTTGGCACGGTGAAATTTGCGAATCGGCAGGTGAGATCATTCGTCTCCGAGGCTCTTGGTGGAAATAAAAAAGCCGGGGGTTCAAGCGTGTTCAGAATGAGGGATGTTCGTGCCCCCGATACTGGCCCCACTTATTTAAAGCGCGTTTGACACTAACAGACCTCAACCCACTTTGCAATTACCGCTCTCATTTGATTATTGCTCCGAGAAGTACAAAAAAAAAAGAAACACTACTTTGAATCAAACCCCTGACTGAGACGACGCTGTGCTTTGCCATCCCTGTGAATGAGGACGCTACAAGCCCCTGATTTAGTCTTACAACAGTGTGTGGCGAAAGCCCACTTTCATTCTGCAGTCAGTGTCCCCATCGAACGAATTAACCGCGTCTGTGGCCTTTATCCTGGCGAGCGAGGCCTCCGCTAATCCCGGTTACACGTTCTCCTCGAGGGAGAGCGATGCGCGGCACAATCTGCAGCCGGGAAAAAGATGGGGTAAGTGGGCGCGCTTGCCCCTACCCAACAGGCCTGGTGGTGCCTGGACAAATGGCACAGCTATTAGAGGGGGAGAAGGAAGAGGCTTCCTGGAGGGGTGTGACTGCACAGCAAAGGGCCCAATCAGACAGAAAGTAGAAGTGCTGACAACTGCTAATGCATTTACCTGGCTGCAGACGACCGACTGTGTGTGTGTGTGTGTGTGTGTGTGTGTGTGTGTGTGTGTGTGTGTGTGTGTGTGTGTGTGTGTGTGTGTG
>JAOPJH010000045.1:345755-356101 GCA_027122575.1 Merluccius polylepis
TTCTATTTATTTATTTATTTATTTTATTTTTACATGATACTTTAAACTAAGAGATTGTGCGCGGAAAGTTACAGTTGTGACATTTCACCGGGTCCAAGGTGCGTGTCCTCGGTTTCCGTGAATCCACAAAGCAAAGCCCGTCCTCCCATGGGTGCACGTGTCCCCCCCCCCCCCCTCACCCACCCCAGGGGTCAGAGTCGGCCATATAGTGGACGTGCCTCCGTTTTTAAAACTGCAGGCCACCTTACTCCTGCATGCAGTGGATGAAGGGGGGAGGCCCAGATACATAACCCGGACGTCAGCATAATGTGCGTCACCCCCTTCCTCCCCCACACACCCCCACCCGCCGCCATGCCCTGGAGAAATGTGTCAAAACACAACCGGACCACCACCTTACCGACTGGCTGGCTGGCTGGTTTGTGGGGTTTTTGTGAGTTTTCCTCCCTATCCTGTGCTTTTCTTTCTGCTGACATGTGCTCGTCCCAAGGGCAAGCACATTCCTCTCACACATTCCTAGCAACCCCCCATCCCCATCCCTCTCCCATCCCCCCCGTTCGGATAGACAGCCTGTCTAAATTGTCTGGGTAATGTTATGCCGTTAACCGCGCGGCGGAGCGGCACGCCGCCCCCAGAGCCATTAGCCCTGCAGGAAACAGCCGTAACGTCACCTCCAAAACATCCAAGCACCGCTGCCTGGCAACCAGCAGCACCCTCACATTCAGACGGGTGATAACGTTTTTTTTTTAAGTTTAAAAAATATATATATATATATTATATTATCATATGTCATAAGAGACAATTCAATAATAATAATAATTAAAAAAAAATAATAATAATAATAGGCTAATAATAGGCTATTTTTTTTCCAATCACTCCTCAATCTCGGCCTCCTCCCAATTTCGGACTGCGTGCTGCGCATGCGTTAAAATTTCGGTTATCGCGTTGTAAAATGGCAGTTGATTTCCAACAGAACTAAAGCACATATAATATATATTTGGTACATGATTACGATCTTTATGTCGTATGTGCACGTTGGCCACTCGTGATCCCTACACAACGAGGGGGAGGGAGAGAGAGGGAGAAAGAGGGGGGAGACAGAGTGGGGAGAGCGGGGACGAGTGGTTGCTGTAGTGAAATTCTCCTTTCTGTGAGTTATATGTGCCCAAGTTACAACTACATCCCCCGTCATGCACCGCGGCGTACGCGCACGTCTTCGCACTTCCTGTTAGCTGTTAGAGGAATATAGCGGGCAAGCTGCCGGAAGATTGCTATAATATAGCAATAACACTAATGTACCTGTGAAAAGCAAGCCATAGTTGTCAGAGAACGACGTTTTTTGGACGCGCCTTACGTTGAACCTCGCAGCCACACTATGGTAAGCGCAGTCACCAGGAAAATGAATGCATTATGTGTGTCCATATTGACATGGAAACGGTGGCCCGCTAACGCTACGCTAGCTAGGTAACTACTAGGTTTACTCATTAGCCTTAATGTAGCTTTTTTACCCCCCTCCTTGGGCTGAACCTTAACCAAGGAAGGCCTGTGATGGCGGAACAACGTGAATGACACCGTGATAGATTCACTCATTCATTTGAAGAGGCGTTTATTGGCGTCGACTGGAGGTCATTTGAAGACGAGTCGGCAAACAACTAAAGGACTTGAGGGATTTTTTAAAGGGCGTGGTTTCTCACTATAGATCGCATGCTAACGGTTATAGATATGAACACAGTATGAAACGTATATTTCACAATTGTTATATGCTTGTAATAACGATCTGGGATGAGCTGCAAGCTCGTACACGCTCAATGCAAGGTCCATTTTCTCGTGTTGTAACTTACTTCTGGCCAAAGGGTCCTGTAATCAGCACTACCTCATCCATAGCCCTGGCACAGGACTGCTGACGTTTGGCAGATAAGTCCTCCTGTGTCATGGCTATCTCATCCATCCCATACAAGAAGTATTACAATACATCCTGTTGGTGTCTTTCCATTACTGTAGACGTAGGGCATCTCCAGTCACTGTCTGGACATACCTTACATCTAGGTGTGTCATGGTGGACTCTTTTCCACTGTCTAACGTT
This sequence comes from Merluccius polylepis, assembly GCA_027122575.1. Taxonomy (NCBI): domain Eukaryota; kingdom Metazoa; phylum Chordata; class Actinopteri; order Gadiformes; family Merlucciidae; genus Merluccius; species Merluccius polylepis. The sequence goes on from JAOPJH010000045.1 coordinate 347,836, forward strand.
GTCATCTGTTTGTATCTATAGATCCGCTTCATTTTGATTCAAAACCGAGCCGGCAAGACGCGGCTGGCCAAGTGGTATATGCAGTTTGATGACGACGAGAAACAGAAGCTGATCGAGGAAGTGCATGCTGTGGTAACTGTCCGGGACGCCAAGCACACTAACTTTGTGGAGGTAAGCATAGTTATATATGGACGTATTGTGCAGTCTCTGCTATTATACTAGACGCCTGTAACTGAGATGGATTGTATTGTCTCGGTATTATAGTTTAGGAACTTCAAGATCATCTACCGACGGTATGCTGGGTTGTACTTCTGTATCTGCGTGGACGTGACGGATAACAACCTGGCGTACCTGGAGGGAATCCACAACTTCGTAGAGGTATTCGCTATCTCTCCATCCCTCTCTTGTTCTCTGTCTCTCTTGCACTCTCCTTTCTTGTTCTGTCTTTCTCTCTCTGTCTTCCTCCTGGGCTATATGGCCAAAATATTCTATCCCGATATGTCATTTAATATCTTGATAACGATATAGCATGTTTTCTGGTAATTCAATAACTAAATAACCACCACCAATAAGCCTATGTTTTGCAGTCTTTGAAACCTGGAAGACAACACTTATGCCATATTACGATATCCAAAATCTAAGACAATCTAGTCTCATATCGTGATGTCTATATAATGTCTATATACTGCCCAGCCCTACATTAATATAGGACAGGCTAATTTACATAGAAACAAAATTAGTACAGAAGATACAAGACCTATGTATAATGAGAGATTTCCTCCGCACCTACAATTTCAACTTGACAGGAAACCCGTTCAAGCAAGAAATTAACTTAGTATAAAGTTGTGTAACATAAATGTAAGATGTTCCGAAATGTGTTCAACATAAGTGAGTTCACATAAGTTTATTTGCTTAATAGAGGACGAAAGTAATGAACCGAGATTTTGCATCAAGATCAAAACCATTTAATATGTAGGCTACTTGGGGCATACTCGGGCTAATCATTAACAGAAACGGGAAGTGGGGTCCAACATTTTGTGGACACAAACTGGTTATTCATTCACTGTTGAATAAATATCCAATCAGTAAATGTGGTGTTACTATAAATTCAATGAAATAAATCAAATTGATTCACAGTACACTTCCAGAAACATACATTTCTAGTAGCTTATTAGCAACTAAGGTGTTTATTAAATAATACTCTAAACTGTAAACTGTCTTTTCGCAAATGTTCTGCTGCTAAATAGTTTGCATGACAAAAGTCCAACTTCAGTAAAGCTTGGCTTCCAACGCAGGGCTAAATTGCTGCTTGTTAAAACCAGGGGGTCAACACTCTTGGGGTCATAGATGACAAAAAGCAACTGCTGAAGGATCTCTGCAGCAACAAGCTATACAATCTGACTGGGATAATGTCTGTTAAGTAGGCTATTAAAATATCATGGTCTGTATGTAGTGAACTACGAGGCTGCCAGATGGCAGTTACTGTTAACACTGTGAACTGCTCCTGCGCTACAATATAGCCATATCTGTCATATCTACTTTACCATACCCAGAGAAATAAAAGCGTTCCTTTATAACACTGCACGTTTTTTTTTCTTCAAAGGTGCTGAATGAATATTTCCACAATGTGTGCGAATTGGACCTTGTGTTCAACTTTTACAAGGTAAAAATGTAATAGTTGTGGTCTGATTTGACCTGTTTGATGTTTGATGTCAACTGTTGGGTAATCCCGGTTCCTATAAAAAAAACATTCATTTTAATCTTTGTCTTGAATTGGCTGTGCTGATTTTTTTTTTCCCCCTCCATTTTACATCAAAAACAAGTGTTACAATTTTATTGACACTGATATTATTGATTGTTATTGATTGATGCTTCGAGACAACTGTGATGCTATGTAATTATCAGGTTGTCACTGGGACGCTGAATGAATGAAGGTTCTAGATCATTTAATTCACACGTAGGCTCTTCCTAATAATTCATCAAAATGTATGAATGACTAAACTTGCGGTATAATGAACTGTAGGTTAGTGTGGGGACACAGTTTACAGTACACTATTTGAATCCCAATGTCTCTTGTTTTCTGACCCTCTTCCTGTCTCTTCCTCTTTAAAGGTCTACACGGTGGTGGACGAAATGTTCCTAGCAGGAGAGATCAGGGAGACCAGCCAGACAAAAGTCCTCAAGCAGCTTCTTATGCTCCAGTCACTTGAGTAGTGAACACCACCCAATCGTTTCTACCTGCCTAATAGTAGCCTAGTCCTTCTACCTACCGCAACCCTGCCCCTTGTCGCTGTCAGTCTGGAGAGGACCACTTCTGATTCGCCTGCAACTCGAGATCAGCCCCCCCCCTCTCTAAAGAACCTACACAGAGGGGCGGGGCTTGTTCAGGAAGGTGCACCATTCCAGAATCCACAGAGCATAACAAACAGTATTGTTTAAATATGGCTTTGTCAGTCAGGGTTCATGTGACCTTTATGTTCTAGCCATCTATTTTGTTGTGTCTCTATGCAGCGTTTTTGTTACTCCTGTACTCCACTGAAAAACATGGCCGTAGAAATGTTGTGTATTTTAAAATGTTGCATATACATGTAAACTTACATTTCAAAATCTTGATTAACAACAGTACTTTATATTGTATTCTCTTTGCTAAAAACCCGAGGCAGGTATAATACTTGAGGTCATGTCAAGGCCAGTTCGTTTTCGCATTGATTATTCTGTACCATGGTGAAAACAATCAGTTTACTACCGTATATGGCTTGGCCATCTTTTAGCCCGTCTTTTCTTCCCTCTAATGGCACTATTCTAACCTAACACGCACCGTTTCATACAATAAACACCTTCTTGCCATCCACGTTGGCACTTTGACTGAAGAAAGAGAGAAGATTGCATGTAATCATTGCAAACATTAGATCTTACCAGACTAGTGTGATACACACAACATAACCCGATTACAGTTTTTCCTTCTGTGTCAAAGTAAACTACCACTACAAAAACCCCTTTGGACCAATTGACCGTTATGTGTGAGTTGCCAGTTGAATGGAGTGTACTTCTGAGTGTCATTGTGAGGGTTTGTGATGTTAACCTGTGTCAGTGCTTACTGCTAATGATCAACAGCTAATGGTGCCGGAGATGGCTGCACTCATTGCATTATTGTTACAAATTGAATCTGTCTTCTAAATTGTAGCTCATTCTTAGCATCTCTCAAAGTGAATGGTGTGTGTTGGTTAAGCTTTTAACACTTAAAATACAAATGTATGAAAATATATCTTATAAATAGATGTATAAAATATATCTCTCTACCCACATCTTTCTAATTGAAGAAGAAATCATGTCAGCTGGAAACATACTATATTTTATGTAAAGTAGTATTGTGAAGTTTGCCTTGTATGTTGTGGAATTTAGTATCTGAAACTAACATGTTCATTCCAGAATTTTAAAGAGATTTGCAAACCACTATATGATCTGTTAACATTAAATAAGGGTTCAGTACTAGACTTGGAAATGTTAAAACTTTACATAATTGCATACTCATTTTAACCATATTCGCTCTAATCACACCCTAACATGCTTCGTCATTCTTGTTTTTTTAATGATTTGGTATTGGTGAAACGTGCTTACTCTCCCGCCCACCCGTGTGTATGTTGATTGAAGAAGTGTGTGTGTTGAGTTTACCCTCTCCAATTGTACTTCTCTGTCACATTATTTGATTGTGTATATATTAAAGACAAATGAAGTACCAAGTACTATGAACATGGCGTTATTTGGCAAAATACACAACTCCTGAAACCATTTTTAAATAACTGCTCAGTTAATATTTTGACAGTACATTTTCCCCTTTTCACTGTAGGCGGCGTCGATGAGCATTTAAAAAGGTTTAGTGTATTAACACCATCTAGTGGAGTATTAGAAAAGCTTTTTTTTATATAGAAAACCCTGCAATCTAGTTATGAGGTCATTCTAACAGCCTGTCCAGGATCAATAAATCAGTCAATACATTCACTTCAGTTACATTACCCCCACTCTATTGCTATGCTATTGACCCAAAGTCATAAATCCTGAAAATTAGATACAGAAGGCTTTTAGTCTTCATTATGTGGATTGTCTGATATGCTAAGCCCCACCCTGACCCTGCATCAAAATGACAGTGAAATCACAAAGGGACTTTGGCCGTTCGAAGAGTGAGAATCGAGTGTTTCTCTGTGCTGCTAAGTGCACCTGGCTCGCCGGGTGTTTGGAGATAAATGCTTACATGTGCTTTGAATGTGCCCTTTAGAGGAATAAATGATTCACAGGAACGTATTTAACCTACAGTTGGCATGTGTGCACGCAACTCTAATTTAGATCCTTGATTGGCAAGTGTAATAAAACCATTCAGGAGATGTGAAAAATGTTAACTTAAAAAAAAAAGCTGTTTACTGGGAATTCAAGAACAATTACAATCAATGAGAAATGCACACCCTTAGTAGACAATAGTGAAATCAAATCTTATTTACATCATAGACCATGTAAAATGTACAGTAGTTTTAAAATGATTAAATAGCAGTTACTAAGCAACAACTCATCTGTGAACCGAACCATGTTCGTTACTGTGACCAATTTATCTGGAGTGCATCTGTAAGACCTGATGATGCCAAACAAATATCCGAGAGCTGATTATATGGCTATTTTTAAAACACCTACTTTACACAGTAGAATATATCAACACGAAGTTACCATACACACCAACTTCGACTCTCTGAACAGTATTCCACATTTTACATCTGAAATTGACAATTTATAATTGAAATGGATGTACTCTAGCCCACTCCATAAAGCAATACGATCTCGAAAAGTTGTCAACAGATTTGCGCCACCTTAAATGAAAAACATGACAGTGGCAGTCGATCACACTTTACCTGACAGAAGATTGGACAGTGGACATGTTCAAAGAGTAGAGCACAGGCTGAAAACTCGGTTGAGTCTTTCGTAACAAACGATAGCATCTACAATCAAACACACCTTTATTACAGTATACAGTTCAATTAAAATAAAATATACAATTCTATAGGTACAGCATATTAACAGAACGAAAATTCAAAAAAATAAAAAAGTGCACTTGCAGAAGGAGACAACTCAAAAGCGTTCAACAGTTTCTCACAACAAAATGGTTTCACCCGTCTGTCTCACGGTGACCCCCACCCCGCCCCACCCCACCCCATCCCACCCCCACCCACCTTACATGCACACACACTACCGCCGGCATTACTTCATCTCAAAACCACCGGGGGGGTTGGACCACATGGACACATGCCAGATCTCCGGTGCTCAGAAGAGAAGCACCCTTTAGAGGGAAAGACATGCTAAAAAGGAGATGCAGGCGTGTGGTTTGATTGACCCTATACTGGGGTGACCTGCTCCGAGTTGGTTCAGTGCCTGGTGACTTACGGAAAAAAAAAAAAAGTATGGAGGGGTAGGGGGGGTGGGGGGTAGCCTGGGGTAATTTTAATGTTATGTTGACTCTCAACCGCATTCTCTCCCAGAAAACCCTTCTCCCCGTGATGCATGGAGGAAAGAGGAAACTGTAGTGCAGAGGAAATTCCCCCCTTGCTCTCTGGGGCAACCCAGGGCCGGTTCCAGGGAGAAAACATCTGGGCCTGCTCTGAAACACCCAAACCGCACTCACAGAGAACACAGAGCGCCGCCGCTGCTGCTTCTTCCAAGCCAAACAAAAGAGGGAGGAGAAGTGACAACTGTAAAGCGAGGCATCGGGACAGGACATCCATGTTTTACCCCATGGAAGAAACCCTCTAAATAATCATGTGCCCCGCGCGCGATTTAACTCGGCGGTCGGTGTCGGAGTGCTTCCTATGTGTGGCACCGAGGCGAAAACAAGCCGGGCTTCCCGTGGCCTTCCTGAACAACGCTCACAAAACACAACAGTAGAAAATACGCAGGGGCGGCAAGATGAAAAGATATGAAATGCGGAGGCAGGGCAAAGCAGCAGGACATGGCTGTGTTTGCAGAGACACGTAAGCTGCCTTCAACGCTAAACTGCGGAGGGGCAAAGACACAGGGGGGGGGGGGCCTAAACATCGGAGCGAGCACAAAACAAAGGATTATGGGTATCGTTGTCTTATAAACATACAGGGTAAAATAACTATTATCTTTGTGCTTTTGATACACGCCATAGGTTTGCCTATGTGTTGACGGAGTGTATTTCTATTCCTTGACGGGCGCCACTGGCGTTTGGAGACTTGACTGGAGAAAGTATACATCCACACTGTCAAATATATTACTAAGGCCAAAACTCGACATTATTGAAACAGTGCAGGATTCAAAACGACATACACCTTGAATTGGGAGCGCTTGGTTTGACAGGATGATCAATAAGATCGGAGACGTGATTTAGCTACATGGAAAAAAGCAGTCCCACTTGCTTTGACTTTTTTTTTTTTTACAATATTACTGACCCCAAATCCTGAAAATATCAAACGAAATTAAATGATTGAAGCATTAGAACAAAATAAGACTTAAATAAAAACAGGGGGAGCCCACAAATATGACCTATGACACCTGGATGTCTGGCAAGAAGTAACTATGAAGCGATCTTCTCCGACGGGGGCTTCCTCTTCTTCTTCTTCTTCTTCTTCTTCTTCTTCTTCTTCTTCTTCTTCTTCGTCGTCATCCTTGCATGTTCGCACTAAGGGGTTTCCCTGCCCAGGACACAGGGGCAGAGGTCATAGCCACACGGAAGGGGATTTCCTGCTTGCTGGGAGCCTGGGGATTGTGAGGTGAGGTGACGGGCGCGCCGCGCCCCGCCCCCCCCCCCACCCTAGCAGTTACATTGCTGCTTGTTCTGTGCGGGAGCGCCGCGCGGCTGTCGCAGCTGCCGTAAGGAGGCGTCGCCATACTGGATACCTGAGCCCATTCTCTCCGGGTCCAACTCACCTGGAACGCAAGCAGATTCAAGGACGTGTCAAAGACATAGACCTGCAGACACACGGCTGTATGCAAAACATTAGGCATCCTCAAGATTCAAGACTCGTCTTTAATCATGGGAGTCACAGATGTGTGACCCAATGATTAACACACACACACTCCCACAATTATGGGCACCAATGAAAGCCCAAGACGAGAATTACTTAGATTCTGAATAACCGCACATATGAACTCCCTTACTCTTACTAACACACACACGCGTCAACGTCCGAGTCAACCGTGTGGTGTTAAGAGGGTAGTACCTGAATCTATCTTGTTGAGGATGGTGCGGGCACACTTCAGGAAGCCTTCCTCAACGTTCTCCCCCGTCAGAGCACTGGTCTCCAGAAACATCAGCTCTATGGGGGGGGGGGGGGACAGAGGGAAACACAAAATCGATAAGGGAGGGGGGATGAGGAACCAATAGCGAGGGAGGAGAAGCAGGAAACTGAGATGATGAAAAATCTAATATTGACATTTACCCACTTTGATGTGAACCACTTTTGTTAATTGCATTGCATGTCACTAAATCTAAATGTTGTATAATGCTATACATATATATATATATATATATATATATATATATATAAAAACATGATTATTATTGTCATTATCATTATGTTGTCATTCTTGTCAAGGACTGCATTGAATCCACGCTACCGTTCTCCTGGGCGAAGCGCGAGGCCTCCAGGAAGGTGACCTCTCGGTCTGCGTCCAGGTCCTTCTTGTTGCCACACAGGATGATGATGATGTTGGGGCTGGCCAGCGTGCGCGCGTCCGTCAGCCAGTTGGTCAGGGCGTTGTACGTCTCGCGGCTAGGAGCACGACCGGGGAGGCATCGACACACAGAGTAAGGGGCGGAGACACTTTATCCCTGTGTGTGTGTGCGTGTGCATGTGTGTGTGTGTGCGCACTAAATCTCTAACCGCTGTAAATGTGTACTGAAGGTTGTTACGCCCCAAGGCAAACAACAAAAAGGTTTTCACTCGTGGAAATCAATTTCAATAATGCAGGCCTTCTTTAGGTGACGAAAAAAATCATTGGTGGGGGTGAAGAACTTTTAACTGTTTTTGAGGTGATGTCATCCGTCGCCATAGCGACCGCCCACTTGTGTCCGAGAAAGTGCGAGGTGAGCGGAGGGGTGTGGGCCTGCAATATAATCAACTACAGCTGCAGTCACTAGACAACAGCTAGGGAATGACATCACCTCTGGTTTGACTGCCCATGACACAGTTTTGATCACACACACACACACACACACACACACACACACACACACACACACACACACACACACACACACACACAC
>JAOPJH010000045.1:522561-536314 GCA_027122575.1 Merluccius polylepis
GGTGCCGGCCGGGGCAACACCGGGCCCCCCCCCCCCCCCCCACTCGGTTTCGGGGTGGGACCACAATGGACGCGTCCAGATTATGTATATGTATATTAATTTACAGAAAAAGAAAAAAAAAGGCTGCTTCGTCGTTTTTAAATTACACTTAAGTTTTACTATAAACATGTTTTAAAATGTAGTATGTACCAACATGAAACCGTCTTATTATATAATGTACAGCACTCAGTATAAAGCAAGAGACTTTCAGTCCTTCCAGACACACTTGGCTGTCCGCATCCACTGTTCAAGATGAGTGTGAGTGTGAAAGGGAGTTCCGAAAAGTAGAAATCAAAAGGGGGTGGGGAAAAAAAAAACTCGCAAAAATTAGCTATTGCTAAACAATTTTACATCAGTAAAAACATGACAAGTCGAGACTCTGTACAGTTTCAGGACATACAAAATAAGTCTGACTGAAAATCAAGTACAGTTTCAGGACATACAAAATAAATCAGTGACTGAAAAATCAAAGTTCTCATTGACAATATTAATATATTTATATTAATACCAACAAGGCTATTTACTTTTATTAATTTTTTTAACGTTCAAGTTCGGAACATCAACCATTAATTTAAAATGGAGGGTAGCATTCATGTATTGTGTTAGACTGGGTCCATCCATCTTGGGTCCGTTCACTACCTCTTTTTACAGGTCTCCATTTTGGCTCTGGAGCGTTCCTGTTTCTTCTGGCACGACTCACCAGTTGCGAAGCCATTTGAAATATGATGCTCACATGGAATGAAAAGAAGGAGGAATCTACAGGTCGAAAAGTAATCGTTATGCTTGGCCTATCGAAGGAAACCAAAACAAAAAATAAAAAAACATCTGTAGTCGTACTGTAAGCTGGACTTTCACAACCCACACTGCCTGTTACCCTCTCAAAATCATATAGAATACAGTACATCACATTTTGTTTTACTTCACTTGAACTGTAAAAAGGAGAGCATAGGGTTCGGTTGGGTACAGAAAATAACTACCAGCAATTAACGACTGGCCGCAGATCCCCACGCAAAATTAGAGGGAGTGTTAAAATAACCATTTATGTTGTTGTTGTTGAAGCGACGTCCATGACAGATAAACAATGGCTCCCTTCCCTGGCTTAAACAAGTCCTCTTTGTATTGAGGGTGTGGGAGGCGGAGGGGGATGGGGTGGGAGTACGTGGTCTTTTCGTTAATCTTTCTTCTTCTCCTCCTCTGGTTTGTCTGTGATGGCGGCGATGGCTGCGACGGCTGGTTCCCCCTCCGCCGTGGCGTCCTTGGTGCCGTCCACGCCGCTGGTGCCGAACTCGTTCATCCTGTTTGGGTCCACTCGGTAGATCCAGCGCTGGTACAGGTAGATGAAGAACACCACGTCTGCGGGAGAGACGTATGTCAAGGTCATAATGTACTAAAATGAGGTCATCCAGTGTGATAATGTACTAAACCATGGCACCCAAAACATAATTAGGAGCCAGTGCACAACATTTAATAATAATAATAATAATAGGTATTGACCGTTTATTAATTTCCATGTAGAAAATTAGCCTTAGCAAGAACCACATCTGTGTTCTTAAAAAAACAAACACCAATAGTGTTTTCTGCACCGTCCCCGACTAATAAACAAATAAAAACCTCCGTAATAGAAGTCGATGTGTGAAAGGGCAAAGACATACCGTCCCTAAGGCACCCTATTCTGTACATCATGGGCATCTTGATGACGAAGGCGAACAGGTCATCGATGAAGGTGTTGAGTGCCTTGTACGTGAGCATCCTCCACGGGAGGTGTGCTACAGACTTCATCTTGTAGTTGATGAACAGCTGCGGCGTCATCGTAATGAAGCCTAACACCATGACACAGGGGGGGGCGAGTTCACATTATTAGTGCATTAGACATTACAAAACTATGGTGACTGTTAGGCAGAGGTTGTAGGCAATACAAATAAAATCATTTTCCTTCCATAAAGGTCTAAAGCCACACTCAGTTCCCAAAGGATCGTCAGGCTACATTAGTGTGAAGAAAAACAGGCTTTCATAGATTTGTTTCTTAGACCAGTCAAGACAATATGTGCTCCTTGAAAAATCAAAGAAAATAAGTAAGGAAATGAGTCCCGGATTTACTTACCAAAGGTTAACAAGAAGCCATAGAGCATACTGAGTACCCAAGAGTACCAGCCTTTGTGCTCTACGTACAATAAACTGTAAATGGCATAGCAGCCGAACAGAGGGTAGAGCAGCCAAGACAGGTACTTGAATGCCATCTGAACAAGAAGAGGACAAAGAGAGAAGGGTCATTAGAGAGAAGGCTAAACTAGTATGTTTAATTCAATTAGCACAAAATAAAAAAAACAGTCAAATTGATTTTGTAACATTTTGTTTCCCCAATAAAACATTTTTTAATTTGGTTGCCACCTTTACATACAAGTCCATACTAGAAGTGATAAGATCGTAATCCTGCTCAGCAAAACAGGGCTGACGGTGGTGCTTCCGGTAGGTTTGTGCTTTATAGGTTTACCAGATAGTAATAAAAATACATGACTATAAATAATGTGTTTTTTTAAATCTAGTTCATGATAGCGGTGTGATGGTGCTGCTGGTGCTTTGACTTACGTCGTCATAGACTTTGGTGGAGGACTGAACATACGTGGACTTGTCTTTAAATACTAATCTCGGGAAGATCCCAGCAATTTTATTCTCTCTGTCCAACTGAAAGAGGGTAACAAGAGCAGAACAGAATTAGATGAATGAAGCTGTTAAAAAGATGAATGATAAAATCAATGGCATTACCAAATGATAAATAAAAAAACATTTAAATTTAAAAAAGGACCAAGGACCACCTTATTCCTAAATGGCAATTTAAACGGTCTGTCCCAATCACTTACTCGGACATCCATGACCTTGGTGATCTTCCAGAAGTCGATGAGCAGGCCAATGAAGACGCTGATCTGCACCACAAAGTTGGTCTCGTTGTCCAAGATGTAGAGCAGAACCACCAGGGACTGGAACACCCCGAAGATGATGGAGCGCACAGACAGCCCTTCCAGAGACTGCCGACTGTTCCAGAACTGGATATCTGCACGAAGAGAGAGACGCCAGCCAAGAGTTAGTCAAGAGAGGAGAGGACGGAGGGGAGAGTAACAACACTATTGGCTAAATTCTTCCACCCACCGTTCTTGAAGGCCAGGAACTCAAAGATACTGTGGACAATCGACACGACGATCGTCACTCCCAAAAGGTAGGGGTTGGTTTCCAGAAGTGCCACCTGCAGAAAAGTAATTTAAAGACATTTTAAACCGTTTTTGAATTACCTCCAGATCACTTAAGTTTTCCCTTCGTGTCTCACGCCACGCCTACCTTGACAGAGTCCTGATCCTCGTCCGACTGTTCGTAGGTGTCGTCGGGCAGGAAGTTCCACGGCGAGCGGGCGTTCTGGGCGGCGTAGAGCTGCCAGCGCCACAGGGACAGCTGGCAGAAGCTGAGCCTCAGGGGAAGGGTCTGCAGGGTGTCATTGATCGGGTAGTAGTCCTTCTGGAGGTTCCAGTAGTCGTTGAAGTACACGATTGGGTAGTAGTCGCCACTGACCGCATCAAATTTAACATCTAGGAACGGATAGGGGAGGGGGACAAAAAAAGAAGTGGAACGGTATATAGTGAGATGGTCATGTGACTCATGAATAAAACAAAGGTAGCAGGTGGAGGATTGACATACGTTGATCTAATGGTGGCGGAACGGAGCCCTTGACCCAGGCTGTGTGGTCATCCACTATGTTGATGGTGAGGTTGGGATGCCAGTGAGAGATGACCTCCACAGGACCATGACTCTCTGCACGCTATGGGACAAGACAAAAGTTCATAAAGAGAAGTAGAGCAACATAGCAGCTTCATCAGTGTCCTTAAATCCTAATTCAGCATTCATGCCCTCTCAGTAGTGATTTTTACATTTAGTGACATTTGTGAAACAGTCCATTTCTGAACAGCCAAAACACATTTAGCAGTTCATATTTGTGACCCACGTTGATATTCTTCATTTTGTGCTCGCTGTTTTACAATATTATATATTACAATAATATAATAATACTCGTAATTAATTAAAAGAGCAGATGAGGTGGGCACATCCAGATATCCCTCACGATTTATGAATAAAGACTAACCTTGATAACTTCAGGATCTGCTTCCGTCTCTCCGGTCAGCAGATTCTTGGTCTTCATAAACTTTCTTCGTTTGAACTTATTCAGCACTGAAAACGTTGAAAACTGATTACAGTGGTCTACATTAAAGGTCCAGTGTGTAGAATTTCTTGGCATCTAGTGGAACGGATTTGGTAGAAATTAAATATTGCATTCAAAAGTATGTTTTAATTAGTGTATAATGACCTGAAAATAATAATCGTGTTTTCGTTCACTTAGAATGAGCCGTTTATATCTACATTTGAGCGGGTCGCCTTCCATGTTGCACCGCCATGTTTCTACAGTATCCCAGAACAGACAAACGGCTGTAGAGAAATAAAGCCTTCGCCTATTCAGTTGGCTGTAATCTGAAATCTCACCGCTAGATGCCACTAGATTTTACACACTGTACCTTTAACACAAATGCTTGCTGGTGTGTGCGCGTGTGTGTACACATTTACTTACTTCGCGATGAGTGAACTGTGGCCAGTCTGCGATACTGCCCCTTCCGCTTGGGGTCAGGATGAAATCCGCTTTTAGTGAAGTACACGTGCATATACAGGGACCCATTCTGCTGCACCGCCTGCCAAGTCACACGACCAGAAATAGGTATTCGTTTCCACAAAGACCAATGCACACAAACAACCACACATAAGTCTCTTTGTGGTCATCATCCTCCATGTCTTCCTACACCAGGGGACAGTACATTATGACAGGGGGCTGGTAACTGGTGGCTCTTAAGTTACGCTAAAAGAAAGGTTGAAACCCATCCCCACCTCTGGGATGTCCATCTCCCTAGAGTGCTCATAGCAGCCGTCCCCGTTCTCCCCCGTCGACCAGTCACCATAGACCAGGTCCCTGTGGAACCAGAAGAGGGCCTCTGTGTTGTTGAAGTCGGCGAACACCTCATCCTGGGAGATGTACACATAAAAGTCCTGCACACGTAGAGGGAGAAAAAAAAAGTGCTTAAGATAGTGCAGCCTTGGGACAAAAGAGAGGGCAGAATAAGCAAAAGTGAACCATAGTTAATAAAATACTCCTAGAGCTCAACTGTATACAAAAGGCGGTTGAAGCCTGTGTCTGTGGAAGTGGTCACGCGTTAATTAATTGAGGGTAAAAGGCTCCGGTACCATCAGGGTGTCTTTGGGGAAGAGGTTGCGGCTGGGTAACCTTGGGGCCCCTACTGGCGTGCTGGGGTCAGGGGTCGCTGGCCCTCGACGAAACCAGGTACTGATGGCCCAGATTATGAATATCCTGGAAAAAGAAAAGCGACATTGGGATTCAAGTGGATACATGGAAAGTGATATGCTTAATTTATATACATTTTCCTTCAGGCAAGCCGATAGAGTACGCAAGACTTTGTTAGAATACAGCTTGTTTAGACAAGGGAGACATTCACAGACTGCGGTTGGAACTGGCATTTAGTGGCTGATAAGTTACTCATGACTGGTGTGTAGAGGGATTTAGTAAATCAACCATGATGGAGGGTTCTGATTGTAGTGGAAATTGAATATGCCCCTGCTTAGGATTCAAAAGGAAGGCCATTGTTCCAGCCATTTTGCTTCCGTCAACAACACAATGGGGACATTTTTAAATGTTTACTATATGTTATAATGAGGAGTCTAGCCATTTGCTAGACCGAAGAAACAAGACTTTTATTGGCTGTGCAGGCCGCTATAAGTCTACTCACTACTAACCCTGTGATTGCAAATTGTAGTCCATGTTGAATGAACTGAAAAGCGTTGAGTGATGCGATCCATTGATATATTTATTAACATACAATATATACAATAATAAAAGCAGAGGAGTAGTGGAGTAAATAGAGGACATTCTTTGTTATGCTATCTTAGTGTGGGATCTAGAGGACAGGTACAGTGAGTGACAGAAACAGCCAAATCAGATTAACACCCAGTTCAACTGAACTCTATACATCATGAGACTGTTTATTCACACTATAATAACAGTTTTCTTACACAAAGCATTTTTCTAGCTTGGGCCGAAGTCACCCCGCATACTTTCACACCATGATAGTTTTGCTTGGCAGCGAGACACCTTTTCTGTGACCGTGATGCATGTAGGAAGCTATTCTGTTACAGAATATGATGCCAAGCATGCACACACAGCAGCCAGCTGTGTGTGCATGCTTCTATGAATGCTTCTATGAATGTATAACATTCATAGAAGTATAATCTCAGTAATAATGTCAGCATAATGTCAGAAAAATGTATGTTTAATCCAAAATCATATTTTACACATATTTACTTTATTGGCTTGAAACACGCAGCACCTCTGAGTTATTATTGTGTCGATGGCTTGTTTTTGACTCGTCAATTCTTTCATGCATTAAAATATTAATAAAAATGTTGTATTGGGGCCGATATGTGCCTAATAGACCGTAACTATTATGTATTCTCTATAGTATTTATTCATGCTATAGTCTGTGTTGTAACATTGCAACATTGTCCCGCTAACTAGCAACTACCTCTCCTGGCACCAATTAATGAGCCTTTAAAAGGTATTACTCAAACCAAAGTAGAGGCACTGCTCTCTGACGACGTCTCCAGAGAAGATCATCAAGTAAAAGGAAAAGATTAAAGGGGACTACACTTACAGGTTCCAATAAGCATTATTTGTCAGATAAGGTAGATAAGGAGTATAGTCACCAAAACCTGCCAACAAGGCTGACAAGGACAATACAGTAAATGGTTGCACTCTCCATGACCTGCATGGAAGCTGTAGGGCCCAGGATCCGTCAATGTCCCAAATGAAAACCTCTAGCAAGCATTTCCTGCATCATTGTTCCTTTCAAGTGTGTATACAGAAGTTCAAAAGCCATGTTCATAATAATGGGAAATACCCTCTTAATCCTACAAGCTTAAAACCTTTAACAATGTGATTTGACCCAGGATCTTCCATACCCTGCGCTTCACAAATTGGTTTGAAAATGGGTAAAAACCTGCTCAGCTTGCCTTTAAAATGGGTAAAAACCTGCTCAGCTTGCCTTTAAAATGGGTAAAAACCTGCTCAGCTTGCCTCAGGATGGTATCCGTATTATGGATTTACTGCCTCAGGCAGTAATATGAATGCTTCCAATATCGGGTTGATTGGGTTTGTGTTGGTGGGTTTTCAAGCGTATTTCATTATGTGTCGTTACTGTGGAGGAGGCATTGGTAGAGATGGAAAGACATAACCGCTATGAAGATATCAATTTCATGAAGAAAAGCATACCTAAAGAGGACACCTTTGATGACCTGCCAGGCATTAGGTGGAGGCTGCTGCTGTTGTGGGTCCTGTGCATTTCCAGCTGTCTGGACCGCCTGGTCTCCTTCCACCACAGCAGCAGCACTTCCATTGCTGCTCACCTGGACAGAAATAGAAAGCAGTGTAAGAGAATGAACCCACAGACACGATGAGCAAAGTCAATCGCTATGCTAATTAAAACAAACACTCGGGTGTACGCTCTCCCAAGGTACCACAGCCCACGTTTGAGGAACAATAGCCGACAGTGGCACCAATGACCCCCACACACTGGATATATGAATGATTTTGTTTTGGAGTAGGAACCATAAGGAGAAGGCAACACAACCATGGATCACAATGGATCCACTTTACACCTAAAATCGATCAACAGCGTTAACTGTTAAATCAGACACCATGGCGGTTTGCAAGTGAATGAAGAATTGTATTCATGAAAATGGTGAGTAATTAGCAATTTTACACTTGTTAATTTCATATATGTGCTGTTAACTTTATCAGCTCCATGACAAAAGCCCCCTCCATCCCCCAACCCAGCACGACCAGTCTATTCAAGTGAGACAAGTGACAAGCACATACCAAATCATGAGGCCATGTCACTATCCAAACATCCTCTGCCAAAAGAAAAAAGGTAATAGACTGCCATTAGTTATTAAAATGACAACCGACATGTGCCACAATGCAAATGTTGCATTAACCATTCACTACACAAAACACTGACAAATAACGGAGGTGATGCCAAAGCAGATGGAAACCTTCACCGTTGAGAAAATGACCCTAAGAAGATATATTAGGGCACCATTTAAATATTATTACACATTTGACAATGAAACGATATCACGTCTCGCAATATTGATGCCACGGCCTGGCACCAATGTCATGAGACCATTTTGGGAATAGCTTTCCAATTGTAGTTCACCTCGTGAATCCTAAAGCCATTAAGACATTGCACCTTTTGGACAGTACCGCTTATTTGAAGTGAATTGCTCTCACACTGAAATAAAACATTTGGTTGATGCTGAAAATGTGAAGAACACTACTAACAACATCTACTGTGAAGATGAACAGGGCTCAGGAGGAAGCATGTAAAGTATATATTTTAAAAAAATGTTGCTCAAAGGTTTTGATGGTGAAATGAGATTAGTCAGACTGCAGTTTCCTGGTACGTTACCATTGTCATACAAGGACCGTCTCGCTGCTGGGGGGGGGGGGGGCATCATGTGAACCCAAGGCCCACTACTAGACAGCAATCATTGACACGGTTAATATTCACTTAGCCAGGATTAACAATGGACAGCCATGGCCTGGTTGGACATTAAACATTTGCAATGGCGTGCATCCTTCTGGGGGGGGGGCATCTCGAAAATAAATAAACGTGGAGGAGGAAATTATAGACGCATTAAAATGTGAAATGAAGTATACTCCATTTTTTTTGTCGGACCCGCCGTCCAACTCCATTCACAACGTCCTCGTTACGGAAGAGACAGACACACCGGTATTCACCGACGACGACGACGAGATTTGCGGTGGACGTGCGACATTTTGGTAAAAAAAGGCTACCGGCGTTTTAAAACGACCAACGACTCAATGAACGGGAGCCAACTGCCGTCTGACGGCAGGTAGACCGCTGCTAAAGCCAACAGACACCATTAGCCACCATGAGGAGCTTGACGTTAACACGGCATCCTATGGCGTATCGTCCTCAAAACAGATCGACTCACGGGTTGGCTGCTGAATGCAATGTGGTTTTAAATCAAGTTTAGTCCATTAAAGGATGACGATGTTAGGCCGTGAGACAGCGAGGGGGACGCTGGTGTGACTGACAGCCACACTGCAGCAGTGTGGCTAAAGACGGCCATATAGACGTCGTGACACGGCTATATTTACAAAGGGGCGACGGGGGTCAGCGTGAGAGAGAAAACGTGATTTTTTTTTTGATATTTCCAGCAGCCCCCAGCTAGGCAGCCTGTAAGCTAACGTTGACTACATGGACGACATTTCTCGTCAGTGGTGGGGGGGTCGTTTTAAACCCAACCGGCACCGACAACGTCACTATGACCTGTGGAAACCGCGTCGTCCCCGTCGCGACCGTGTGCCTAGGCCCTGGTCAAAATGTCGTCTTTTTTTACAAGGAAAACAAGGGACAGCGTAAGACAGCTCCGTGTCATTAGTATTTTTTTTTCGTTTTTTTTTTTTACCTCGCCGTTGCTCACCGCCGCCGGAGTCGCTTCGCTCTCCTGCGTCGCCATCTTCCTTGTCTCTGTGTCGCGCGCGCACACGGCAGGTCGGGAACTCGCACTCGTTTCCTCGCGCGATCTCAGCCGACGCGTCACGATGACGTGAACTTGCCGGTGACGTGTACACATCACGCTGCGAGTCACGTGTTAAGTGAGGTTTTCATTCTAGCTCACTATTATAACTTTAAAGTACCCCCCCCATAATTATACAAATAAATAATAATTAAAAAAATAACAATAAAAAGCGTCCATGCAATTTATTGACTTAGCTCAATATTTATTGGCCTCACCCCCACCGACAATGAAGAAACCACATTTAATGGGCCTGTTTTTTTATGATATATATTATCAAATTAACTACATGGACATCATTAAGTACAAGCGTATTTTATGAAATGTGTTTTGTCTTTCTGAATCTGAGAGTCAACTATGAGCTTAATGCGTAATTGTTCACGCTTTTCCGGCAAACATGTTATAGTTTCCCAGACCTTTAGGTTGGATCAAATATTAAGTTAAGTTTAATAAAGTCATATATTGAGAGCATAAAATGTGGTTATTCAGGCTGGAGTACTCTCACATTCATTGTGAATGATGAAGAAATTAATGAAAGATCGACAAAATTTATTCAAATGAAATGATTTACATACAATGCTTTAAAGTGTCAGCTGTCACTGCATTGAAGTCGGCAACTCTTTTCTATTTAACACACTGTCAAATATAGTGTTGGGCTACTCATCAAATACAGTTACAGTATTGTTAGTCAGTTTTCATGATCTACACACTAGTACACACTATATACAAAATCATATACAACCATCTTTATACAGTCTGCCAATTGTAGAAAGTTGCTTGAAAAAGGTTTTACTTACTAAAATAAAACATGCAATATGAAATTTGTATCCCCAAGTCAACTTTGCTTACACGTGTTGGAACTTGGTACTCCTGGAGTGGAGAAAGTGCATTCAACTAAACCCTGCAAGTGTTAACCAGACCCCAAGTATTCTTGCCCTGCATGCAGCAAATAAACCTTTGCCAACTGTCCAAACGCGACTTTAACAAACACTCTTTAAAATCAAGCACAAGCACAAAATATAATTTGAGCTTGTGAGTTTGAGTAGCAGAAAACTAAATATTGGAACTGGCTGAAATTACTGTGCCACCTCTTTTCCATCTGGATGGTAAATAGGCAACGGTAAAACTTGAAGATTAAAATTTAAGGCAGAACAACCATATTGAGTGACATGAAAGTTTACATCTCATCCAGGCCATAGTCCTCTTCAGGGAAGTCTCCCACAGTAATGTTCATGGGCTTCACAAATGCGCCATATTTGTTCTCGCATTCAAAATATCGCCTCCCATTGACACTGCAGGGGACAAAAAATAATAATTAGGTGACACAATTGATATCAATATGGTTAATCTTCAAAGTGCAAAATGCTACAAACAGCGGTTATACCTTCCATCATGTTTGCCATGGGGTTCGTCATACTTCACTCCCACCCAGTACCCTGGCTTGAAATCTGCTGTACCTGCAGCCACCATGCGAAAAGATGTCAGTGAAAGTCTTTCTCCCCACATTCATTCAATTATTTAAAATCCTTATTACATGCATTAAGCTGTATAACAATTGAATATACCACTTACCAACATACATAACTGTACCAATCTTGGTGGGTTGCCCGGCGACTTTTATCTGGCAACGGTTACCAGTTGTAATTGCATTAGCAGCAGCTTCCTCCTTGGCCTCTCGAGCTGCAAGCTCACTTTCTTTGATTGCCTTTTCCGCCTCATTGAATGGACCCATTCGTTGCTTTTTTAGAAAGGATCTCACAGAATCTAAGGTATAGAAGATTTGTTGTAGTACATGTACATGTTCATGATTTCAGTCAGTACAGTGCCTTAAGCATGATTTCACACACCACAAGTATTTCTTGGAATTCAGTGCCTCTTCTTGCAAAAAGCTAATTCAGCTTCAGTTTAAATCCCAAGAAACATTGTTGATTCTATAACAAGAATAATTTGAGCAGCCTTAATTATCCCAATTTAATACCTGTTTTACACACACACACACACACACACACACACACTATCTACATTCCATATTTGCACGTGTTATAACAAAAGGTATGTTTGGTGGCATTATGAGTGTCAATTATTACAAGTATGTACTATACTAACACATTCAACATACACATAATGTACCTGTTTTCTTTTCATAAGCATCATCAGACATGTTGTACTTCTCCACCTTGGACAGGTCACTGAACTCTCCTTCCTGAGCTCCACTGCGGTCAACAACCTGTGAGATCACATAAAAGTTCCACATTTTCATCTGTAGCTAAATAGAAAAATGCACTCTCGCTGTCACTGTAGTGAGGACAATAATATCCCCAAGGTTAAAAGTAACCATTGAAAATGGATTGCCAGGCCACTTAAGAGCAAAGCTATTCATATTTTATCTTCACAGCTGCTATATTGGTTCTTGGTGGCTACACCAAGTATAATGCCAACTATGATGAATGTGGTTCGACTTGCATTTAAGTGTGGACAATGTAGTATGAAACCCCAAGTGATATGTAAATTACTAAATCAAACAAATAAGCAAATTACTAACCAATCAAACAGAAATCAGTGGAGTAAAAAAGATAACCTACTAATTGATCCCAGATGGGAGATTTGGGAGTGTACACAGTTTCCCCTTTCAAGCATTCATGGCAGACCAGACCAGCATCACCACATTCACACCCTACAATTGTAAAAGCTGACAAGAGCAGTCCAATTGAGAAACTGTCCCATCATCCAACATCGACCTACGTGTATACGGCAGTCATCATCTACAGGGTAGGATCCCAGCAGGGCGTCGTTGTCATCAAGTTTCAGCAGGAACGTGTCATTGGTGCTGAACAGCTCCAGGTCCATGCAGGAGACAGGCGTCCCCACAACCATCTCCAGCTTACCCTACATGCATGGGCAGAACAGTTTAAACATGTCTAGACCCGGTGGCAGTACAACATCCAAAACCGCATGGTTATGCTTATTCTTATTATGCATTATTACCACCGCACCTTAAATTCGGCTATGCTGATGCCTCGGTTGTATTTTTTAATCACTTCAAATGAGCTGATGGTGCTGGTCAGCCGCACAGACACCGTGGGGTTGGTCACCACCGTCATGCCACCGTCCATGTTTATCTGTGGAAAACAGATTTCATGATGAAATTCATGATGACATTACATTATTGTCCACAATGTCCAACGTGTGTCGCCCTGTGCATAAACAGGGGGGGATGCTTTCCAGTGGTATCGCATGGGGCGGAGGGCGATTTAAGCAGATTTATCCAACAAGCTAGCTATTGTTACCAAAGTACCGTTGGATAAAATCGGTTAGCTCAAACTAGCTTAGATAGCATGCTTGCCATAGTTACTTACAGATATGTCGTTCGGTGTTGGTGAAGAAGTTAGGAGGAAAAGAAAAACTAGAAACTCTGTACCAAACTCAGTCGCTGTAACTCTTATTAGACTGGTGCTAATATAATTCACACGGTAGAGCGACCTGTGCTGCGGTGCTGACTGTTGTCCTGCTGAGCCCACAACGACGACGACGTGAGCCTGGCTTCCCGCTACGCCTTGTTCTGGAAGGTTCCGCCCTCCCACCATGTGACTTTCCTCCAGTGGAACAACAAGTCGCACAGGCGACAAATGAAAACGCGCCTAGACAAAGAAACACCCCTGACACGCCCACTTTGCACTTGACAGACAGGGCCGTTAGCAAATAGGAATGCGGGCAGTGCAGCACGCGTTGGCTTGAAGCGACGATCTGGGATACGACCGCCTAGTGGCGCTACAGGCATTTTCTCTGAGTTGCCAAGAAAATGACTGACATAATTGAAAACTTATTATTGCAATGCCATTTTGAAGAAAATGTCCTTGGAAAAAAATAAAAAAATAAAAAAAAATAAAATCGTGTATCGTACATCGTACATTTGGGTGACCTACTTTCATTTGAGGCACATTTGTTCTGTATCCATGCATATTTTACTAATTTTACTTATTTGGCTATTATTGTTTATGCATGATATATA
>JAOPJH010000045.1:634123-644957 GCA_027122575.1 Merluccius polylepis
TGTGTGTGTGTGTGTGTGTGTGTGTGTGTGTGTGTGTGTGTGTGTGTGTGTGTGTGTGTGTGTGTGTGTGAATGACTATTACTGGCGAATGACAAAGGGGATCTGCTTTGAGCATTTCCCCCATTTCAAAATAAAAGCCTCTCCTGTGTCGGTGTTGCATTGATGTCCACGTGTGCGCGCGTGCATGGGAGCATTTGAGTCGGTCCGCCATTCACTCAAGGTCCCAGGGGCTGGTAGGAGTCTCCGGGCTCTCGGGGGATGAAGACTTCAGAGAAAAAAAGGGAGAGACACAGAAACAGAAGGAATAGAAATAAAGACGCCACAGTTGGGAACGGACGGCAGGTGGCCAGACAGCAGTAGAATACAAAAAAAAATGAACAAGAGTGCATAAAAAGCGAAAAGCCGCTCAGATCCCTTCACTTGTCACGTCACATCGAATGGAGAAGCGAAGGAGGTCGAGCATGTGAGGAGGAAGAAGAGGAGAGCGAGAGATCAGCCATCTGTCCTTCAGTAGGAATGACCCTGGCCAAGGTGTCCTTCCTGCCTAGTTCAGCTTTGCACAAATACATTCAGCATGATATAGAGGGCAAGAAAGTGATGAAAGGGAATGGGAGCGAGAGCACTCAAAGAGGGGTGACCGACAGAGATAATAGGGTGAGGGTGGGGGTGGGGGGGGGTGCGTGGGATCGTGTGTGGTTTTAAATTTGAAATAATTCACTTGAATGCGTTGAGCACGTAAAGGTTTCAAGGAATTATTGTCAATTTTGGTTTGTTAAAAATAAAGTAATTATCGAATTACTTGATGCTGCTTTTCACGTCTACTTTACTCATTAGATTCCTTTATGAGAAGCGAAATTAATTTTTCATCATCGGTCAAATTTGTTGTTGTTTTTTTTACGTGCAAATATGGCTCTTTTATCGGAATGAACAAACGAAGCGCGTCGTCGTACACTCGGAGTTCAGCGCAACGCGACCGATTGCGCCGGGTGATTTTCCGTATTGCTGGACGAGAGAGAGCAATATGTGCTGTGCGCGTCGACGTGTGCGTGTGCGCGTGCGTGTGTTCTGTCGGTCAGTCAGAGCGCCAGCAGAGAAGGCGAGTTCAGGGAATCAGACGACTGCTCGCTACTGCTGTTCCGCTGGTTGACCCCGCAGGCTCCCTCTGGGTAGGTGAACACAAATGAAGATGTGTATGAGGGGTTGAACCCGCCGTCATGGTTACCACCGCCACCACCACCGCCACCGTCGCAGGCCACCATCTGGCAAGGCCCGCTGGACGCCTGCTGACTCGGGCCATAGAAAGAACTAGAAAAGGCTACCTCCGGCATTAATCCTGGCGGTGGGAGCTGCTGCTGCTGCTGCTGCTGCTGCTGCTGCTGCTGCTGCTGCTGCTGCTGCTGCTGCTGCAGGGGCTGGTGGGCCTGCGAGGAGGCCGGGTGAGGGGTGTAGGCAGGAGGCAGGAAGAAATCGTCTTCCTTCACAGTCAAACCCACAATGGAGACGGCGTGCTGCAGGGCCTGGGGAGCGAGCTGGGCCCGGGCTGGAGGGAGCTGGACCGAGGACTGCTGCTGCTGCTGCTGCTGCTGCTGCTGCTGTTGCTGCAGCTGCTGCTGCTGCTGCTGCTGCTGCTGCTGCTGCTGCTGCTGCTGCTGCTGCGGGTCCTGGTAAGGGATCTTACAGCTGGGCTGGTGGGCCACCAGGACAAACTCCAGACGCTCCTTCTCCTTCTGCAGCTCGGAGATCTCGGCCTCCAGCTCGGCCTTCTCCTCCTCCAGGATGTCGGTCTCCTGTGGGGAGGGAAAGTGTGTGTGTGGGGGGGGGGAGACACAGAAAGGTTCAGGGGTACAGGTAAAGAAGACACAGACAGCTATTCTGTGTGTCGCTATTCTGTTTGCTATTCTACAGTTGCAGAAACATTTCCAAACAGAAAGCATTCCAGTGCAGCGATCCTCTTCTGATAAGGGTTTCTAAATTAAGACGATGCACTTAAACACTGCACTCATCTTAACAATGGTGACAAGAGCTTAGAAACAGCATGTAAACACGCAATAATACACACGCACACACAACACAACACGCACGCCGGGGGCCCTACCGACTGCAGCCTATCGGTGAGTTCCCGTCTGCGGTTGCGGCATTTGGCTGCGGCCAGTTTGTTGCGCTCGCGGCGAACGCGCCTCTTGTCCTCCTCCTCAGGGGTCAACTGGCAAGAAAAAAACAAAAGTTTTGTTTTCAATCTTGTTCAATCAGCTTCTAACGATGTCTGATTATCTGAACACATATATATATATATATTTAGTGACACACACAACCGGGTTCCCCCATATGTGTGTGAGTAATCTTGGAGAAAAAAAGAAAAAAGAAAAAACGGCACAAGCACAAACACTTACTAACACACCAACATCGCCATCGTCACTCACAGACTCTTCCCGCGCGCGGCGGCTACGGATTCTGGAGGAGCGGACGGGCCCCGGCGCCCCCGACCCCTGGGGGTCCGCGCTAGAGGACGGGAAAGAAGAAGAGGACCCCGCGGAGTAGCTGGGGCCCGGCATGTCGTAGGGGTCCACCAGGGGCACGGGGTGGGTCATGGCGGAGGCGCCGCCGGCGGACAGGCTCTGCCCGGGGGCCTGGGAGGAGATCAGGGTGGGCTGCACCATCCACTGCAGGTCCTGGCTGGTGGTGATGGCGGTGACTGTGGGCACGAATGAGCCGGGCATCTCCACCGCTGCAACGCTGCCACCTTGTCCACTGCTGCCTGCTACGCTGCTCAGCCCACCTCCAGCTGGCACACACTCCTGGCAGGGGCACGACGGGGGTTAACATGTGTGTCTGTCTGTCTGTCTGTCTCTCTATCTGTCTGTCTGCCTGTCTATCTCTCTGTCTGTCTGTCTGTCTGTCTATCTCTCTATCTGTCTGTCTGCCTGTTTATCTCTCTAATTGTCTGTCTGTCTATCTCTCTGTCTGTCTGCCTGCCTGTCTGTCTGTTTATCTCTCTATCTATCTGTCTGTCTGTCTGTCTATCTCTTTATCTGTCTGTCTGTCTGTCTGTCTGTCTATCTATCTATCTATCTATCTATCTATCTATCTATCTATCTATCTATCTATCTATCTATCTATCTATCTATCTATCTTTCTATCTCTATCTCACTGGCCTGCATGCACGTGATAGATGACAATGATCGTGTTTGTGTTTTAGCAAAACAGAATGACTGGAGCAGAACATGTGCGTATGTTTTATGAAGAACGTCAAACAGCTTCACTGTACTATTTTTCTTCTCGGTGTGCAACTTTAAAACCTTGTGCAAACACACCCTCCCTCCGTGTATGTCTAAATATTAAGGCAATCCGATGGAGATAAATGCCGTTTTTGTTTAATAAAAGTCTGTGCTGTTCAGTTATCTAAATGTAGGCACTTTTATACAATTACAACTTTTGCCATATTGAAACTATTTCCATTCTAAGAACATCATTACACCCATGAACAACTCTTCCATTAATAACTTTTCTTGATATAATCTCCGGAAATGCAGTTTCGTGATTAATGCATTTAATCAATTCTACTACAGTAGAGGCTTCCAGCTGTTTCCGAAGGTTTTCTTCTACTTGGCACAAGCACAAACCGACCATTGAGGAGTTCATACCTATTTAAATATTTACCTACCTTTGTCTAGGTATATAGTTTACTGTAATGTGTCTAGATAGAAATAAAGGCAGCATAGCACAAAGAGGCCCTGAAGAGCCATTGTTTTTGTATGAGTGCACAACTGTTCCAACTGCAAAAAAATAAAGTGTGTTTTCTTGAAAATTCATGGCTATCCCAAAAAGTACAACGCAATTCTGGAAAATGTATGTACAAGTATGTGCTTATTCTCAAAAACGTAGTTCTCAGCAGAGGAAATGCAGCTTAACGAAGAACATTTGGTACTTATTGCAGAAAATGCATATTCAGGAAAAATACAGCGGTCATTCTGGAAAATACAATGTTCATTCGTGAAAACACATTTTCTTTTTTATCGCGACAAATGCACTAGGCAACGTATAAAACGCAGTTAGTGCAGATAATTCAGTGCTTATTCCAGAAAATGCTTTTTTCTTCTTCTTTAAAAAAAAAAAAGAAAATGTCAGAGATGTCTCCTCTGTAGCTCGTATCCTGTGCTCAATATCTTGCTCAAAGGCACCCCAGCAGAGTTGCTGGCTTACAACATTGAGCTCAAATTAAACTTAAGGACAACCTTGTTAACTGCTCCACTTCCCAGATGATATACAGTATTTAAAAAATATATATAATTCATACATTCGGAGAGTAGGTAGTGTCATGTTTGTGTCTTGCTCAAGTTTCACATTGTGCAGCTTGCCGACGAAAAAGAAAATCCTCGCTGCGTTTTCCCACCACCAGCTTGGAAATGTTCGTCCAGATGTTTACCTTGAAGTGTTAAGACTGTTAAATAAACCATTTTTCAAACCGTAATACGCCGACTGACCGGCTAAATGCCACGGTGAGTATGCGGCGGCGTAATGAAATGATTTACACGACGAGCCTCAGGCAACGCTGTACGCCGCTTGTCAGCAGCCCTGAGAGTCGACTTGGTAGTCAAGTCATGTAATCACAACGCAATACTTCTCACTTGAAATGTCTTCACCCACGTAGAAGCTACGGAAATGTACAAAAGCAGCACATTATTATCTATGCTGAATTTGTTTGGTATATTTTGAAAGACGCACAATTATTTAGTCACGCCTCCTTTCCTTTTCAAGCAATCCTGCACATAACAACGGCAGCGGTTTGACCAATGATCCCGTCGTCGATGATCTCGTACGCCATATTTTCTACACGTTCACCGACCCAGGGAGGGGGGGGGGGACAGGGGTACACACAGGGCCGCGCGCAGACATTTTAGGGGGGGCCTAAAAAAAAGGGCACTATTCCCACCGCGATGTTACTGCACCGCCGCGGCCCCCGCCATCCATAATCACACACTATGTTCATTACATGGGACCTGTTTAAATTCTACTGAAACGCGTTAATCCATGAAGAAACCACCGATGTAATGTAGTAATGCAAGTCGGTCAGTGTAAGTAATGCAGTCAGTCTACCTTTCATTATAAGTAATGATGATTGTAGATCAGCAGTCCTAGTCTGACATGCTTGATACATAAGCCCCCTGAATTTGGGCGTTCAAAACTTCCTTCTGTTTTCATGTTCTGTGTGATTTTGTTACACTGCGTATATTTTAGAATAAGACACGGGTACAACTACTGAGCTACAGTTTGATTTTAGCAACATGTTTTTAAGCATCACACTGAAAGGAAAAGAAAGCACAGTATTATATTATATTCAAAAACACACACACACTCACTGCGACATCCCCAAACAATAATACACTTTTAAACATCAGGTTTTTAGAAAACTGGCTATAAAGAAAAGCGGGAGGACTAATCGCTAAACTACCAAAACTATGCAAAACGTAAGTACCGGCTTCAGAAATTAATCGCATATTTAAGTTAGTAGTTAAGTTAGTAACGACGCAATTACAATGTGAAGGCGGCAAGTCCTACTGTTATATATGACATAAAAAGTGAGTAAGTGTTGTTTAATCGTGGTTTCATGATTAAAACAGTGCCTTCCTTAGTGATTTCATTCACTGTAACCAAACTGCGGGGGGGATTTATTCGTGGATACTACTACACATTTCCCTCTTTATATTTGATAGAATTTCATAACAAATAAAACAAAATCAAAAAAAAATTAACACCAGCCAGAAAAAGGGCACTTTTGCCTCTGAGGGCCAAGGGGCAGGGGCTCAGGCCCCCCCTTGGGCCCTCTCTGTGCACGTGCCTGGGTACACGCCACTTGTGCGAAAGCGATACTGGCCGCGTGGGGTATTCACATCCACCCCCCCCGCCCCCACCTCCCCTCACCTCCCACTCCACCTGCACCCCCCCCGTACCGCGGACGAGAGCAGAGCACAATGGTGTCATTGAGCGCGGGGGCCGATTAACACATAAAAGCGACACGGGGGACCCTGGCTGGCGCGTCCCGCAGACACTGGTGCACACGCACATGGAGCAACGGGGCCATTCACGCGGAGCCAACAACTTCTGTGAGGAGCCCCGCCTCCTTCTCCTCCTCTTCCCCCTCGCCATATCTGATTGGTGAGCTCTTATGTTGGCGCAGTGCGCTGTGAGTCAAATGGCGTACACCCAATCAGATTAGCAGCAAGATTGATTGATGAGGAGAGAGAGAGAGAGAGGGAGAGGGAGAGGGAGGGAGAGGGAGAGGGAGAGGGAGAGAGAGAGAGAGAGGGAGAGGGAGAGGGAGAGAGAGAGAGAGAGAGAGAGAGAGAGAGAGAGAGACACTAACACAAGACACAAGCCAAATGCATCATTTACAATGTTTTCATTACTGGATTTTTTTAATTTTATTGTTATACTTGGACTCAAGTAGATTGGAAAGCATTGCATTTAAAACATATACAAATATGTTTGCAAGCAGCTTCTTCATTCTGCTACTATAAGATGTCAGTAAGTTGTAATGTAGGCTACATTAT
Source organism: Merluccius polylepis (assembly GCA_027122575.1). Lineage (NCBI taxonomy): Eukaryota > Metazoa > Chordata > Actinopteri > Gadiformes > Merlucciidae > Merluccius > Merluccius polylepis. The sequence continues at coordinate 640,672 of JAOPJH010000045.1, forward strand.
TAAATGACTTTAAAACGATCAGTTCACTATCCTGATACCCTGAACCCTTTCGAACCCGTTCCTGGGTTGTAGCCATGAAACTATTTTTTAGAAGACTGCTAAGATGCTCATTGGCTCAGCAAATAATCCCAGGTGTTGCTGCTGTTGCCGTGGTGAAGAGTTAGATATATGTCCAACCATAAAAAAAAAAAAAGCCATTGCCTTTTGCCATATATATATATGATTCTGTTTTCTGAATGATATTGATTGCAGTCCTATCATGCTGTCTATTATGGAGACCTTCAGGGAAACAGTATGTCTTAACAATTAACAACAATTAACAATTTGAGGAATGCAAAAAGTACACTTTTTCCATTGTTGCGTAAGTTGTTTTATGTCCTTTAGGTCCCTGAAGATAATATACTAAATACAATAAATACTATCATGATTTTAACTAATTCCTAACACATTTCTGTAAACCAATTACAATTGAGTACCTAAAAATGTATTATATCATTGTACCACTTCCTAAAAACGAGATAGAAATAAATGCAATTTCCCTTAATTTGTGACTTTCAGGTATTATTTTACTGTTGCAGTTGTAATTTGACCACCCGACCTGCTGTGGATCCCGTTTTGTTTTTAAGTAAAGAAGCAATTAGTAGGTAAATTATAATATAAATATTACATTTTATGACTTTCATTTACATATATGTATAGTGACTCATTAGTTTAGTTAGTTTGTTTTATAATGTCGGCCAAGCAGTGGTTAATGAGCAGAGATGAACCAGGAGGAATTAATACATGGAAAATGAAATACACTCATATAGTAAATCATTCACTAAAACACAATAATATGTATGTATTCATACATCGTAACATGATCATATTATAAAACAAAATACAATGTGTTGTATGGTTTATTGTGATGATGTGTATTAGTGAGTCATTGAGGGCATAGTGGTGTTTTGCGAAATAACATGCGAGAGCATAGCAGTATCAAAGATAAATGAGTTATGATCTATAATTACAGACAGATGTAGTTCATGTTTCCCCTCTGTCTGTTCCTGACACGCTGACAGTGTGTTTACCATCGAGTATGTTGGTGATGCATGTTATAATAAGAACCAATAATGTGTGCTTAGATTAGTGCATTTGTGTGACCATTACTGAGAAAAATGTAAAACGTTGCCCCACACTTTATTTCAATAAAATAGCAACATGTGCAGATAGTCAGACGTTCATGAAAATAAAATACAACTGCATTATCTTCTATCTTTGTATCATGTAGCATATTTAACTTAGCTGAACTACAACGTTACTCACATTTAGGATAAAAAAAACAAAACAACATAGATTTTGAAGAAATGTCATTTTACGCAAATCCTTACAGCCCAATAGTTAAATTCGATAAAAGTTAGTGTCCAGAACATTGTCGGTTATCAGGAAATGTAGGGAGAAGGCATATCTGTTGGGATGAACAACCACTTGAATATGTCCAAACCTGCCGATGCTCCACACACACACACGCAGAGTGAGTGAGAGAGAGAGAGAGAGAGAGTGCGAGACAGGTGAGATAAGGAGTGTGAGAAGAGAAGATGAGAGAGAGAGAGAGAGAGAGAGAGAGAGAGAGAGAGAGAGAGAGAGAGAGAGAGAGAGAGAGAGAGAGAGAGAGACTGTGCAAAGAAAGGAAATATTGGGGGATTCTGAGAAAACGAGAGGAGAAGAGAAAGAGAGAGAGAGAGAGAAGGCAGTTGGTAGTGTGGTGTGTGTGTGTGTGGAGAGTGAGAACTGAGAGAGACAGGGAGAGTTTCCAACTGTAGGGTGCAGCAGCAGCCTTTCAAATGAGACTGTGGAGGATTTGTGTCTCACACACACACACACACACACACCAACAAATGCTGTAGACAATGGCCTAAACTAGTGGATTCATAGTTACAGAAAGGTGAAGAGAAGTGTGTGTGTGCGTGTGTGCGTGTGTGTGTGTGTGTGTGTCTGGCTACATGACTACAGATTATATCATAGGGACCATATCATTCAATTTACCATATATTCTATCATTACAAAATCTAACAATTATGTCAGTATTTGTGTATATTGTGCATAAAAAGCCTTATATTTTTGGCTGATCTATACTTACCTGTACATACACAGGCACACACACACACACATTACCTAATAGTATGATACATGATACAATTGCTTTACACCGATAATTCTTTGAATGACATTAGATAACAAAAAATATATATTACCATCTTATTATTTAAAAATATACTAACGCTTCAAAAAAATGTATTGCCGGAAATAACATCTACAAAAAAAAAAAAGATTAATTTAATCTCCCTTAACTTAGATTGGGCTCCGCTTTTCCCTTGACTCATTCACTTGTATATATATATATATATATAAATGTTAATATTTTCCTGTTATGTTAGGTAAGATCATATTGTGGTGTGTCAGAAACAAAATTACCCAAATTAACTTAAAGGGGCTATGTGTAACAAAAAATGCACTGTACTGAATCATAAAATGACCATGATACGTCATCAGAGATTATGGAAACATGCTAAGGCAAAAATACTGGCTTCTCCGATAACAACGCTACAGCCACGTTGCATATGTTCTCCTCTGAAATTTCCATTGCGGGTCGGAAGTAACGTCTGTTTTTGTTTTGGCCTGTGATTCACTATTCTCCGAGTTGACTCCGCCCACTGCCCATTTCGACACGCCGGGTTGCCAGATATGAAACAAACTGGCACACAAATACAGCGTGCCCCAGCCGCGGAAGCAAGCGAAGGAACCGGATAGGCTGAGATCGTACTCGATTCTACCCGACCTAAAAAGCCTCGTTCTGTTTACGAAAAAGCCAACTTATACATTAGCTGATCAACTTACAGTCGCTTGTCATTTTCAAAAGCGAACAATAAAATATAATGTTGCGCTCGGCTCGTCTCGCATTGCGCTCGTTCAGTGTCCTCAACCTGGCAACCCGCGTTGACAACTCTCCAATATTGTGAATTTGAAATGCAGTACCCGTTTTAAACGCTCAGTTGTGTGATATAGCTCCTTTAATGTAATCATGTGATATGGCTGCTTTAGTGTGTTAACGTGGATTACAGGAATTTCAATTGCAGGTAAACACTCACTAATCTCCGAGTGATTTCATTTTAAAGGAGCAAGTGTGTTCTGCAGCGTGTCATAGCCTGTGTGTGATATGCTGTTTACTGATCAAGTCATTTGCTGAGTTTGTTTGTTTGACGCTAAACAAAAAAAAATTGGTTTGAATCACACAGGTACGACGTTGAAGTCGGTTTCAGATTATTGATTATTGATCTTGATTTACATGTCTATCTATCAGCGTGTCCCCAGGCCGAAAATATGAATCGTTTTGATCCGATCTTTCAGGTTTCAATTTTATGTCTTAAACCACACAAATAAAACCCATGCATTTTAATACTATTTATTTATTTATTTTTCTTGATGTAGTCAAACACAAACATTGAATACTTTTATCCAAAAAGTAATAGCTATGACGACAGACCAACGTTAGGGGTGCATATTAAGAAAAGCTTGAAGCCAAAAGGCAGATCAAATACAACAGCAACCACACAGCTGCCCTCGGCGGTGTGAAGCCATTACATAAATATCATACATTATTAATAGCACCAATAATAATACAAATAATAATAACAAAGATCTAGTATCTTTTACTATACACCTGTCAAGCAAGAACAAAACAGACATCCATACAAGCTGTGTCACTGGCAAGAATGATTAGTAAATAAATGTGTAAAACCATTCATTGATACATAGTTTTTAACACCGCTGTTTCCTCTGACATTTATATATCACTTTTTAGTGGTGGTCCAAATGAAACGGCGGCTCGGAAATAAAGTCGGCAATGACTCATGTCTCCGCCGGTGTCAGTCTTACATTAATATTATGACCGTATCCATCATGCCGGTCATCTATAATGAACAGATGCTGTAAAGAACAATTTGGCGTGACACGGCAGAGAATGTTCCACTGGATCCACGCACACACACACACACGCACACACACGCACACACACACACACACACAGACAGACAGACAGACACACACACACACACACACACGCACAGACACGCACACACCACTGTTCTTGTTTTAAAGGAAACCATGCAATGCATCTGGGGAAATAGCCAAATTCTTCACAGTGCTTAAGCATACATTGTAATGGCTGGTACACACACACAAACACACACACACACACACACACACACACACACACACACACACACACACACACACACACACACACA
>JAOPJH010000045.1:671724-684383 GCA_027122575.1 Merluccius polylepis
ACACACACACACACACACACACACACACACACACACACACACACACACACACACACACACACACACACACAGTGTAGGCATTAGACACTACCTGCTGTGGCATTTGGCCAGGCATCTGTCCAGGCATCATCTGGCCAGGAGGCATGGCACCAGGGGGCATCTGGCCAGGTCCCATCCCAGGTGGAGGCATCATCCCCGGGGGAGGCATGTACGGCTGGCCGGGCATTGGCATCATGCGGGGTGCTTGGGTCATAGGTGGCATTCCCTAAACAATGGGAATATCATTGTTGCTTTAGGTTACAGAATAAAAAAGGCACTGCAGGGACTGAAAATATTTGCGTGATGATTTGTCACTTTGGGTACGGAAGACATTTGTTTGTCCTATGTTTGCTAACCGGCATAGCTGCAGCGACCCCGGGGCCCATGGGCACGGCGACTCCTGGTACACCCTTCTTGGCTCCGGCTCCGTCCGCCCCCTTGACCTTTCTCTTCTCCTTCTTGCGGTCTCGCTCCACGAAGGTCCCCTTCATTTTAGCTATGATGTCGGAGTCTAGTTTGGCATATTGGATGCGCTAAAGGGAAGGGGGATCAAAATCACACAGAGCATGAGTAAAGAATACTTTAATATATAACCACATATAATCACAATCATGTTGTGCATCTCCAAAAAGTGCACTGGTATTTGATGCACATACCATGGGCTTGTCGTAGAAAGGAAATCCCTGCATCGACCGCAGAGCATTGGAGGCGCTGTTCACTTCTTTGAATATTACGAAGGCCTGGCCCTTCATCTTAAGGTTCCGAGCCACCAAAATGTCCAAGATCTGTCCAAATTGCGAGAAGATGGCGTACAGGGACTTTTTCAACTCTGTAAAAAAGAAAAAGAAAGAAAGAAAACAGCATTAGCTTTTATTCGTGCAACATGGGCATACCGGATGCATCACAGGAACATAACGTTACCATCTTTCTTGATCTTCTCATTCAAGTTGTTGATGTAGATGGTATGGTTGAGTCGTACGTCCGGTGCAGCCATAGTCTCCTCCTAAAACAAAAACAAATGTTTTTAATGGACCAGATACAAATTAGAGATGGTTTCCTAGTACTGCTAGCCATAAGCAGTACATAGCTTAAAGCTAGTGGTCTGGTGTTAGCATGTTAGCTCCCATCAGGCTACTACAGTTAGCTTCGCTTGCTCGCTTGTATTTTGTACCGGCTGTAGGTAGGATTGTTTTAAAAACACACACCAAACCATGTACAGACAAGTCCTCGAAGGACGTTGTGGGCAACTTAACTTAAAAAAGAAACGCACAATACTTACGTGTTTGAGACAAACCGCGCTCAAAAAAAGAAACCCAACGCAGGTTACGATGAATGAAACGACACGCTCGACCGAAGCTCTCGCTCTTAAATCTCGCGTGCATACGTACAGACAGAAACGAGACTACACTTGGTACGTTCCAGGGTTTCATTGGTTGAGAAGGAAGCTGCCAAATATGGTTGCAACAACAGCATTGGTTTATTTAGCACGGAATGGCTCACTACTGTACTAATTATGTACAATGGTGGTGACAGGGGGGGGCTAAATTGCATTTGGGATGTGACATAACAGACGGACAGTGGAATAAAGCTGCGGGTTTAACACTTATAAAACTCCTGGTTGGTAGTTTAGTTAAAACGGCTAACACCGTTTTAGCTAGCCCCACAGCCTCCAGGGGCAGAGGAAACTCAACTGTAGTTACTGGCTCATCTGAATATTACAGCAACATGGAGATGTATTATAGTCATTTCGGTCGAGCCCCAGGGAATTACAATTAACGTCGATGGAGGTGCCACCACCAGGACCACCACCCCCACCTCCACCACCACCACCAGGACCACCACCCCCACCTCCCAAAGACTTGCAGCCCACCAAGAAGAAGCTGTATCAGGCCATAGCAGAAGGCAGGCAGCCCGTGGAGGGGGACCATGCTGAAGCCCGTCTGCTGCTGAGTCAGAGGGAGAGCAGGTGAGCAGCAGGTGGACATCCAGAGGTTCATGGTCCAAAACATGACATGATGAATACAAATATATCTAAATCTAGATATAGGTATAGATCTCTAGACACCTGTTCATATCATTGTGTTTCCCTGGTCCAGTTTTAGGAAAGACCTCCGGTGGATATTGTTTAACAAATACGTGCCGTCCCTCATACAAGATGGTCCACAGTAAGTGAACGCCTTTTATTTTTTTCTCCAACAGATATCAGCCCAGTGCTCTGCATGATGAGGGACGCTTCTCTCTCTCTCTCTCTCTCTCTCTCTCTCTCTCTCTCTCTCTCTCTCTCTCTCTCTCTCTCTCTCTCTCTCTCTCTGTTTTGGTCATTTTTGTTTATGATAACCCCCTTCTCTCAGCGAGCCAACGTTTTGTTTGTGGTTCTTAGGTGCGGTCTGGTGGCTTTGTGGATGGCGGCCCACCTGCGCCAAGCCCCGCTCGTCGTCGACATGGAGACTATTGTGGAGACGGCGTTGAAAAGAGGGTACACTGCACAGGGGGAAATGTTTTCAGGTATGGTCCCATCAGGGCCCTTTTATACCCCTCCCACCCCTTTTCACCACTCACACAGTAATCTACCACTGGATGATGCATAGCGATAGCGTCACTGGGATTTACTCATGATTTTATTTTCCAGCCCGAGACATGGCCCTCCTGGCAGAGGAGGTGTGTTCCTGTAAGGCCGACCTCTTGACGGGGGGTATGAGTGGAGACAATGCCTCAACAATCATTTCACATATGTGTGACGGAAAGCCTATTCTCATCCCGTATCTTTTATACACGTACACATACAATGATTGTCCCTTCCTCAAGGTGTTATAGTCGGGCCGGATAGCGCAGTGGCTAGGGTGACCGACGTCTAGCCGAAAAGGTTTTGGGTTCGATCTCACAATGCTTGCAGACTACCTCCTGTGTGATCATCCTTGAGCAAGATGCCTAACCCCCACCTGCTCCTTAATGACCTGTATCTAAATTCATTGTAAGCCACTATGGATAAAACCAAAGTGTTTACTCAATGACTTAATAGTTTACATGTTGTTGCCCTCAAATGTATTTTAGCTGTGAGTAGACGGGGGGAATTCCTTGACCTTGTGTACAGATACGATGAAGATTTCAACCATGAGCCATGCCAACATGGTGGCCACAGGGCACACTGGGCAGTGGCCTCAGGTAAGTCAGGATAACACAAGGAAGACTTTTAGTCAATCACGTTACTTGTGTGGTGTACCTGGTAGGGTCAATGCCTAGCCTACACTGATAGATTGCGAGTTCAAATCTGAGCAAAGAGGGGTAACACTTTATTTGAATGGGTGTGCATAAGACTGACATGATGCTGTCATAATCGTGTCATGACACCTGTCATGACACGATTATGAATGCTTATGACAGTCGTCATTAAGTGTCATTATGTAATTTAGTCACTTTTAATCCCAAGTTGACATGGTTTGAGATGTCTTTGTTATGACAACTTGCCATAGACCAAAACATAACCTGCCAAGTTGTCATAACAAAGACATCTCAAACAATGTCAACTTGGGATTAAAAGTGACTAAATTACAGAATGACACTTAAATAAGCATTCATAAAGTGTCATGACAGCATCGTGTCATTCTTATGCACACCCATTCAAATAGTGTTACCAAAAAAGGTTTATACTGTGCATTATCGTACATTGTTCAGGTATACATTTCTGAATTCTCAGGGTTGCAAATGGTTATGATTTGCTATTGGTTTAGAAATGGTTAAGTTTGCCATCTCTGTAGTTTCTGCCCAACATATAGCATCTGCATCTCCTCTAGGTGTTCTCCTTGGCGTAGACAGCCTGTGCAAAGAACACACCCAGCCTGACCCCACAATACCCTGGCTCCACTTGGCTGTGGACTCTGGTTCCCCGCACCCTTACACAGGAGCCAGAGAAGTTTACATCCTGGCTAAACAGGGCAAGAGCCTACGCTACCAGCTGTGGCCTTTAGACACTGTGGCTCAGAGCAATGGCCAGCTGAAGGAAATGGACCCCAAGAGGAGGAGCGACGGGACCCTGTATGTTCTACCTGAAGGCGGAGTGGAGGCCGGGCTAGCTGGACAGGTGGTGCTGCTCCACACACAGACACAGTGAGCAGACGCAGTCTCTGCTACTCTGTTGCCCAAACGAAATGGGATATTTGTGCCTTTATGTTAAATGATGACGAATCCCTTCCCTGTGAAGCCATTTGCACTGACAACGGGTCAACTCTTAAAACAGATAATACCAAAACTATTCACTTTTCTAAAAGGTTTTTTTTATCTCTGACTACATGGAAATGTGTTCAAAAATGAAATAAACAATAAATGAGGATGAGACATCTTTTAGTTCCAGTTTATTGCAGTCTATACAAAGCAGATACCTCATCAATTCACAATTATGTATATTTTGTCCCTTTAAAATGCACTGCCTTAAAAAAATACAGCACACGGGTAATGGTTACACAAAGTTAAGAATCACCACCCTAAACCAGTCCAGTTCTCACTCAACACTGTTTGAAAACTTGTTAGTTTGTAAGTCACAAATCACAAAAAGAAACCGCAAGTGGATAGGAAAGATAATACTTTGTAAACACTGAATGCTCCCATTCTCCAGTGTGCCTGGTGGGGAGTTTCCAAAGAGAAATATGATAACCCCAATATTGAGCGCCAGTTCTTCCATTATGTCAAATAGAGCCCTTTGCATTTTGTGCCAAGTTTTACGTATCTTTACAAAGCAGATCTATACCCATCGTGCTTCCAGACACCGTCGAGGTTCGTAGTCTTTAGGAAGACTCGGGACGGGAATGTCTCCAGGACAAATTCCCATCATGGACTATTGTGCCCCTTTAAGAGTCCAAATAGAGCCATGAACGTTGATGTCATTATTATAAGATGATATGGCCACATTTGTGCCATCTATGTAAACCATCAACTTTCTGTTCAATCGACAATACGAGTAAAAAAAAACTTTGCATATCCGAGCATTGTATTGACTATTTGTTATATTTTGCACAATGGTAAGGACACTACACACAAGGCATTTTCCAGTTAGAATTTCAGGCAACGAAGCCACTTAACAGTTGAGTGGGATTGTTCCAGTTTACCGCTCTACTCCACTTCATTCTCATCAGTTCTTAGTAAATCCAATCTTAATTAAACCCAACTGAGAAATTGCACCAAACATATCCCCCGATCAGCTGATTAATGTATTTGTAATAATGCATTACAATACAGCAACGTCAGCGCTTGTTTTGTTCAATGGCTTTGTATATATCCATAGTGCAATTTCCTCCAGAATGATAAAGCTGTACACCACACCACTAATTATATTTAAAAAGCAGTCCAGATATTATCTTTGCATTAGCCGAAAAAACAACAACAGTTAAACACTTAGTTTTCACTCATAGTATGGTTAGCTTTGGAAGTAAATACTTGTTTTGTACTTGGATTTTACTACCTGGGGAAAAACACATGGAATTATTGGAATGGTCTAAATGCTCAAAATGATTAGGTACAAACAGTTAAGACAATATAAAGGCAAATACTTAAATAATGGTGTATTTACAGAGATATTATGCACTGGGTTACATAAGTGATTGTTTACCAGTGTTTTAGTGTCGCTTATACATAAAATAAAATAAAAAAAAGACAGAAGTGGCCCATGACAAAAACAAAGCTCCATCTTCTGAGGCTCCACGAAGGCCACTGTCAAAAAAAAAACTTGATGAAGTACATTTTTCTGAACATGTCATACACATTTCTGACCAACAGAGGTCACCGAGGAAGAAAAGTCAAATCCAAAGTTTGCACAAAATCTTAGGCTAGGAGTTCAGTTCAGCATGTCAATATTGACTGGAAGACGAAACGCCTTTCATTCATGCTCATTCTCCCCTCGGTTAAGGTTGGCGTCTCACAAAACCACATGCGGTCACACCCCTCCCTCCCAGCTCCAGTAACAAGCACGTGTAGCGCTGGTGGTGGGCGCCACAGCAGGGGGCCACGCCCCACCGCTGACCAGTTTGAGTACAAAACAGATGCCACCCATCACGTTTGCACTGTGGTGTTTGTATACAAAAGAAAGTGATCTCCAAACCGACAGGCATCCATCTCTATGAACCCGGCCTCGCTATTAATGTCCCAACTCTGGCCTCATTTCCACGGGAATGTGAGAATTCCCAAGCCTTTGGTGTCCGCCGCCTACCAGTCGACACCAGTAGCATGAGGCCTCGTCACGGTCCCTCCATAATAATAATAATAATAACAGTCCTCTCGACTCGCTCTCAGGGCGAGCCAGGCCGTATTGTATTGAAGATGTCTATGAGGTTATCCAGCCCCCAGAGGTAGCCATCCTCTCGGTTGCCCTCCTGCCAGGGGGTCCTGTGGTCCAGTGTGAGAGGGCTGGGCAGGGGGACAGTCTTCCCGAAGTCGATCATCCACACGCGGGCCTGTCCCGTAGCGTCGTGGACAAACAGCAGAGAGCTGCCCACCACCTGGAGGGAGAACAGGGGAGATGGGTGTACTCAGAGAGATGCGTGTCTATGGTAATTGAATGTACAAGCAACTGCCATGATTTAAAGATTATAGTCATTCATGCTCGCTTTGATAGTGTCTACATATTTTTTGTTAAAAGTACATTTATAGCAATGTAGAAATAGAAACTGTGCCACTGACAAATAGCCATTTGTGTACATTTTGGGGGGCGGTAAAGAGTATGTTTTGTGTTGGATCTGATTCTTTTGCTTGTTATGTGTCCTAACCTTTCGAGCTATACTTTGGAATTACATAATCATTAACTTTTGTGAGGAACACATTGCACAACCACAATGGGTGTGGTAGGTAGGAACAGGTAGGAACCACTTCATCTTGATATGTTGTACTATGTTTCCTTTTGGCATACTTTCAATTCCAAAGGATCAAAGTGAGTAACACTTTAGGTGGAAGCAGACTTGGATACAAATGTGTCACAATTATATTACGTGTACATGTTTGTAGATGTTTCACCTCATGTGTCCTGAAGAACTCAGACTTCTCCAGCACAGACCTAAGCTCCTCCAATCTCTGCAGGTAGAGCTCCTGTTAGCAGAGAGGAAGACAAACAATGAGGGGGGCACAGAAGAAATCAAAAGACGGTTTAAAACGAAAACATCACTCGCTAGTCGCATGTTTATTTTAAATGGAGCAAAAGGTCCAGGTATCACCCTAGTGACTAACCTACCAACACGTAAATACTGTAGTTTCCTGGCCAGGAAACTACAGGGGGAGGCTGTGTGTCAGCCTCTCCTTTTTTTTTTCTTTTTTAAACAAATACTGACAATGCTCAACATATTACACATACCAGGATCTGAATGTTTCCGTCCACAAAGTCTACCAGGGCCTGCTTCACTTGCCCCCTGCACTTGGTCTTCTTGAAGTTGGTGTTGCAAGTTCCATCTGCCTTCTGTTTAGAAACACAACCAGAACAGATCTCGTCAGAAGATAAACCCCTCATTGTTCTTCTGGCAAGCAGACAAGAAATACTCCAACGAGCTATCTTCTTCATCTTGAGGAATGTCAACTGCCCTTCGCAGGTGTTTATGCAGACAAAAGGTTTAGATGCTTGTCAAGTTTAGTGTGGTCAGTGGTTCTTCCTGTATTAAACAGCTGATAAATATTTACACACTTAAGTAGGAAACGCCAGGCACAGTTTGTTCTACTTGAGAAATGTTACAGCCAAGATGCTTGACTCGGGGCCAGCATAGCCCAACCTCTGACCTTTAGGCCTTCGATACGGAATCCCAGGGTGGCCGTGGAGCTGAGGGTCTCTCTCCACTGCATGTATCTGGGCTTGAGCACCCCCTGTTGGACCTTCTCCTGCTCCGTAGGGGCCTCGGGGTCCACTGCCACCATCTTGTCGTACATATCCTTCCGCAGGCGTGGTCGCTCTCTGGCCTTACTCAGCTCCTCCTCCAAGTAAGTCCTAAAAAGGGAGACGGGAAGACGAGGTTCAGATATCAGCAGATCCGATAGCTTGGGTAATCGCGTGTCCCGCTACCAAACAGACGCATACCTGCTGCCCATCTTGCAGTCCATGATGGAGGGAGAGTTAAAGTCAGCCAGCAGGTCGTCCATGAGATTGTAGTCCTGCTCGTCCCGCTGGACCACACCGTGGTACCCGGGCACGTAGGGCTGCAGTATATCCCCCATCAGCTTCTGGAGGCAATGCTGCTCGCACTCACAGTAGCGCTTCAGCAGGCGCCCGTACTCCCCCGCCTGGAAGTTACCTTGGTGACATAGGAAAAAAAAAAAAGATGCGTTCAAAATCAAGGAAACCAGCGTCTAATTTGCAGACGTTGCAGCATTACAGGATGTGAATTTTGTTCATGCGTTGCGTGTACTTCTAACACACCTGCATGGCCGGCCAGTTGCACCCACGGATAGCGTTTCTTGAAGGACAAGACGAAAGGCGAGTAATGAACCATGGTCTTTAACTTCTGCCAAGACTTGTTCTGTAGAGACACAACCGGCACCATTATTAGAGCTTTAAAAAGGCATGTTCAAAGGTCAGAGAAACTAACACAAAACGTATTGAAACCAAAAAAAAAAAGGGAAAAAAGTGACACACACACGCACGCGCGCACACACCGACACGTGCACACGCACGTATGCGTAAAACTGTATACATGTGTTGAAACGCACTGCCGTTATCTGTATTGGGAAACACCCTCGCAAGGACGGTGTGCAACAGGGACTCTGACGCAGGAGAATCTGAGAGAGGACCACATGACACGGATAACAACATGGTGTACGTGGGGAATCAAACGCCGCGGCAGCGAAGGAGAGCTTCTGGATTCAGGTTCCTCTCACCGCAGTGGATGAGGCAAGCGGCAGGGGGAGGAACGAGAGAAGCACAGAGCTAAGGAGGGAGGGCAACAATGGTATCCACGACTCAGTGACACGAGTGAGCGAGATGAAGTCAATGTTGTGGTATTTCAAGGCAGATAGCGATCTCTGCAAAACTGTATTTACCATTAAACATTTACTAACTTAGTCCAATGGGCCTCGCCGCTCCCTCTCTCCCCGGCCGTGTTTGCACGCCAGTGCTTTTGTGGTCTTCTCGCATGCCTTCTTTCCACGGCTGGAACATTGGCGCCCGCAGTCAAACAGGATTTCAAACGGGGTTGTAGGTTTGCCAAAAACTAGACAAATGTTGCTGTTGTTTTAATTAAACAATTTGTCAGCCTAAACTTGCAACCAAGTGTCTGGGGCTATTAGTGGTATTGCATAAATTCCCCCCCCCCATGCCGAGACTGACTATTGAAGGTAGTCTCCTTAGCGATGATCAAACTTAATTTCTCAATCCATTTAACCTACAAGCTTGCATAATATGAAAAAAATATGAGCACCACATATTTGGACAAATTTCAAAAGGAGTACGCTAAACATGTTTCAACACCATCAGTCCTTAAAAGGAGTATGACAACCACACATTCATTGGATTTAAGTGCAGGCATGGCATTGGTTTTGTAGTGTTGGTTAGCTTACAGTAAGAGAATAGGCCGTGTAAGCCAGACAACACCTTTATCAGCGAACAGCGATGCTATATGGTATTACGCACCTGAGGTAGGAAGTGAGGACATTTTCCATTCTGCACCTCATGACGCGGTAGTAAGGGTGTCACAATTACGATTTTAAAATTGAGCTTTTGATTTCGATCATCAAAATCAAAAGCAGGGTCTACGATAAAAAAATAAACTACAAAACTTTTTTTTTTAGCTGTTTTTGTGGGGCATCTAGTGGCTTTTCTTTTTGTTTGTTGTTCCCGATTTTTGTTATATTTCAAATAAATGATTTGAATTTGACCATATGGCCTTAGTGTGGTACATTCCTAAAGAAACATGGTGGTTATATCACACATACCATGTAGCCTTTTATGTATCTTTTTAAAGAACAACAATTTGGAAATGTAAATAAATAAATAAAAAGTTGTCAGGGTATAAATCCAATTATCTGTTGATCTTTCCCAATCAAGACTCGGTCGTCTAACAATGGCATAGCTGTCAGTTCTGAAGAAATAAATACAAATTATATATATATATATATATATATAATCGAATCGTGACCTTAAAATCGAAAAGTCAAATCGAACCTTTGCTTTGGAGAATTGTGACACCCCTACGCGATAGATAAGACACGTGATATGAGAGTAAGCTATTTGGGTTATGGGTTACAAAAAAACCTGTTTTTCAGACATAGACAATTGACGTGGGGTCAGCTGCCTAAAAAGTAGTTGTATACTTTACATGTACAGTATGATACTGCAGTTGCACCGAGGCAGACAGGAAAGATAGTCAAAACGGCTCAGTGGAGCGTCTGCTCCGCACTCCCAAACCCGAGAGACGTACGCACCAACAAGCTGAGAAACAGCTTTTTCCCCAGACCCGTGGACAAGCTGCTGAACCCATAACACCCCCCCCCCGCCCAAACAACTACCTGTCCCCAAGTGCAATCACACACACACACACACACACACACACACACACTAAGCCCCTCCTCCCAGTCTCATTCACCCGAAGCCTCATTTGCATATGAAGCCCATTTATTAATGAAACACAAGACACTAATGCAAGGGAAATAACCTATGTTTCTATTGTCTATGTTTCTATCTTTGTTTAGTTATTGTATTTTTGACTGACTATTCATTATATTTTGATATAGATATACACACACACATTTGATTACATATATTTTATTTTAATGCTGCCAAGTGGAGTGGACTGCTGCCAGTCATTTTCATCATATTTTACTATGCAAAGACAATAAAAACTAATCTAAAGCTACATCAGATCACGTCTGTCTGGTCATTTTAATGTGACAACACCATGACAACCACCTACTAATAATACCTTCCGGGAAATTCAGAAAGGGCAAAAGGTGAAGTAGACTCAGTTCCCCGACTCCCATTTTTCACACATAGTGGTGAGCCACTGGACACACTGGGCTTTCTCGGCGTGGACTGCAAAAAATCAACACAACAGGCTAAAAAGACGAAAACAGCGAAACCGATCTCAAAACGCCACCAAAGAAAGGAAATTCAGCAGTTGAGGAGGAGTTGGAGGAGATCAGGAAATCGCTTAACTTCACGTCGGATGAACTTAGTAAAGTGGCTAAACGCGTCTTGTCTTCTTGCAAACCGTAGCCCCGCTTTTAGTCAGGTATGACGTTCTGGGCAGGAGCGCTTGTTTTACGTCACAACAAGAGCTACCTCACAGAATACCGACTTGCACACTTCCTCAAAAACGCGGCCCTGTGTTACCGCTTCGAACGGGAGCATCTTCAGAACGACCCATTATCCAAAACCTCGGATAATCGAACGTTTCTTGTCAGTGAAATAATTTTAAACGAGAATGTTTTTTGCTTAAAAAGGTTTTTTTTTTAAACGTAGAAACCAGCTGTGTGTGTGGTAAGCACAGTCAACAGTCAGGTGCATTCCTTACCTGGCAGACGGCGCGGTAATGGGGGAGCAGCAGACGAGCACCGACACACACAGGCAGAAACACTGGACCGGGTCTCCACAAGCAGAGACCCAAACTTACATAACACCTTTATGTCTGTCTTCGTCACCGCGTTGCCATTCTAAACCAAAGCTTGCTCGCTCACGTCGGAGAGGAAGCTTGCACGGCCCGTGAGGCGACACCGATCACTCACCCAAACCCCGGGCCTCCCTCTTATTTTTTGGGTGCAACTCACCAATTATCTTCTTTCAACATCCTATCCCACCCTCCATGGTGCCATCATCTCCCCGAGTACTGGATCTCCTCTCCCGGGCTGTGGGGGTGTATTCATTTACAGACCTTTTCTTTTTTTCTCTCCATTCTCCCCCATATTTTAACTACTTCCTCCACAGTTAGCCCTCTCCTCGTGTCTTGCTTTGTGTACTAACCTAATGCCCACCTATCCTCAGGTAGAGCCAGAGTTACCGACTGAAAGCCAAGTGGGGGGGGGTGGGGACATTGGAGAAAGACTGACGCATACTGTAGGATTAAGGACATACGGTAGTACGACGTCTCCCAAACAAACCCTGTTTATGTGTGCGTGTGCAAGTGTGTGCATGTAAACGGTTCTTCTTACCAAAAGGGAAGAGAACCAGTCGGACGACTATTATATACCTACGGGAGCGCTTTCAGGTGCCTTCGCGTATATATAGCAGAGGCCTGTTTTCACAAGTCGAATACTGAAAAAACCACATCCCCTCGCGTCGTTCGCTCTGCTCCTCGCGCAGCACAGACGGAGGGATTCAGCCACAGCGGCGGTGGTGACCATGTTTACGTACGAGAGCCTCTTTGCGTGCGTGCGCAGGCTTACACTATATTCACAAGTATGTACAGTATAAGGGTTTTGTGGGAGTCTGCATAATGACCCCCAAGGAACACAACTTTACACTTGTGGGGGGGGGGGGACACAAAATGCATTCTCATATGCATATAAGTCTCTGTTGTCTGCAAAGTTTCTGTGTGGGCTTACATTACGTTCAAAGAGTCAATGTGCGCTTTTGTCCCGCTTGTGTGCTCTCTCCCTCGTCTCGGCTTATCTTCATTTTCCCCTTGTTTTCTGTTCCACTGTCTCTGTGCCTCAAGGTATTCCAAGGG
>JAOPJH010000045.1:694896-711799 GCA_027122575.1 Merluccius polylepis
CACACACACACACACACACACACACACACACACACACACACACACACAAACATTCCCTCACACACATATACACACTCACTCACTCACTCACACACACACACTCACTCACTCACACACATTCACTCACACACACATACACACACACACACAACCACAAACATGCCTCATGCACGCACAAATATACAGGTTGTAGTTCTCTTTCAAGGTGTATGTGGCCATTTACACCCGGGGTGGAACTGTTTATTCCTCTTTTAGAGAAAATATACCATCCAGTTTGTATATTACTGTCGTGATAGCAGATTTAACAAACCGTTCGTGTTTTTTTTCCTAGGATAATGATGGTAAGTCCTAACCCAAAACTTAACCAGCTCTAATCTTATACCTAAACTTAACCATCTCTGACCATACCTAAACGTAACTCTACTGATGGTTTATGGGGAAGCTGAACATGTCAGTCTTGGTCCTGAGTCATTGCGACCTTCCGTTCCAGAGAAACAGCCGTGCGTACGGTACGGAAGTGATTTCTGGTACTTCCCGAATTAGTTGGGGTCGGAGCCAACTAAAAAGTCTCTACGACCTTCACAATAAAAGTTATTCAAGAATGGCTCATCTTGGTTATTATCATGAAACCCTAACCCTAATATGACACCCATTAACATTAGGATGAGTGGTAATTCGTTTTTCTTTAATAACTTTTTTTCTGAAAGTCAGAAAGACTCAGAACATACACCAGTCTTGGTCCTGAGTCACTGCGACCGTCCATTCCATAAAACCCTAACCATAATATGAAACCCTAACCATAATATGAAACCCTAACCCTAATATGAAACCTTACCCTAATAGGAAACCTTAACCCTAATAGGAAACCCTAACCCTAATAGGAAACCCTAACACTAACCCTAATATGAAACCCCAACCCTTACCCTAATTTGAAACCCTAACCATAATTTGAAACCCCAACCGTAATATGAAACCCTAACCCTAATTTGAAACCCTAACCCTAATATGAAACCCCAACCCTAACCCTAATATGAAACCCCAACCCTAACCCTAATATGAAACCCTAACCCTAATTGGAAACCCTAATATGAAACCCTAACCCTAATTTGAAACCCTAACCCTAATAAGAAACCCTAACCCTAATTTGAAACCCTAACCCTAATTTGAAACCCTAACCCTAATTGGAAACCCTAACCCTAATTGGAAAACCTAATATGAAACCCTAACCCTAATTGGAAACCCTAACCCTAATTGGAAAACCTAACCCTAATTGGAAAAACTAATATGAAACCCTAACCCTAATTGGAAACCTGAATTCTAATTGGAAAAACTAACCCTAATCTGAAACCCCAAACCTAACCAAAATTGGAAACCCTTCACCCTAATTTGAAACCCTAACTCTAATTGGAAAACCTAACCCTAATATGAAAACCTAACCCTAATCTGAAAACCCAACCCTAATATGAAACCCTAACCCTAATTGGTGATGAAGAATACTTCTTTAAGACACTTCTTGATAGCAAAGTATTTGACTTAATTAAGGCATGATCATGGGAAGACACATGGGAGCGTTTACCAAGCATCTTCCATGAGACAATGGGTGTACATGATTCTTATGAGGAAACTTTCACATTGTGGGATGGCCTCAATGCCAGTATCGTGGCTCCAGAGACAATGCGAATGCTAACTAACTTTCAAATTGGGGAGAGAAAAAGCGATACCTCTAGGTACAAAGATGCTTTATACAAAGGTTTATTTAATTAACTATATAGTGAAGCTTATGTATTTTATGTTATTTAGTTAATATATTCCACAACACTATGTTTAATGTCTTAGGGACTCCAATGAAAGCACTAAGTTTCTGATGGACCCTACGAGAGACGCCACAAGATCTTTTGTTGGACTGGCCTTCAAATTAGAGGTAAGGCATAGTGGTTTAAATTACCAGCACACTCAACATTTACACAAGGTGTTAAATGTTGAAGAACCCTCAACATGCATATAGTCAGTAGGATTTTAACATTCAAGAATAAGAAGACATTATTTAAGCTATAATCAAGTCATATTAAGCAACCATAAATGGGAATACATTTAGTTCCATGGGTTTACTTTCAAAATGAACGGCGCTGAGCATTTTTGAAACTCAACAATGTGCTCAGTTGATAAGGTGAATGAACTCGGTGCTGAGTTTACTGAACTCACATTTTTTCTTTCCCAAACAGGCTGGCCGGTTTGGTCAGCTGACATACGTGCGAGTATACCAGGGCTGTTTGAAGAAGTCTGAGTACATCTACAACACACGCACAGGCAAGAGGGTCCGAGTGCAGAGGCTAGTGCGTCTCCATGCCGACCAGCTGGAGGTGAGAAGTGGAAATGATATATCAATGAAAACAAACCCTGTGTCAGAACCATGTATTCACTAGGGATGGAAGAAATAACAAAACATAATCAAATACACGGTCCAAATCTCAGCGGGTACTTGAGTACTCGTTTTGTAGTCACTTTCTTTTTTTGTCCACTAATTTACACATATCGGAAGTCGGTTGTAATCTGTATTTTGTAAAGGCATTGGACTATTTAATGATGTATCCTTAATGAAATATCCTGCTCCAAAATACATATCAACATAATATATAATGTATTTGTAAGATGTCGGAAGAATTCCGGGTTTTCGATAGTTCTGTAATATTTCTATATTTTTCTAATCATTTGGGGAGGGAAACTTCTCATTTAAACGAGTACACGTTTTCACCCCAGTATTCACAGTATTAATCGCAATGTGAAGAAGAAACAAATATGAATAAATAAAGCCCATAAGTCCTCAGAATCAATGGAAACATAAATAATAAATAATATAATAATATATAATAATAATAATAATAATAATAATAATAATAATAATAATAATAATAATAATAATAATACATTTTACTCTTACAACCTTTATTGTTACTCACATTTTCATGAATGAGATTTTCTGGATAACCTCCACCTCTGCCAATGCCCTTTGTCTTTGCTGTTCCAGGATGTGGACGAAGTGTATGCAGGGGACATATGTGCTCTGTTTGGTATCGACTGTGCCAGCGGAGACACGTTCTCCACCAAGACCGCTTCCAACCTCTCTATGGTGGGTTCACTGTTGTGTGGAATTAGGCAGCTTTGTGCATGACCTACTTCTATAGAGATCTAGAAAACATTTGAAAATATTACTTTCATATTCTTATTGCATGAACAAAATATTTCAATACATGGTCATCCCGCAGGAGTCTATTCACGTTCCCGAGGCTGTCATCTCCATGGCCATCAAGCCAGTAAACAAGGTAAAAAACTACCTAGTCATTGGATGTATGAACAAATCATGACTCTGTGTTAATCTGTAACTGCAGCAGTTTCCTGACACGTTTTTTATATTGCCTTGTTGTTGTCCAGAATGACGTGGATAAATTCTCTAAAGGCATCAACCGCTTCACCAGAGAAGACCCAACGTTCAGGGTGCATTATGACATGGAGAGCAAGGAGACCATCATCTCTGGCATGGGCGAGCTGCACCTGGAAATCTACTCTCAGGTGGGCCATCTCAGATGTAATACTGGCATTACCATTACCAATTCGCAAATTACTTCATTTTCTCAGTTCATTTTCGATTTCCAAGGGGCGTTATCAACGGGCGCAGACCAAAATGCCTCTGGACGTAATTGGATAGACCTACAACCAATCAGAGCAATGGAACGTGTGATGTAAATTAATCTTCTACCAAATCCTGTCGGAAGTATGGAAAACGCATCTTTCTCATCAACAAAAGTGGATTGCAGTTGTTTGTTCTTCTTTTAGAGAAAATATACCGTCCAGTTAATTTAATACTGTTGCAATAATGGCGGATTCAACAGACCGTTCCACATCAGCGGCAGCCATCTTGGTTGTTTACGGTACAATCATCGCATCAAACCCGCCCCGCATTAAATAACGATTGTGATTGGCCCGACGCGGAAATCTTTCTGAATGGGACGGGCTAGATGTTCCCAGTATTCCCTCACAAATTGCACAGTAGTGACTTCCGATCTATGTAGTTATTTAAATGATTTCGTTTTTTTAATCAAAAGCGGCTTGCAGAGAGCTTTAGATATGTCATTAAGGAGCAGGTACAGGCAAGGCATCTTGCCCAAGGATGTCAGACTGCAGACATTGGGTTCGAACCCAGAACCTTTAGGCTGGCAGTCAAACAGCCTAAGCACTAACCCATCATTTGCTAGATGCATTTGCAAAGAAGCATACAGTTGTATAGAAGTCAATGGGACTATAAAGCCCAGCTTCTATCCTGGAAGACATAGTCAAAACAATGGTCTCCATAGATAGTTTTACCTTCTTCTTTCGTTTTGATAGCTACTAAAGCTTGAGCGTGTATTTGCCCTGATTGACTGGTAGCTTTGGTTTTTCCCCAGGTTTCAATTCCCCAACATTTGCGCCCTACAAGCCTCGACTACACTTTGTATTTTTCTGGTTTCAACACCACACGTGTCTTCATGATTTCCTTCACAGTTGCCACCTCCATATTCTTAAACGCTTAACAGTGTGTGGCAAAAGTCTTTGAATAAGCAATATTTTTTTGTATCCATGTTTGTTCATCCAATTTTAGTTTTTAGGCATATTTCCAAAATTCCAATACAGATGGGCTATTTTCATCCTGATACCGGGCCATCTCTAATAATGTTTGATGAAAAGCAACTCTATAACCTTACAATGCCCTTCTCCTCTTTCTGTTTTCCAGAGGATGGAGAGGGAGTACAGTTGTCCCTGTGTGATGGGGAAACCGAAGGTAGCTTTCCGAGAGACTATCACCAGCTCTGTGCCGTAAGTGCCGATCATCTCCGTAGACGAATATCTAAACACCATTACAATTACAACTCAGGGAGGCTTTGAATCTAGACATTATTTATTTGGAAGTACCTATAGCAGTATAAATCTAGAACGTTATGTCACTAATATTTATAGTACTACATTTACCACACTATTTGTGTCTTCAGATCTTTGCCAAGACAAATTGCATTATATTTGTAGCAAACATCAACAGGGACAGGTTGCAGCCCCAACCTGTCTCAACGTCTCTCAATACATGCAACAGGATGATGTGCTGATGTGCTGTAAGGGGCTGCATTGACGGGAGGTTGGCTTGTTAGTGGTCATGAGGAGGTTTACAATGATCGCATTTACGCAGTTTTTCCATCTGCAAGGCTTTCACTCCCTCTTCGGGAGACCAGGTGGCAAGTACCTTCCAGTGGAGAATCTCCTGCAACAGATTTTAGGAACAGACATGGAGGTGTGAGTCCAGCTATAGTATAGGGCCATGCGTGAGGCAGCTGATTTGTTTAGTTAGTACATTGTGCAGTTGTGTTCCCGGTGAGAATCAAACTCGTATCATGATCAGGTTTAACTTGTGGTTCCTTGTACCGCAGCGTAAACATCAAATGATTACCTGAGAAACCATCTCGTGCAGAAGAACGTCATAGTTGAACCTCAGCTGGTTGTTCAGGGTCTCCTGTTTGGTCCAGAGGGGAGGGAAACGTATATTGGTTGGCCTTGACAATGAATTTGATTTGAATTATAGCAAAATAACATTTTCTTGCTGTAGGGATTGTATCTAAGCAGAGATGTCTTCATTACTATGGAAGCATTTTTAGGACAATAATCAAATGAAAATGCAATGTTCAAAATGCAATTTTTCATAATATGAACGCATTATTGAGTCATAAATAAAATGAAAATGCAATCATCCAATTTGCATTTGCCTTTTCCAAAAATGCCCTGCTATAAAGTGGGCAATATTCAAATGCAAATGAAAATCAATTTGTATTTTCCAAAAATGCCCCCACAATATAGAAGACAGTATTCAAATGCAAATTAAAAGTCGAATCAATTTAATTTCATTAAAATGAAAATGCAATAGCACGAATTTGCCAAACAGGTATTATTTATAGGTCAAAAAAGGGTCACCATTTAAACCCAAGCATTATAAATGGGGGCCAGAGCAGCGCTGTCACTGCTGTCAGCGCAAGCGGACCCTTCAGCTTTCATGTGTGTACATTACTCATGTGTGCGATGTATTTTGCAACCAAGCTGAAGCCTACTGGTCCTGATGTTTATCTATTGAGTCCAGCTCCAGGAGGACACTATTCAATTTTCATGACTATGAGCACAAAAAGCGCGATAAGCTGCTTGTGGAGCAGCAGCAGGAGCAGGTTACACCAGTTCTCCCTCCTAGTTAACTCCCTCCTGCACCAATGGGTGCAGTTTGTCCCACTCATTTGCATTTGAATATTGTCCACTTTAAAGCAGGCATGTTTGGCAAATTCAAATGCAAATTGTATGATTGCATTTTCATTTTATTTATGACTCAAATAATGCGTTTATATTATGAAAAATAAAAAGCATTAGTGCTATTGCATTTTCATTTTCAACATTGCATTTTCATTTGATTATTGTCCTAAAAATGCTTCCATACATAACGCCACCACTCTTAAAAGACTAAAAATGCCTCAAAGATTGGGTTTTAGTATTGGTTTTAATTTTGAGTAAGTCTTGGCTTCTCTCGGACCCTGCAATTTGAGAGGCGACCGTCTGTCTTTGGGAGCTCACCAGTTGTGTGACGTTAACCACCTGGGCCATGTTGTAAAGAGTGTCCTCGCTAGATTCCTTCAGCATGACGAAGCTGGACGCCACAGTCCCCAGGTGCCAAAACGGCTTCATTTCAGGGTCAATGTGTCCATAACTGTCTGTTGGTCAATACAGTGGGCACAGGACAATGAGATTATTTATATATTCATGAAGACATCTTGAAAACTTACTTTGATCAAGATTCATGACTGACAGAATCAGTAATACATATTTGAAAACTTGCTAAAGCTCTGTCTGAGAAAAAAGATATCTAAGGATGATTATTATTCAGAATCATTTCAGAGTGTCAAAATTGTGCCTTTGTTTCTGTGCTTGGCACACATATTAGATGTACACACAGATTGTTTGACTGTGCAATACCTGGTATATCATGTCCTGACAATAGATTTAGACTTGTGTTGTGCTGGTTGTACAAGGCCTCCTCTTCAGCCCTGGTGTTTTTTAAGGTGCCCTCATACGAAGTGGTCACCTGGGGTTGGCCTTCAGCATTACCCCCTGGAAACACCACCTCCGCTGTGCACCTGTCTAGAGTGGTCTAGAGTGGACAAATCAGAAGGTTAGGTTGTAGAGGGATGAAACGGATGTGGTCTTTCAAAGTATAGTTCTGATGAGCCAATGCATCTATTCACACAAAAGCAACACGGCAGCAGTTTTGCTGTAAATACTGATTCCCTGACTTAATTCACGGTTTAGCCGGAAGTCGATTTGGATTAATCATTTTAATAAATAGACAGAGGTACTCCGGGATCATTAATATTATTTTTGGTGAATGAAGATAATTTCAAAATCATTTTAAACATAATGGTGACTACTGGCTTATTCTCCACATTTCACCGGTCTAATGGTGATTTATAAATCGGACCATCTTACGTTGCTGATCCAGTCCTGCAGGGAGATCTCCAGAGTATACTTCCTCCCTGAATCGCCCACCTTCTGAAAAATAGAACAAGCCGTTCCTTAATACTTCGTGGCTCTCCACTCAAACACCCTGCGTGAGATGTATTTAGGCAATAAGCCACGAGAGGCCATGGTTTACAGTGATTTGATGAGAACAGCTAGGGGCATTGTTAGGCAAAATAAACACACGGCAATATAAAATGCAGTCGTTTATTGAAAACAAATCATCGTTCTTCAAGCAATATAGTTCCTCAAGACAGCAAAGTGGTTGCCAGGCAACACAGGCATACAGGCTTTAGCATACAGGTGCATTAATACTTGTTTGCGGTCACAGGTGTGTTTTATAGAGAACAATCAGAATCAAGGCGTTTTGTAAGTTCAATTCCACAGACCTCTCCTCCATTAAGCGCCATGTTTCAACTCCACTCACCTCTGCGGTGGCTTTGTGGACATTGTGCAGCCCGAGCAACCAGTAGGGCGAGCCGTGGCGGGTGTTCAGGTAGTGCACGACCACTTGGGCAGCCCTCTTGGCCGGGTAGTGATTCGGGTTCAGCTTTCCGGTCATTTCCATCATTTCAACGCCTGCCTGTTTTTTGTTTTGGCGGTGTTGTAAAGGAATGATAAATAAATGAGGAGCAAGGTAGAGGTAGAATGAATGAGACAGAAGAATGAGGAGGTGCGGAGGAGAATTGGAAAAGGGAGGACGAGGTTTCCTGGGTGAAGGAACTTTGACCGTGTGGTGTGTCTAGGGAGGAGGCGCTGGTTGTGCTGTTCTAGCTTTACATAAGGAGCGGTCGCTGTAGGAGGACACAAGCTTAGAGAAAAATGTGGTTGGTGAATGAGAAAAAGCATAGCGTTGTTGTAGTGTAGTAGAAATTTGATCTTGCCTGTGAACGAAATTGGGGAAACTGTTTCTCATGCCCCTATACGAGTAAGAATTTACTTCCTGCTTGAGTTTTTTTTTTTTTTTTTTTTCAGGAACCTCCCTTTTTTTTTAAAGAGACAGGCTTCGGCAAATCTTACAAGTCACATTTTATACTGTCTCCGCGCAATCATTCTTTGTACCCTTTCCCATTGCAACACATGTTAAAGAAGAAAAGCCCACGGCTAATCATCCACATACCATATTCATATACTGTGTTGTTTTTGTTCAGCCCTTTCCCACAGAGTCGGCTGCAAAGAGTTAGAATTAGGAATTTAGTCTGAATCATTGCCTGATGAATCTGATCAAATCTATATTGTGTGATAAGTGAACACTTCCGGTTTACTTGGTCACGATGCTCAATGTTCATATGTTCTCTATTTGCCTTCAGGTTTGACTTCACCCATAAGAAGCAGTCTGGAGGCTCTGGGCAGTACGGTAAAGTCATCGGCACCTTGGAGCCTCTGGATGCAGAGAGCTCCACCAAAGTGGAGTTTGAAGACGAGACCGTCGGCACCAACGTCCCGAAGCAGTTTGTGCCTGCTGTCGAGAAGGTACGTGTGATGAATACATCCAATGTTTAAAAGGGCATGTGGAGGATGACATCTGTGCCTTTTTTTGGTTATATAACTTTTTAATGTATTAAGACGGTACTGATTCTAATTCGGAGTCCGCTATGGAAGGTACACTAGCAGGACCTTCCTTTCACCTTAAAAACATTTCCAAAATTCGTCCCTCACTTAACCCCACCACTGCTGAGACTCTCAAACTTCAAGATTAAAATCACATGATGTTTGGATAGTGAGCAGTGTATGCGTGCTCATCATTGACCTCCTTTCTGCCCTACAGGGATTCAGGGAAGCCTGTGAGAAGGGCCCCCTGAGTGGACACAAGATTTCGGGTGTCAGGTTTGTCCTGGAAGATGGAGCGAACCACATGGTGGATTCCAACGAGCTCTCCTTCATCCGCGCGGGAGAGGGCGCTCTTAAACAAGGTGGGAGTGCGGCCACTGTTGCTCTTTTTCTTATACTTGCTTTTAACTACGCACACACATGATGGCTGCCTCGCTTACCCTGCTGCGTCCATTTGGAGCAGTTGGTTGTGGCACGTCCTCGGAAATGAACGCTACGCTTCCGCAAGATGCAGTACGCACGTGAACTGTAGGGGCAGTGTAGGGGCAGTATGGGGATGGGACACGGTCAGGGGTGAGTAGGCACGTCAGCAGTGACAACAATGGCAGAACGTTTTGAAGACGAGCTACGATGCCGCCACTGTCGCTTTTTGAACTCTTGTGAACTCTTGTTGAGTTCACGGCAGACTTAACAAGATGGTGAGTGTCGCCATGTTTATTGTTACATCCAGAAGTCCTATACGGTCTGAGTTGCCCTCTAGTGGAATCCTCCAGTAACACGCAGAGTACATAGGCAAGTATGTGAGCAATTCTGTTCACGTTGCAGCCGGTTGTCTACGCGAACAAGTGTTTAAAAAGTGAGTATATCTCCGGCCTAAGTCGTTTTGGGTAGAAGTGTCTGCTAAACGACTTAATAGTGATGGTGAATAGTCAATTGTGTTAAGTTTGGTATTTTATATTCTTTGGTCTCTCTCTCTCTCTCCCTCTCCCTCTCCCTCTCTCTCTCTCTCTCTCTCCCTCCCTCCCCCCCTCCATTGTTGCTCGTGTACAGCCATGGAGAAGGCCGACACGGTCATCCTAGAGCCTGTCATGTCTGTGGAAATAGTGGCTCCAGCGGAATTCCAGGGACAGGTCATTGCCGGGGTCAACCGTCGCCACGGCGTCATCACGGGACAGGATGGAGCGGACGGATACTTCACGCTGTATGCGGACGTGAGTGTGCTGTTCTGATGCACTGCCACATAACCGTTTCAAATCACCCATCCATAGTATGTACAGTAGTTGCATACCATGTACATAGTTTTGTATATTTATTAATGTGATGAATCCTCCTGTTCTCCCTACAGGTCCCTCTAAATGACATGTTTGGTTATGCCACAGAACTGCGTTCCTGCACGGAGGTATTGGAATAAACAATAAGACAAAATGGTCTATTGGTTTCATGTGATATTCATCGTGGGAGTAGTTTTGTAATTGCATTGCAAAAATAATAATATTGGCACTCTAACAACAAATGTGTTTTGTTCTTTGTCTCAAGGGGAAAGGGGAGTATACCATGGACTATAACAGATACCAGCCGTGCTTGCCAGGTACGCAAGAGGAGCTGGCCCATAAATACTTGGAGGCTACAGGCCAGCTACCTGTCAAGAAGAAAACATGGAAGAACTGAGAGAGTCCAACTTCTGGACTGCTGCTTGGCGAAATACTGAACTCTGACGTGACCCGTCCCACTCACACTCACCCCTTCGTTCTCCCTCTCGCATCTCAAGTACGGCCTGGACTAAAAATGTGTAACTGACAATATTACATTGTACATAATTGCATATCTTAGTTCGTCATTGCCCACCCTTATGTCCACTCGCATATTTATTTCTTTGTTTTTAGCAGAACCGTTTCTTTAGTTACCTAATCTAGCGTCCGTCTGGATGGTGGATGTGAATATTTGAAGCCGAGCGTCTGAATAGGACCCTGCAGTAACTGATTTTGTACTATGTACAGAATGTTCTTGAAAGAAGTGGATACCAACATAAAAATAAAACCTATATGTCATCCTCAGTGCTAATCAATGGTGGTTTGTACAACTTCATATGTTCAGATATTTAAAGATTTGCTTGGATTTAGCTGTGTATATATCACTCAGCGGTGTAAGGTGACGAGGTGACATCGCATTCAAATACCAAAAAACTAAACAAATAGTTAGCTCCTTACATTCGAAGGCACTCTTACCTCCGCTGTGATGCGTGTGGCGTTCGGATGGTCTTCCACGTCCACCGTCACTAGTTCTGGCCTGGCGGTCCCCAGAGGAACCCCATTGGCAGCAGTCACCAGAGCCAGGACCCACAGGAATCTCATACTCATGAGTGCAGGAGAAAACACCAGCTGCAGAGAGCAGGAACTATTGGGGACTGACTGAGTGCAGGCAGGACATTGAAGCTGCTTCCCCCTGTGAAGTTATGCAAGAGCTGGGGGGAGGTGGTGGTGTAAGAAGAGGTTGTCCAGATCCTGCTGTCCTGGCACGATCTGATAGTTTTCCTCTCATCTAAACAAACTGCTCCTCTAAATCTGCTACGCGTACTCGATTAAATGTTGAGGTTTCACATGCA
This sequence comes from Merluccius polylepis, assembly GCA_027122575.1. Taxonomy (NCBI): domain Eukaryota; kingdom Metazoa; phylum Chordata; class Actinopteri; order Gadiformes; family Merlucciidae; genus Merluccius; species Merluccius polylepis. Next base: position 706,619 of record JAOPJH010000045.1, read on the forward strand.
ACACACTGCCATGCCAGGTTTTTGGCACACGAAAACATTTGTTTAAGGTAAACCTTTCCACTGCTGACGTAACGGGTGGGAAGTCAAGTACACAGGTTGTAGTGCTTGTTAACTGCCAGCCTGTGCGAACGAAGGACTGGAAAACATGTTTTTAGTTGAGACGTTTATTGGAATTTTATGGTTTTGCTAACTTTTCTCTCAAAACTAAACCCTGGATTATGCATCTCTTTAAAAATAATCTCAAGACACTTGACACCTGGCGTCTGCATTATAACATGTAGACGTATTCATAAACCCGAACCAAACAAAAACAAGGAGCAGAAAGCTACTTGCGTTGCACTTATCTTATCTATTCTATAAACCAAATAACATGGTAACGTCTCAAAACAATCACAGGATAATTTAGTCCTCAGACAAAGAACACAGAATGCAAAGATTAAAACCTCAACACCCTGAACTCAAACATTATTCATGTTGCACGCACAGCAGAAACAATGTGTGTAGTTTGGTTTTAAAATGCACATTTTACGGCTTGTGTCACAGTCCGAACATTGGAAAATGTTCTCGTCCATTTAGTGATATACAAGTACACTAATCTACATTCTGTTTTATTTTGAAATGTACAAAACATGGAGGGAGTTCATAAGCATCTGCCAATAGAGTGGTGCAGGGATGACATATTTTTGTAGGCCAACCCGGAATTAGCATCGCCCTGGGTTCCCTTGACAACAAGCCAATGGGTTTTTCCCATTGGCCTTTGCATTATTGCAGAAAAAAAGCTTTGTGACAAACAAAAGTCTATGACACTAACACGTTTTGTTAAGCAAGATAATCTTCACCAATGAACACTACTTTTATGACTTTTGAAGCGTAAATGCAATAACCAGAAGTTTTGTAATAGCCATGCAAAAGCTTCAAAATTCATGAGTGGGGTATTTACTGATGTGTTTTATGTCATAAAACAAAACGTGGCCATATCTTAAGATTGTGTAAAACCACAGACCTTAGACCTTCAGGCGTCTAACCAAAAACCCATTTCCTGCCCAGTTCCAGTCTAAAACCCGGAAATCTGTTAGCATTATGGCACTTCGGTTCTCTCGTCTCGAAGTCAATGGGTTTTTTGAATGGGTTTTTGGTTGTTTGATCAGATTTGTGGTTAGATTGTTTAATCATTGGTGAAGATTATCTTGTTTAACAAAACGTGTGAGTATCGTAAACCTTTTTGCCACAGAGCTTATTTTCTGCAATAATGCAAAATCCTATGGGAAAAACCTAATGGCTTTTTGTCGAGGGAACCCAGGGCGACACTCACTTCCCGGGTTGGCCTACAAAAATGCATCATCCCTGCACCACTCTATGCTTAACGCTACATTTAGGATACAGAGCATATCCTACTAATCTTATCTCTTTTCCTATGGGCCAACGTTGTGACGCACGCCGTGACGCGGTCATCATCACCATGGCTGCCACAACTCTGGCTCGGATGGAGGTTTTTCCCCGACGGCTGTTTGGTGCGCGGACCTTGTGACCTGTCTGCGTCAAGATTGTATCTGGACAGCGTCTGGTGTGCGGGGAGGTGGTCTATGAGCTCGTACAGCGTGAAGATGCAGAAGGAGATCTCGTCGTAGGCCGTCTTGGTGCCGCACTCAAACAGGCAGGCGAAGGCCACGACGGGCGGGACTCCCGGGGAGGGGGACAGCTCCAGATAGGCCAGGTCGGAGTAGGCGCTGGGGCCCTCGTAGATCACCCAGGGCCCCGACCAGCTGTCCGGGTCCCGGGGGAATGGGCTGAGGAAGACCCCGAGGTCCTTGCGGGCGTTGGGCCATGTCGGGTGGGAGTAAACCACCCAGGTCGGGGTCAGGAAGTTTTGGGGGGATTCGATGGCTGTAGCTGCCTGTGTGGTATTGGCTGCAGACACAGACCTGCTGAAATCTGCTGTAGGTAGAGAGGAGGACGGTTGGAGGGAGTCACTGAAGCCGGTGTTGTTGGCGGACGTGGTGGAACTGGGTTTAGAGCAGCATCCCGAGGTACCGTCCGTGCCGCTTCTGGTTCTGCTCGGTTGCGCCATGCAAGATGTCCAGTGTCTGGACCGAGTCGGATGAAGAAGAGAGAGGGGGGAGCCGGGGCGCCGGCTACCTCTGTGGGGTTGACGGAGTCGGATAGGGGCGGGGAATCCCACAACGCTACCGTGGCAACCGTTCTGAGGCTCCACCAGCCGCTGCACCAGTTGTCCCTCCTGAAACACGGCCCCGTTGTCCAGACTCAGCGCCTGCACCCGGCACCCCAGGGGGCTCCGCGCGTTACAGTACAACACGTTGGCGCCGTCCTCCTCGTCCACCGACACCATCTGACACTCCACGCTGTCTGGGCCCGGCACCGCCTCCCCAAACCGCCAGGTGCTGCCGTGGGTGTCGCTGTGGAAACAGAAGGAGCGCGGCGTCGTTGTCTGGCACAGCTGGCTGAAGAAGCACTTCTTGCGGTCGATGTGGTAGGCGTAGGCCGGGATCAGCAGGCGGCCCGACTTGAGCTGAATGCCGTGGCCGGGGCCCAGGGCGAAGGTGGCCCACTCTGGATGGATGGATGGATGGAAGGAGATGAGAGAAACATGAAACATGTGTAGTCATATTGATTTGTTGGCTCTAGAGTGCACAGATTGTTCTGAGCGTATGACTAAAACGCCACAGGCTTTTTGAATATTTTAAAACCCACTGTATCTTTCAGTTGTTTTTATTGTGTATTTTGTTGTATTGTATCCTCTATTGCAGGGGTCATCAATTAGCGGCCTGCGGGCCAAATCCAGATCACCAATGCTTTTTTTTCCTGGCCCCCCAAGCCCCCATGCAAAATATGAATTATGAAAAAAATCAGACATAGAAAATCTACTAAAAGTACATTTTCTAAAAAGGCAATATTGTTTGTTAGTCTTGCACCATGGTGAATATTTCAAATTTATCTTTTTTTTGTTTTACTTTTGTTTTTGTTCAATGACCAATCATTGCAATTAAAGTCAGTGACGCAACTTATTTGGAGCACATATCTTTCGACAGGAGTTTGATAGGAAAATGTGGATCTTTATGTTGAATTTTTATTCAGCATTAAGACCTGCACATTTGGACCTAAGTAATTAATTTGTGCTGCCAGCAAAACAGGTTACTTTAAGTAGAAAAAAATAGTGCAATGTCAAAGCTTTTGCTCAGCTATAATCTGGCCCCTGGCTAAATTTAATTGACGACCCCTGCTCTATTGAATATTTCCTTTTCTTCAATTAATTTTTCTTTCAATTCTGCTGGTACTAATTTAGGATCATCTTTCGGTTATCATTTATCATGCCATCATTCTGAATATACATTGTGTAGCACTAGCATTATTATTATGGGTATTATTCATTACAGTGTGAAAGCATAAACTTAACAGAAAGTTCAATCATTCTATAGATTATTACTAAGAATACCTTTAATGGTGTCCCCTATGACCCTCTGGGTGAGGTCCGTGGTCGGCCCCCAGGTGTCACCCCCGTCGGTGCTGGAGACGCAGCAGAGGCGCGTCACGTTCTTCCCCGTCACCAGCTGGAAGGACTCAGAGATGTGGCCCAGAACCGAGATGAAGAAGAGGAAGAGCGTGCCCGTGAACTCGTCGTACACCGGGCACGGGTTCATGGAGCGGTACCCCGGCAGGTGGGCAGTGCCCAGTACACGCATGTCTTCCCACTGGAAACGTGATCCAAGGAAGGAAGGAAGTGATCGGAAAGGAAATGAGGAAAACAGAAAGAGACGAGAATGTTGGGTTGATCATCAAGATAGGGAACACAATTTTACAAATGTTAAGGTGGAAGAGATGAACGAATGAATGAAGAATATGAGCATTTATTTTTATTAAAGGACGCAGGCCAGGATACAGTCTAGTGGTTAGTATGCCTCTCAGCCTCTGTCCACTGTCTGCCTGTAGGCATCCTTGAGCAAGATGCCTAAGTACCTGACATGTATCTAAGAAGTAAAAAATCAAGTCACTTTGTACAAAAGTTAATAAATAGCAATAGCAACATTTGAACACATACTCTACTTCTACTTCCATTAGTCAGAATCAAGTACAACATCTACAAAAATCTCTCCCAATAATAACATTAAGAGACGAATAATACAAATACACTACAAGTGAAAGCCTTGGGGCAGCTATATATTGAAAGCATCCCACCGGTGGGGAGTAACACTGACCTCCACATAGTTTCTGTAGAAGGTGCCTTTCCTCATGACCAGCAGATGAGCCTGAGAGTCGGACGGACTGAGTCTCTCCTCGCAGAAGGCCAGGAAGGAGTTGGTGCGCTGCAGGTAAAGCAGCGCCGGGACCCGGTAGGTCACCCCGTTGGCCTCCTTCCGGAACAGCACCGACCTCGCCGGGAAATATGGGGATCGCATGTTGCACCCTGCTCTGTGTGTGTGTGCGTGTGTGTGTGTGTGTGTGTGTGTGAGAGAGAGTGGGACGGACTGGTCTTTCACCCGATGGTTCCCAAACTGTTTAAAAGAGTAAAAAAGGCAATGTCTGTCTGGGATGTAAGAATACTCACATGTCAGGAGGATGTGGTTGCTCTCAGCCACTGATGTGACAACACATCTGTTTACGACTCGAGTCTTTTTCTTCTACATATCAATTAAGTAATTATAACATCACATCATCACATCATCAACACATATGCGACTGAATGTACACTGAAATAAAATATCCAGAATATAAAACCTTAAATCAAGTAATAACAAAACAACAAACTACACAACTTACAACTTAAGTTAGAGCACTAACTTAACACAGGTTTCTTCATCTGTTTGCGGCCTATTTCCCGCCATGTTGCATACACACCTCTTGCAATTGCACATCAATGGTACTTCTCTAAATAAATGAAGAAACGAAGAAGACATTTTTTTTAGTTTTTCAAGTTGATGAACCGCAATAGATTACTTACAGCCAAGTCTTTTGGTTGTCGTATGAATTCAGAATCTATGTGTCAGCATGTGAGTACACTCTCTTTCTCACCGTCATACATTGTGTAATATGACGAGCGAGAAAGAGAGAGAGAGACAGAGAGAAAAAGAGGGATCGAGAGACAGAGAGAAAAATATAGAGAGAGAGAGAGAGAGAGAGAGAGAGAGAGAGAGAGAGAGAGAGAGAGAGAGAGAGAGAGAGAGAGAG
>JAOPJH010000045.1:840047-851555 GCA_027122575.1 Merluccius polylepis
GCGCGCGAGAGCGCGAGAGCGAGAGAGAGACAGAGAGAGAGAGAGAGAGAGAGAGAGAGAAAGATTTATTTTATTTATTTATATTTTCCTGTTTAGATTACATTATGTTTTCCTGTTTTCGATTACATAATTATATCCTGTTTTAGATTACATAATTATTACATGATTTTTGGTCTTTGTCATTTGCTCCCATCACATTAATAAACATTACGGGAAAAACTTTTGACTCGTCCTTGACGACAACCAACCAACAAACAAACAAACAAACAAACAAACAACCAGCAAAACAACAAATAAGTCGCAGCTCAAACCCTCCGCTCCCCAGACGCACCTGGACGCGGCGGCCGCCCCGCGGAAGAGGAAGAAAGAAGCCATTTCCGCAGCATGTGTGTCCCTAAAAAACACACCGCGTTCCACGGCCGTAACGTAATACAAACGCGGCAACGACGCGGCAAACGCGGCGCCGCACCGCGAAAGAGCACCAGCCAATGAGCGGCGCAGGGAATACCCCCACCTTCTGGTTACGCGCGAGGCCCGTCGTCGTTTCCACCGGCATTCCCGGCGTGCATCGCGCGGCGCGAGCGACCTAGAGCGAGAGCGAGCGAGAAAAAACACACACACACACACACACACACACACTCCGCTAGCGAAAGGGCTGAACACGGGAAGCAGATAAGGGCTAGCGCGCTAGCGAAAACTCGGTCGCTCACCAACCCAGAAAGGAGAAAAGGAAAAGGAAAAAGGGGAAAAAAGGAACAGCGATTGATCCCATACGCACTCCCGACATGGCGGACAACGAGAAACTGGACAACCAGCGGTTGAAGAATTTCAAGAACAAGGGTCGCGATCTGGAGGTAAAGTGGCCTGGATGGCGTGTCGTATGCGCCGTTTTCGAGGCAGCCTGCTGCGTGACGTCGTTTCTCGGGGTTTTTCCCCCCCAGCGATGTGTGTAACTTCGCCGGCCGGGGACGTGGTCGTCGTGTCGGGGTGGTGGTGGTGGTGGGTGGTCGTTGGGTCGAGACCTAACAAGCCGACGACCACCCCCCGCCCGGATTTTATTATTTTTTGACCCCAAAAAATGCGACGTGGCCCTGCTGCTGCTGCTGCGTGAGACTCGGCGGCTAGCTAGCTAGCTGGCTGGTGGTGCTGGAGGAGTTAGCTTCCTGTTAGCTCGATGCTAGCCAGGCCCGTTGGGGGGACACGGCAGCTCGCTGTTTAACGTTTTTACCCAGTTAGTCCGGCCTTTTGCGTTCTCCGATGTACCCCCCCCCGGAAAGATGTACTCAGGTATAATGTATACTAAATATAACGTATAATCCGGGGAGGCCGATTTGTAATCGGACGGTACGTGTACGCCGAGCCCCGTGCTCCGGTGGACGTTAGCTCGCTATGCTAACGGTAGCTTCCTCGTTAGCTACCGTTAAGCTCGCTGGTTTGGGGCTTGGTTGGTGGTGCTGGTGGTGGTTGCAGATCCACCCATCCCCCGTCTTTACCATCAAAAACAATGGCGGAATCCGGCTAGCCCAGCCCGCCCGCCCCGCTGGCCAGCTAGCTTAGCCGTGCACCCCTGGATGTCTTTCCCCCCGGTGGGGTAAAAAAAGGGCCGCATATCGTGGCGAAAGCGGCACAAACGGTGACGGATGAAGTTACTTTGCGTTAGTTTTTTTTTCGCATGGAAGTTGCGCCCGTAGCGACGTTAGCTAACCCCCCCTCCAACCCAACCTCAACCCCAAACCTCAACACATTTTGGACCAAACTCCGGGTTAAGTTATAACATGTACATATATAAACGGCTGTAAAAATGTGCCGGCGTTGAGGGCCGCCGTGTGACCGTTTTGAGCACCGGCCCTAACGTCCTGTTTCAACCCGGCGGTGAGCAACGCGAGCCGGCGACACAACGCGCCCATCGCGCCTGTTTTAAGCTAGCGCTAGCGCATCAAACCGGCCTGTACAGATTTACATAACGTCCCTTTTTCCTTTTTTCTTTTTTTCTTTTTTTTACAATTCCCCCCGCTAATGGTCAAATTTAAAGGCCGGTTTTTTGTGTCTGATGTACTATATCCCTTTTGAAGGTGTGTGTGAGGATATTTATGTCGTATTAAGTGAAGTTGTGTTTTTAATGTGGCACACTTTTGGTGTCGTCTGGTGTGAGTAAAACCGCCCCCAACTCTTGTCTTCAACGTGCCACTACAACGCAGTTCAATGTCTTTCGTGTGCCGTTTTAAATGTTAATAATTATAATAAAAGCCGTGACAATATTGCCATTGCATCTTGTGTTGCAGACTATGAGAAGACAGAGGACTGAAGTCGTTGTGGAGCTGCGCAAGGTAAAGAAAGTTTACATGTTCACACGGTGTGTGAAGAGCAACCACCTCAACCCCAACATTGTCGCTGTGATAAACGGTACTTCCTGTTGGCTATGGGACTTAAAATGCTTGAACAAAATGGTCTCACCTTTTTCTTCTGTGTCTGTTTCTCTCCGACAGAACAAAAGGGATGAGCACCTTCTAAAGAGGAGAAATGTTCCCCATGAGGACATCTGCGAGGACTCTGACGCTGACGGAGATTTCAGATCGGTATTGGTCAACTTCACACCCTTTTTTCCCCTTTTCGCCGATTATCCTTGTGTGGTATTCCAATGCCTGGAAATGATTGTGGTATCATGTTAGCCGCTGCTGTATCACAGATAACCGGGCTGACCACCTGATTTGTGGTTCACGCTACCAAGTAAAGTCCTTCATTTTGGACTCAGGTTTCCGCAGTGAAACAAGTGTTTCTAATGGTCCTAAATATTTCTGCAATAAGGGGTCTGAAATATTAGTGTGATTGGAACAGGATAATAACTTCTCTTAGGATCATTTACATTACTAGACCTTATAAAGTAACATTATTGTGCAGAATAATCAAATTATCTTTCTTTATATCTCCGAGTTTGCCACACAGTACATCAGCCTTGCGTGGTATTCAGATTGTTTTTCCTGTGCTGTTGTGCGATATGACATTATCTCTAATTTGTTGTTAAAACTACCACTTGGAAATCATTGCCAGTTGTTATTTTTAGAGGAAAGCTCTTCATTGCGGGGTTGTCATCAATGTCAGAAGGTACTTTAGATGATTGGATCACAATGTGAAAGACAACTTAATCCAGACAGCCCAAACTGATTACCAAACGAAGTACTCCTTTAGAGACTAGGTTAGTTCTAGATGGGTGAATAACATCTGAACAACACATAGCTATGGTGCCACCAGAATGGGTTCCCTGCATCTTGATCACCCTACCAATAAACCAGGCGCAATACCAGTGGACAACCATATGGAGAGTAATTAAAAGAGCCGGGGATAAACAGACTAATGCCAGAGAATGAGAAAAGACAAACGCAGAAACTGAATAAAATTCAACAATAAAGGAATAGACTGGGGTGCAAGCTCCCTCAGGTGTCTGCAAGCATTGCCTCTGCTGCAGTTTCCCATAGAAGGGTTCTGACGGTCTGCCAATTTTGGCTGGTGCACTCATATGTGGGGAAATGTGTATCCCATGTCTGCTTTAGCTTGAATTACGATAAAGCGGCGTGTTTGTTCTCCAAGTGCATTTGTGACATTGACTGCATGCTTGCTAACAAACATTCCTCTCTTTCAGCAAAACACCTCTCTTGAAGCAATAGTACAAGTAAGTTGGCAGCACGTTGTTTTCTTTTCTACATTCACCCTATTTGGATGACCAGTTATACATTTAGCAGTCTACTATCCTTCACTATTGAATGCATTGATTTACAAAGACATTTATGGGATGTTTGTGTTCCCTTTTGTATGTATGTGTACATCTCCGGCACATGTCATTTGTTCTGTATGTCAGAGTGCTCTTCTGACCATAGTGAATGTTGCGTTGCAGAATGCCACCAGTGATAACCAGGGAGTCCAGCTAAGTGCTGTGCAGGCTGCCAGGTACGTGCTAAGCCGCCACCACATCGTCCCAATTTCCTCTTCGGCAACACAATATTGACAAGGTGTCTTACTGCAATTTTTGTTTGACCTTTTTGGAGTGCGAGTGTTGAGTGATTTGATTTCCTGCATGTCCTCGCCGGTTGATTTGTGAGCCAGGGAATTCTGCACCATCACCCCTAATTTAAAAACCTGTCAAAAGCTATCTTGTACATGAAATATGGTTACTAGAAACGGCACCCTGCGTTGCCACCTCCAGGCGTCAACATTGCTATTTTTGTTGATATGAATGGTTTTGATTTTGATTCATAAGGCCGGTGACTTTATAATCAGACTTTATTCCTGTCCGAAAGTTGGAACTACTACTACTGAACATGCATGAATCTCTTGATCTCTCTCTTTATCTTTCTCAAGAGCATTATTTTTTTGTTTTAAATTGGCTGCCACCTCCTCTGCCCTTACTCATGACATGTATAATATGTGTAATCATTGGGCTGAGGAACAAATACTGGATGTTTTTAAATAACATTGTTATTTCCCCTTTTTGTCTCCATTATAGGAAGTTGTTATCCAGTGACCGTAACCCCCCCATAGACGATCTCATCAAGTCTGGCATCCTGCCCATTCTGGTGCACTGTCTGGACAGAGATGACAAGTAAGGATGCATGACAAAGTGTTGGGTTATTATAACAAGTGTCTTCTTGGAGGCCGGTCGCCGCAACGTGGCTAGGCTACCTTTCCAAGTCGTGATGCTTATCTTTGCTTCAAAGTTGTTCTTGTGTGCATGTGGGGGCTTAGCCTGGCCTACATTTTTTCTTTTTTGCAGGCTGCTGCACTGCTATGCAAATGTGTTCTATTTTTCACCTTTTTAAGCAACCGCAGAACATAAATGACTCATCGGCATCCTCGCAAGCTGTATTCGACTGCTCCCCCAGGGGTGGTGTCTAGCTCATGCCTTTCTCCTCTCCCCAGCCCCTCTCTTCAGTTTGAGGCAGCCTGGGCACTGACCAACATAGCATCAGGGACCTCTGAGCAGACCCAGGCGGTGGTCCAGTCCAGTAAGTACACACATACACATACAGACACCACACCCCCCCCCCCCTCTCCCCCATGAGGTTTTGAAGGTTTCACTTCCTCTTCCATGAAGTGGTTTTGATAAAGTCAAGGGTTTTGTACGGTGTGATTGAGCCGTGATGACAAGTCGTCAGCAGCCTGTGTTCACTGTTTTATTTCCCCATAGATGCGGTACCTCTGTTCCTGAGGCTGCTTAACTCTACTCACCAGAATGTGTGCGAGCAGGCTGTCTGGGCCCTGGGAAACATCATAGGTGAGTGATCTCAAACCACAATTGAGTGATGTTTTACTGTCACGGCAAGTACTTTTGTAAACCGTTTCAAAATGTATTCCATGACATAATGTCTCCTGTTTGAAGGCCATTCACACTTCCTGCACCCACCCAACCTTCATTTTGCCACATGTTGATTTGCATCTCTCTCAAATAGGCCCTTTTCACAGTAGGAAAAACACAGGTGTATATTAATGCCATAACTAATGTACATAACATTAATTATGGGTCAATTTGATTCGGGTACGGCAGTGCACCAGTATAGACACAACTAGTCAAGTAAATGTACATTGAACATTTACATGCATATCTTCTTTATTAACACAATAAAAATACATGAGATTACCAAGTATTGTAGGCCTATGTGAACAAATCAGTTCAACAATTAACGATGGAGGATGTCGTAATGATGTACATCTTAAGAAAGAGGCAAAAGCAGAGGCAGCGATGTAGACGGCGGTGGTCTGTGACGCCATTAAATACATTGTGACATGTGGACGGAGAATTCTTTTCACTAATATTACCAATGAGAGAAATTGATGATGAACATAATTTCCAATACTTTCGGATGTCCTATGAACGTGTCTTGCTTGAGCTATTGGCTACACTGCCCCCACGATTTCCGGTGGTACTGCTCCGTGTCGTCCGTATCCGTAAGCTTTCAGAAAACATGCACAAATACAGACGAAATGAATGCAGAGTATGGATAGATGGCTCTGTTTGTATACGTATCGGACGTTGAGCATAAACAAGCCTTTATGGTACATCTGGGGGCGTGGTGATTGTGATTGTAAGAGAGAGTCTAGACCTTTTTTTAAATTTAATTTTGCAGTTCAGCCATTTCACAAAACGTAGAAAAGTAAAAATGCAAATGAATCAATTAAATCGAAAAAATCGCCCAGCCCACATTGACCATGCTGGTGCTATGACAGACATGAATAAAACCACCCTTATATTAAATTGACAGGAACAGGATGTTACCTCACCCTACCCCTGACAACCTGTGAAAAGGGTCCATTGCAGAGAGGCTGGCACTTCCTTTATTTCTTTCAATAAACTTGAGGCATGTTGTGTGTCCACAGGCGATGGCCCCCAGTGCAGAGACTATGTGATCAGCCTGGGCGTGGTCAAGCCCCTGCTCTCCTTCATCAGTCCCTCCATCCCCATCACTTTCCTCCGCAACGTCACCTGGGTCATGGTCAACCTCTGCCGCCACAAGGACCCTCCGCCCCCCATGGAGACCATCCAGGAGGTATGTGTGTGGGAGTGTGTTTGTGTGTGGACTTTGATCAGCTAATCGAAGCAGTAGTGATGAGGGTGGTGTATATTAACCAGCAACAACAGAATAATAAAACTGATTTGGATAACGCAGATTATCTAGAAGTTTACTATTGTAGTACATCCTGGGGCTGCAGTTAAAGGACAAGACCAGCGCATTACTTAATGCCAACATTCCTAACGAAATTACCTTTTCTGTCAAGTAGTGGCTCTGAAGGGAATGGCAGATATATCCGTTAACATGTTTTCCTTCAAGCATAAGCAGAGCTGGGGAATCGTACCATCTCTAACTTGTAACCAGTTTTGTATTTAACATTGTTGTAGCAATCGTGAGGCGTGTTTGCTTGAAAGGAAGTTATTGAACATTTCCGTTTTCTTTATCTACTTCTAATCTACTTATATACTGGCACAAAACGTTTATAAATGCACTGCGAGGGCAGGTTCTGTGGACAGTCTGCTTTTCCTCAGAAGCTTTCGGGGCTTGTGTCATATAAAACTTTTCAATGTTAATGTGATCAGCTGCCCTTTGTCTCCATTTGACACCGACTGCCAGCACCTTTTTTACTTGTGTTTTGCCCCATTGGATAATCAGATGACAATCATATTTCGCATGGATTTGTTGGGCAATGAACAGTTTAGTATGATTACTGAATAGGGTTAACCAATCACCACCACCACCCCTCAGGGATGTTCAGACATGATCTATATCCTTTAGGCCATTATTGAATTGCTGTATAGATAGATGAATGGAAGTTCAAGTGCATACCGTTACTTAATGCTCTTTCATTTGTCTTGATGTGTCTTGTTTCTATCATCTCCTCAGATTCTCCCAGCTCTGTGCGTGCTGATCCACCACACTGATGTTAGTGTGAGTATCCGACCCCCCATATCTCTTTTTTTTTTATCGTTAAGGTCCTGAAAATTGCATCTACATGTTTATATTATAATTAATTGTTCACTTAAACATGAAGTCACTTATGTATCGTTGCCTTCCTGCTTCAGATCCTGGTGGACACAGTGTGGGCTCTGTCCTACCTGACAGATGCAGGAAACGAGCAGATCCAGATGGTTATCGACTCTGGTATTGTGCCTCACCTGGTGCCCCTCCTCAGCCACCAAGAGGTCAAAGTTCAGGTATGGAGAAAGCTGAAGTCAAGTTTGTTATGAGTGAAACCTTTTTTTCAGATGCATATATTTTTTAAGATGTAAAAAATGTGTATCTTGAAGGATAAACCCTTGAAATGGCCAATGCCTTTTCTAAGGAAATGGCATTGGACAAAAAGCCTAACATGCAATACTGACGAATGGGGGTAGTAACCTGCGGCCCCTGAAGTCCCAGAGGTGTATTTCTCCTGTCCCAATGATTCCTCCTCCCTGCTTTTCCCCCAGACGGCCGCCCTAAGGGCCGTGGGGAACATTGTGACAGGCACGGACGAGCAGACCCAGGTGGTGCTCAACTGTGACGCCCTGAGCCACTTCCCCTCCCTGCTCACGCACCCCAAGGAGAAGATCAACAAGGTAACCATCCCTCGCTTTGCCCCGTGTGCATGTGCCATCGTCTGGAGGTGATGAAATGAGGTGGCGGTGCTTGTGTGAATGCTTCATATCAAATGGTGGTGGGGGTGGTCAGTCAGGGCTTACGTTAGGGGCACCAACACGCTGAGGAACCCGACGAAGAGGACGACGATGACGCTGAGGAACCCGACGAAGAGGACGACGATGACGACGACGAAGAACAGAATAGGATTTAGTCGATGTGGGAAGGGTTATAAAGTTAATGGTGCGAGTGTGGCCGTATGCGTGTGATACCACTGGGTGGGGGCCAGAGGGCGCTGCAGACCCACGGGTCGCTGCTGACATCGGAGTGCATCTGAGGCCGGGTCACTCAAACTCTGAGGCCCCACCTTTCCTTCCCTGTGACCCGGCCAGTGATTAAAGCCTCATTCTGGTCCTCGCCCCACCCACAGCAGCCCCACCTACTATGCCACTCAGTCTTCGCTCTCTGAGCAGACGGCTGGTCTCTGATCCGGACTATGAACAGGCAAATATGAGTAACAGAATGTCAAGTCCCTAAGGTGACTGTAACGCTGTGTATCTGTCCCTCCTGTCCTGCAGGAGGCAGTGTGGTTCTTGTCAAACATCACAGCGGGCAACCAGCAGCAGGTGCAGGCTGTCATTGATGCTAAGCTAGTACCCATGATCATTCACCTGCTGGACAAGGTGAGTGGTCCTACCTCGCTGTCTGAATTGGTTATTTTAGTTATTTGAGTTTTAATGGCTATATGGTTTGGGAATGGTGGAATTAAAAAATGCATTGCATTCATCAACAGGGTGACTTTGGTACCCAGAAAGAAGCTGCCTGGGCCATCAGCAACCTGACTATAAGCGGAAGGAAAGACCAGGTGAGTTTTGTTTTGTTGCTTTTACTCTGTTTTATTAAAATGAAAATTAGTTTTTTTGGGTGGCAATATGATGCCAGGTTACTACGAAGTGGTTTCCTCAACTGTACCCTGACTTCCACTAGGTCGCGCACCTAATCGAAAAGCAGGTGATCCCTCCGTTCTGCAACCTGCTGACGGTGAAGGATGCTCAGGTGGTGCAGGTGGTCTTGGACGGCCTCAGCAACATCCTCAAGATGGCCGACGAGGAGGCAGAAACCATTGCAAATCTCATTGAGGAGTGTGGAGGTCAGTTTGGCTTAGGACCTCTGGATTTAACCCCCATTAATCACCAGTAACATAGCATGGTGTCTTACAAAAAAGTACATCTTTAAGGCTACTTCTGTAAAACAAGCAATATTGTGAATGTGACCTGTTTGTTTCCCAAGGTTTGGAGAAGGTGGAGCAGCTGCAGAACCATGAAAATGAAGACATCTACAAGCTGGCGTATGAAATTATCGACCAGTTCTTCTCTTCTGATGACGTAAGTGTATTTTGGACAGAGGGTTTCCTAAATCCAAACATTCGGCAGATGGTGTTGCAGTATGGCTACTTGAAACCCTCCTCTAGCCTGTTCTCCTCCGTTTGTTAGCTTTCTTTTTTCGATACGACTTAATACGAAATACGACTTGCATGACTAAAGACACAAGCGGCCATCTGTACGAGATAAATAGACGCGAGCGCCCATCTGGCAAAATGAAATGCCCACGAAGGCGACGGCGAAGCCTGCGGTGAAATAGAAGGGCTCGAAGGAGATCGGTCTTGATGTGAAATATAACTGTTCTGTCTGTATATATTACATACAATATATGAAGTATACCAATATATCTCTGAAATTGTACAATATATAGGCTAACACTAAATACAATAACTGCACTCTCGTGACTGAGACGCATCACCATGCATGCAGAATATGAGTTCTCGACAGGTTGATTTATTATTATTATTATTATTATTATTATTATTAATTATTTGTTAAATGTAGGCCTTTCCGTTCATAACCCCTCAAACGGAAAGCACTACAGCCGGTCTCTCTGGGCCGGGCATAATGGCTACTAAACATGGTAGGCCTAATGGGAAACATCGCGCGACGTATAGTTCTGATCGTAACTGATATGCGACTTGATAAATACATGGCTGCATCTCAAATTTTTGTAAGTTCTGCTATAACATAGTAGGACTGCTGGGTCCGAGATTACATCAGGGGTGTCCCTGTGTGGTCGGCCCCTCACACACGAGGACCATCGAAGCGCTGGTAGTCGCACTCTTGCACAGATGGGTGATTCAATTAAGCAATATCACACGAAAAGGACTGGACTGTTGCCAAGCAACACAAACATTTCCTGTTACCGCAGGCCAGCTACTTCGGTTAAACTAGAACAGCTGTAAATAGGAGGGATACGTGTGTAGTTAAAGGTCCCAGTGCCGTTATACTGAATATCAGCACTCATGGAACGCCTCTTGTCCAATCAAATGACTCGGTCGGAACTAACTAATGTTGTTCAATTGCAAACTCAACCTCCTGCCCCCGGTCTAGTGGGTGGGACGGGCCTGTGTTGCATCACGGGGTCACGTTTCTTTTGACTATGTATATATGTTGCAACGCAAAGCTTGCCGGTTCTAACGCGGTGCGGATGTGCCCTCGGTTTCAGATCGACGAAGACAACGCCCTGGTCCCAGAGGCCATCCAAGGTGGAACTTATGGCTTCAACTCTTCCACCAACGTGCCAACCGAGGGATTCCAGTTCTAGAAGGCGTCTGGGGTACTCTGGCGTTTTATTTGCGATGCAGCACTCTGTTCAACATAAAAAAAAAATTAGGAGAGAAAGAGCGAGAGAGTGCGAGAGTGTGAAAGAATTAGATCCATTGTGCTTGGCTCGTGGGATCCGTGGCTGCATCTTATCGAAAAGGAAAGTGTGCGGATTTCATTTTTTGGCGTTCCAGAGGAAGCTGCCCCAAATGAAGTTTGAGACGGAGAGTGGGTGCGAATGAGAATGAGTGGCTACATGTTGCAAAAAAAGCAAAAACATCTCCATTGAATGCGTCGAGAGACACGCCGACATAACTGCTATGTTATTGGAGCCGTCGTCTACAAAAATCAAACTGAAAACTACTTCAAACGAGAACAAAACAGAGCTCGACGTTTGCCCGGAGAGAACCAAGGACATAAAAAAATAATAAAGAGATCTTGAGCGATCACAATAAACAGAAACAGTAGAATTCTTCAACGACAACAAAAAAAGCGGTAAATATGAACTGAGATGAACCATAGCGCAATTTCTGCGGTCCTCCGACCAGTGTGGGCGCCACCCTCGCAGCGCCCCTCCCCCAATCGGCCACGCTATCAGACATGTGTGTGAATGGACCCATTGTGTATGAATGTCTGGACTCAGTGCTGAGGAGCCAGGTTCATCTTCTCCCACAAGAGGGCCCCCCGCCCCGCCCCCCCGGGGCGCACCACCCGCCCCCCCCCCGGGCGCCCCCCCGCCCGCGGGCCGCCCCCCCCCC
>JAOPJH010000045.1:860393-873012 GCA_027122575.1 Merluccius polylepis
CTAGTGGTGAATACAGTGAACCGGGACCGTACCGGGTACCGGTCTCACATGGTTCAGGGTTCAAACCCCCCCCCCCATGTTCCTGCGGTGGGACGCAACCCTCCTGCCTGACATAAGCAACAACACCGCGCCGCCCGCACACACATCTCTTCGCCTGACCACAGGCTGCACCCACGCCTCAGACTCCGTGGGGGGGGGGAAGCATGAGTTGGTACGGTGCATCAGCAGCGCAGATCTTCACCATCCCACACGCGGTGTGAAACAGAAACTCGGCTGACGAAGGCCTGCATCGCCGCTTACAGACTTGCTGACTGACTACCGACCTTGTGACCTCTTGGCGGTTGATTGACAGCCCCCATGCTGCTTCTGTGCCCGCACTTTATCCCCCGAATGACGTCATCACGCGTGCCCATATAACATTATTGTGCTTTTTATAGCACTTGCTGGCAGTAAAAAAAAAAATATATATATATATATATACACATTTACATCTTTTTACGAGCACACAATGTGAAGTAATACATAACATTAACCCGCGTGTTGCTCTTTAATGAAGTAAGCCGAGGTAGGGACCCGTCCTGTAGATGGAAACACTGAACCTCCAGGAATACACGACTCCACACGGTTCAGATTTTGTATGTTAAAGTTACCTTTTTAAAAACAAACCACATTTCTATGTACGCACTTGTACCAGATAATTGATTCTATGCCTCCAACTCCCCATAATAGCAACTGGTTTAGGAAACAGGCTTCTCGTGGGGTTATGAATGGTGACTACAGACCTCAGACCTGCAGATCCAGAGATAAGAGATAAGTAAATACTTGAGCTAATTTTCCTATGACGCCGTTTTTGTGTGCGACTGTGGGGGTCATGATGCGTAACCTTCCTATCCAATATTGATCAGAATCAGGTTTATTGCCAAGTAGCTTTGTACTTACAAAGGAATTCGACTTGGTGTAATTGGTGCAAAATAAACATTAAGTAAAAAGAAATATCAAATAGTTGCGCTCACGAATCCTGAACGATCAATACGCGCCCGTTTAGTCGCACCTAAATCCAGTTGTACTCGGCAATGCGTTCCATGAAGCAAGCATGTACAGTTCACTCGGTTTCATAAGTGATCAGATTAGATTTGATCCAATAATCTAGATTCAGCAGTTTGGCGTTTCGTATTTTATTAGACAGACTAGCCAACTGCATTTACAGAAGTTGCATGCAGCTGGCTATGAGCAGCAGAACAGATCATAAAACGAGGACAGTTAGAAAAAGTGGAATAGGACAGATGACATGATATTTACATGAGTTTAAAAAGAGAAAAGCTAAGAATGTACAAGTATCTGATTTAACTTCGTCGCTCTAAGCAGTGACGGCCCCCTGCTCTTTGAACACGATGGTTTTAGGGTTGATGCCCACGTTCTTCGTGGTGTTGTGAGTTTTGTAGATGCCAATGAGGCGATCGGCGATCTCGAACATGTTGTTCCTCAAGGAGATGATAATGAACTGGGCATTCTTGGTTTGCTCCTGGACAGATGACACACAGGGGTGGTGGGGGGGGGGGGGGAGAGACATTAGTTGCGATTATCCTGAGTATCACATAGCACAGCATTGCTCTGAATAGCCCATTTAACTGCAACTCTGAAAATAATTAAGTCAGCTTCTATCCACAGCGCTTTAAACAATAGGCGAACTCGGTGCCAACAGTAAATAAAAAATTTAAAAAAGGAGAAACCGTTTAATACTTTGTTTGACCCCAGCAACCAGAAAGCAGGTGATTTCCCAATATAGCCAGTTACCAAACCTGCATTACACAATAGAGGCATGCTAATGGGCTGGTCAGCAAGCACAGAGCAGCTGCACGATTGTGCACACACATTTTGTGCGAGTACGTTTTGAAACAATGCATGTCGTATGTCATAGGCCGTAGCATTGTTCCTCGAGGAAGTCCGCTAGACTTCAAGGATCCTTCTTGGACAACAAGAACCCCCACCCTTAACTCATCCGCCCCCAGATACTCACGTAAATGTAGCACGCCACAATGGAGACGTTCTTGAAGTCCAGCGCGGCGTCGATCTCGTCCATGAAGTACAGCGGCGTGGGCTTGAAGTGGTGCAGGGCGAACACCAGCGCCAACGAGCTCAGGGTCTTCTCCCCGCCGGACAAGTTGAAGATCTTCTTCCAGCTCTTCTTGGGAGGACGCACGCTGAATAAGAGACAAGGATACGGGGTGAGATTGGGGACATTCCAGGTGTGTAGAGAGAATCGATTATATCTTAAATTTGTGATTTGCAAATGATTTCACGCGCGAGTGGATCACGCCCTTGACGCTCGGCTATCATAAGCCTCCGATTGACGACGTCCGAGGTCTCACCTGAACATGATGCCCTCGGAGAACGGGTCCAGGCTGTCCACCAGCTCCAGCTCGGCGTCGCCCCCCAGCGTCAGCATCTGGTAGTTCTCCTTCAGCTTGTTGGTGATGATATTGAATCCGGTCATGAACTCGTTGAGGCGCTGCTTGCGCAAGTCCTCGTAGCCACGCTTGAAGTTGTCCCTCTCCGCGGTAATCTCATCCAGCTGGGCCACGCGTTGCAGGTAGAGCTCTTCCTGAGGGGAGGAAAAAGAACGAGATGCTTCGCTTGAAAACGTTACCCCGGGCCGAGTTCACTCGCCACCAGGTTCGGACTTATTTCGGCTGTAAAAGAAAATAGATTGAGCAAGATCTGGTTTAATTTAGTGATGCGTGTGTGCAGTCTTTAATACAACGCACGTCACGGCAATATGATAGGTCTTCACAGTAATGGTTATCCTTGCAATAAAAAAAAGCAGCCAACCTTTTTCTTGTACTCCGCAATAGCCCCCAAGTTGGGCTTCAGCTGAGCACACTGGGCTTCCAGCAGGGAGACCTTTTTGGTGAGGACATTGGGATCGCCGATTGCTTCAACTTCAGCGGGGTTGAGCTTAGGAAGTTCTTCGGCTGGCTTGTCACCAATAGCGTGAAGGGCCAGCTTGGAGGCCTGAGAACAGGGATGAGGATAAGCAATAGAGAAGAAGGAAATCAGAGAGGCTGAGGTTAACCAACGTGTCAATCAATCACATTTTCCTATCCGTGCTACACTTTACGGTTAAACCACCCCAAAAATATATTATAATCAAATGACAGCAATTTTCATTTACCGCTGTACCCTGCCGAGACAGACAGACCGACAGATATAAAAAGAAAAAAAAGTCTACAAAAATAACATTTAAACGCAAGGACTTATGTTATGAGGAAAAACGAGTCCCGGCACCTCTTTCTGCCAGTGTTTGATCTTGTTGCCGTGTTCGGCGACGGTGGCGTCGATCTGCTCGATGCGGAGGCGTATGCCGAGGGACTCTTCCTGCAGGGCGTGCTCCTGCTGCTGCAGGGCCTTGATCTCCTTCACCACCCCCTGGTACAGCCCCTGCACCTCCGGCAGCGCCGCCTGGAACGTACAAAGAGGAGCGCGCTGATGTATCCCGGCGGCCATCCCTCAGCACGGTGGCGGCCGCACAGGGCCCCTGCCGACGGCGGTGACTCACCTCTCCTTCCTGGCAGGCCATCATCACCTCGCCAGCCTCCTCTTCCAGCTTCTTCAGGTGCGCCGTCAGCTCCACCACCGACTTCGCGTTCTCCTCCAGCTCCGCCTCCACGCGACTCACCGTCTCCTCGCACTTCTTCAGGTTGCTGGGGGGGCAGCGGGAAAGGAACATGACAAGGTTAGCGTTGAGCAATGTGCCTGTGGGGCTGTGGACATGTGTCGTACGTAAACAGAGGAGGAACATTATGCTCCGAGCGTGCCGCGTCTCTCACCGCGCCGCCGTCTTGATGGCCACCTGGGCCTTGGTGATGGCTGAGGAGCAGTCGTCCAGCTCCTTGTTGATATTGTCAAGCTTGTCCCGCTGGGCCTTCAGCTTATGGCTGTTGATGTCCACAATCAGGGTGTGAAGCCGTTTGACCTCAGCTTCTACCTTTCCCGCCTTGCTGGACGCAGCCTCGAAGTCTAGAAGACGAATAGAATAAATAAAAAATGAAAGGGGTCAATTGCTTGAAGAGTTGACAGGTTATTAAATGCGTTGCCGACCCTCAGCGCATACTGTATATTATGGCATCGATTGGCCAACCGATCTGATTAAATGTAATGTAGGAGATCCTATGGGTTCCTATGAGGACCGTACCCTTCTTGAAGGCCCCGAGGCTCTTCTCCATCTGTTTCTGCTTGGTTTTGTCTGGGGCTGCAGCCAGCACATTGGCCTCTAGCTCCTTGATCTGGGGTCTCAGGTGGGCTTCCTGCTCCGCCAGACTCTAAACGATAACCAGAGAGGATGGAACAAATAGTCAGCTATTGGATCACAACCTGCAATGAATCGCATCACACAAATCCGATAATAGAAATGGACATCAGGGGCGTAGACTTCATGAAACAATGGCCATATTTCACCATGTTTGACATTTATAAAACAGGTTACGTTTGAAAACCGCAGTGTTGGTCCATTTCTGGTATGATTCAATTGTTCCGTTTGTGCCTGACTCCGCACTTTAATTCAAAACGCAATACTGCCCTAATGAGGGAGACAAGAGGAGACAAGAGAGGGCTGTGCTACCGTCATGCTCTTGGAGTATTTCTCCAGGGTGTTCTTCATATCCCGCAGCTGGGGTCGGAGGTGCTGAACGCTCTCCTCCAGCTGCAGCTTCCTCTCCTGGCAGCCCTGCAGCTGCACCACCTTCTCGTTGAGCTTCACCTCCATGCGGTCCAGCTGCAATACACACACACACACACACACACACACACACTCGTCTGAACAACGGCACGCAGAAAGTGTAGGCATGCTATGACGATGACGACGATGATGATGATGGACTGCAGGCAGGCAGTGTTGTGAGCTCACCTCTTCCTGGGGGACCTCTGCACCAATGGAGGAGCCCATTCGGCCCTTCATTACCCGGCCTCCTCCGGTCATGGTTCCTGGGAGGAAAGAAAGAAAAACAAAACTCAGTCGTTTTATAGACCTAGAAAGTTACACCTAAGGGATGCCAAACCTGGGAGCGAGGCTATATAATCCCTATTTTGATTTATTGTCATCTGATATTGGATCTACAAGAAAGTAAATTTGAATTTTGTAACACCCAATGTTCTGACGTACATTGGACCAAAGCGTACTGTACAATATTTGCCTCATCATATCCCCATTATTTTCTCAAAAACATATTTAGTTTAGCGGGTAGTAAAAAAAAAAGCCAGGACTGGAAGCTCGGTGGCTCGACCCACTAACCCGCTTACCGTGTAAGTAAGCAGGTTATGGTACGCCTCATAGCAACCCTGGTTCGATTCCGAACGAGTTCTACGCTACATTGCATTCCCTCCCTCTTCCAACACACATTTCCGTCTCTCTCTCCACTGTCCTGTCCATGATACTTGGCCGGGACAGGACAGTTTGTGTGTGTGTGTGTGTGTGTGTTGCCCGACTGTAGAAAGCTTGTCCACCCACCGGCCATTTCGATGATCTGTCCCTGCAGGGTGACCACCCTCCAGCGCTTGTCCTTCTGGAAGGCCATGCGGGTGGCCTGCTCCATGTCCTTGGCCACGAGGGTGTCCCGCAGGGCAAAGTAGAAGGCCGGCCGCACACTGTCGTCGTTCACCCGCACCATGTCGAACAGACGAGGGCTATTCTCGGGCGCGTTTATGGGGGCCATGTTCCTTTCCCACACCTTCATCTGGAGGCACGTGGGGACAACACAAGGAATTTCACATTTACCATTTGGCACTTTTATCCAAAGTAACTTGCAGTGAATTCAGAGGCATGTCATTAGCCTACAGGTAAACTGTGGACATTTGGGGTGAAACCCATTTAGTCTGGAAGTCGAACACTATCCACTAGACTACGATGCCCCCCCCAAATTTGACACCAGTCAAGTTTGATTTGTTTTGTTTCAGAAACTCCAGCTGCAAACCCACCAATAAGATTTGAGCTCAAAGATACTGAAGTTGGCTCATGTAGCAGAACTCAAATTGAGCCAAATCATTGTCTTACAGACTACTGGCACAGAGTGTAGCCTGCGATGTGGATTAGACAGTTGACAGAAAATCCCACTTCCCCATAATTATAACAAAGACTTTCTCTCAACGCTGCACACGTTGCAGACGTGGGTCCAACCTCTCCATCTCTATACAAGTGTCGGAGACTCTCACCTTGTCAAGACCTATGAAGGTAGCGACCCCGATGTTCTGTGTTTTGAGGAAGGTCACACATTTCTGAGCCGTGTCGATGGTGTCCACGAGAATGTTGTCCAGCGCGCCGCAGCTGGATGAAATGGCCACGTCGTACTTCTCGTCGATGGCCCCTAGGTCCCCCTGGAAAATAAAACCCATCGATAAAAGCAGGGCCCCGTATCGGCTGGCGCAGTACCAGTGTGAGGCAAGCCGTTTATCCTTACTGAGCGGCGTCAACTAGGGCTGAACGATGAATCGACATCATCGAAATTGCAATATGGCTAAGTGCAGGATCCAAAATCGCAGGAGTTGCAATTTTTTGATACGGGGAAAATGCACCATTACACATTAAGTACTGTAGTGCTGCAGAGATGCCCTGGCCTACACATTTCTTTCTCCAGGTGTCAGAAAACATGTTTGTTTGGTACAGACCCCGACAAACGTTCCATCGTGATTTTACACGTTTTGTCAGTGAAAATGAAAATTGTGACGCAAAATGATCATTCCCGCCCACCGATAGTGAATCATATCGCAAACGCGAAATATGAACTGGAGCAATGTTACGCATGGCTCAAATGAGTCATTGGCTCATGGTCTTTAGAAGAGCACTGTAGAGATCCAGCGAGTTTCTACATACCAACCAAGAGTTTGCTCGCTATGGAGGTGAACCCAGAGAGTGAGTGAGTGAGTAAGACTATAAAAGCGCGCCTACCAGTCTGCCCAGGATGCCGGGGATTTTGCCACTTTTCTTCTGGTGCATCAGGGCGTCCAGCACCTTGCCTCGGCTCCGGTTCGACGACAGAGAGCTCTTGGCTTCCTCCACCTTCTGCCTCATGTCTCTCACCAGCTCCCTGGTGTCGTTGTCCACCCGCAGCAGCTTCTCCAACTCACATTCTTGCTGTTGAACACACACACACACACACACACAACAAAAAGAGACAATCACAAACTGCACGAATAAGACATTGTGTGTCAAAGTGCAACACCCTTAATGGATACAATCGGCGGTGCGGTTGTATCCATTATTGTATCCGTCGGGCTTCACCTTCTTGAGTTCCTGTTCGCATTGCGGTATCTTATCCTGCAGGTCCTTGATGGCGCCGCGACGCTCCTTCAGAGTGTCGGAGGCCGTCTGCAGCGTTTGCTTGGCGGTGTTGAGTTGGGTCAGCGCCGTGTTGTGCCGGCTCAGGTAGAGGTCGAGCTCCGACTGGGCCAGGTCCACGCAGGAGCGGGTCTCGTTCACCGCCTTGCTCAGCTCCATCAGCTGCTTCTCTTGGGCCTGGGGATAGCGGTGTGGACTGCTGTCAAAACATGTGTGTGTGTGTGTGTGTGTTTGCGTGTCGACCTCCTCTTTAACAAAGTTCTACAGAGTAGACCCCATATCCTCGGTCGTCAGTCCGAATCAACACGCATCCACGCAGGGAAGGGACTGCGCAGGGGGTTTGTTTTGCTTCTTCCACGTTACCATCAAATAAAACGATCAAATGAATCATAGGGAAGGATTCCGCAGGCCAAAGAAACCGGGCGAGTCAGCGACTCTGTTTGGACAGGCAATGACGTAAGCAGGGAGGTGTGGGGGAGCATTTGATGAGTTTAAGGTTCAAATACCTCTTTGTCCTGCTGTAGGCCACTGGTCTCCTCCTTCAGACTCTCCATGACCTGCTTCAGTTTCTCCTCCTCTTTGACCCGGACTTTCTCTTGCTCCTCCTTGCGAGCGGTTGCTTCAGCGATGGTCTTCTCACTGCTTGCTGGCACGTTGCGCACCTCCTCCAGCTACGCAGAAAAAATAACAGCAGCAGAGGTTAATAAAAATAATATGGTATCCAAGTCAGAAACCGCACAACCACAGTGACCAGACCTGTTGAAGTGTAAGTTGAAGACATTTAATAAACTGCTACAAATGATGGCATAGCAAAAGCAAAGAAACACCCTGCTTAATCTGAGCATGTGTAAAGGAAAATGCAATGAGGGGATTGGGAACAGGCAGAACATACATTGAAATACATTGCAAGGAGTTTGTTTGACACAGAGAAGGAATAAAAACTAAAACATAGCATATTAGGGTTGGGCAATTTTCCGATAGAATGGTATATCCTTCACGGCTGTATAAAATGATGTGTCCATATCAATACCGTCTCAAAATAGGTCTTGTTGTCAGCGCTTGTTTTTCCTTGTTCTGGGCTCGTGCTTACTGTCTACTGCTGTCATTTGAGGCTAGAGAATTTGATCTGACCTCAGCCAATCAGTGTGATGTGCTTGAGCTAAAATGGCAGCTAGCGCCATCAACACGAGTGAGGAAAAAAGAAAAATGACGGCCCCTGTCTGAACGACTATGTACCGATTGCAGACATTCTGAGTAGTAATAATAAGTAAGAATAAGATTAAAGTTGGAAAACTTGCTTTATTCTCACAACATGCTTGTGTCGGAGAATAAAGGCAGAATTCATTAATGACCTTTAGCATACATTGAGGATTTAAAGTCAACAAATCGAATTCAATTGAATGCCAGATCGAATTCCCGTTTTTTTTCTTTCCCGTAACTTAGCCCTACCTTTATTTGTTTCTGGTTGATATGCGCGCAAAGCTTAGGCTATGTAAATATTGATGGAAGCGAGGTAAAAAGTGCTGACGGATGTCTTTGTCACTCCATGACCTTAAAAAGCAGGTAAGATGAGCGCGAATGCGCGATAAAATGATGTCTCAAACTACATGCAGAATATGGAGAAAAACATGAAATACGATGCCATTGCTGTCAAGCTGGCTGGCAATGTCACTTCATTTCCCGGTGAAACTGCGTGTCAAAATCACCCCGTTTGAGGCAACCGATAGTCAGGATTAATGCTGATTTAATAATTCCTTTCAGCTTATAGGCCTAGCTGAGCCTAATAAGACAAAGTAATGAATAGCAAGCTTATGGAGGTCATAATTCCTTGCTGTCTATTACTCTATTACTCAAACATGCCAAGTAGACTTATACTGTCTTTATTATTATTATTATTATATATGAAACAGGAATGGGGAAAAGTGATTTGTCGATGATTGCTTCCACCCAGTGGCAGAAGCGAGTGTAGCATCCCATGGCACATTGGAAACAGACGTTACAAGATGCGCTCTCGCTTAATTATACAAGTTGGGCTATTGACCAACCCTAGCACATATCAAGACTTAATAAGTTCTTGTTATGATTGGCAAACAGTGTGCAGCCCTGGCAGGAATAAGGAGAGAAGGAGGATTGGGTTATGCATGTTTGTAGGCCATGTTTTGTAGGGTTAACTAGGGGTGAAAAGTGAATGCGGCTGCTGGGAGTGTTACACAAGCCAGGCCATAGTTGACTACCACACAGCAGAACACTGCTCCCAGAGGACTGCTCTGCCTCTGCCCAGCTCCCCCTCTCTCCACCACACAGCCAAAGCCCAGCCACTGTGGCTGGAGCAAGCAGGCTCTCAGAGCGGGGAGAATGAGGGAGACACAAACGTGTGTAACTGGAGGTATTTGTGTGGGTGAGCGCCCAAGTATGACCAAAGAAAAAAAAAGGAACTAGATTAGAATAACTGTAGCCTGTCACACAAATCAGCAAAGTTTAGAAGTGGCCGTTACTTCACAGCCACCTAGTGGGCAGCTAGGGAAGCTAGCCATCCTAGATGCTTGTTTTATTGAGTCGTTTTTAATGTCTGAAAATATAATTTACAGACAAAGAAAGGTTTTCTTGGATTTCGACGGTAACGAGAGGAATTTGTTCTTAGAATTTGTCGTTATTAATAAGGCTGCTTAGAAAAACGAGGCAGAAAGCTTGGTTTGAAAAGCCATGCTAAAATATGAATTGAATAGTTAAAGGATTTCCTGTTTCCATACCAGAACAGTGAAATTTAGAATAGCTCTAAATTTCTCAAGCCTGGAACTATTTAGTTGTAGGTTTTTAGCCAGTGATTAACTTGATTAATTCAGTTAATAAGTAAAGCAAAGACTATCAAGAGTGAGCTATGGCTGTAATCATTGAAGCTCAATGGTTTATTACAGCATTAATGATTTGACTGCTTTATTAAAGCGGTCAAATCATTTTCTGTGAAAATCTGGTTATTTCATAGGCAGCCAACAGTAACAGAAGTCTTAAAATTGACAGCCATGCCCAGCAACTGTCAAAACAACAGAGCGGTCAAGCAGACTCTCTCGCTTACTCTACAAGTGATGCTAATAAATCTGATCAGGGCTTAAGTTTATATCCATAGCCACTGATGGATGGAAAATGGTTTGTTTGATTACGCAATAGATCAATTACATATAGGTATTCTGTAAACCCTGGAGAAATGCTCAGCCCCCCACAGCCCCCCCCTCTAGGCATCAGAACAACAGACCGTGTGTTTTTAAGGCAAAGGAAATTGTATTTCTAGGGAGCATGTTTCACTATTGGCCAGTGGACAAAATGAAAAAAATACTGACTCTTTCGTCCCAAGTCACAGTGCATGTGAATATTGTTTATTTATGTGAATTGGTTTCAAAATTGTCTACAATTAGCCCCCTTAACCTATAGATTGGGAGGGCCTTTCCACAACCTAGGCCTTCACAGAACTGAGAGACGGCCAAGTATGACAAATGGAACGACCATGGCCAACACAGGGAGACAAGCAGGAAAGCTCAGCACGATTGAATCATTCACCAAGTGAAAAACCAACACACCTTCTCTTTATCCTTCTCCAGCTGCTTCTGCAGTTTCTTGCTCTTGCTCTTTGTGTGTTTAAGCTTCTCCCGCATTTCCACGTCTTGCAGGTCCAGCTGGGTGAACTTCTCCTTCTGGGTCTCGATGTACTTGGTCAGCTTATTCTGTTTCCTGGTGAAGGAACAGCATGTTTGCTCATCCACTCAAAGTCGATGAGAGCTACTTGATGATAACACAAAAAATGTGAAATATAAATGAAATATGACTTGTGTGGACACCTAGCAAATGTTGAATCACTAAAGCAACTATACATTTCATGCTGCCAACCATAGGTTAGGTGGGAAACCTATGCTTATTTGTGATATGGTGTAATGGACATCATCACAATCACCATTTGGGGAGATTATAAAAAATACAAAAGGCAAGAAACTGAACTAATCGCATTGGTTTGGCTAATTAATTAAGACAATAATGTATTGATGCTTACTTTTCCACATTTTTCAGCTCCTGATTCATTTTCTCCATGTCCTCTGCAATCTTGGCGTTTTTCTCAGTGACCTCCTTTGTGTCCTCCAAAATCTTCTGCTTTTCCTCTTCTTTGTCCACCAGACGCTTCTGGAGATTGTGCCTAACAACAACAAGAAAAAAAATCAAAGCAAATAAGCCACAAAGCCATGAAAAACAAAGACCTAGACCACTGTTACCAATTGGCGATATAAACATTTGCACTTTTGAGCAAACACTGCACATATACAGGAATAAGTCCACCGGTGGCCATTTAAGGGCAGTTGCAGTTCATTTATTTGCCAATTACTTTGGCGGTTTGGCTCCGTGTTGAATTTTCTATTGTGCCATTTCAAAACACAAAAACAAAGATTAATGGCGATGGGTGTACTCACGCATAGTACTGGCAGAGCTGGCTCTTCTGCCTGAAGATGTCATTCTCCAGGGTGAGGAACTCCACAGCGGTGTTCTTCTCTGCCTCCAGAGCGTTCTTCTCCTTCTCTACTAGTTTCACTCTGTTCAGCTGAAAGATCACAAAGGTACTTTTAAGATTAAGATTTACTTTTATCCTACGCACACTGACAGACACCAGACAGCTCTACCCCAAATATTCTACCAGAATGTCCCATCGACAAGAAAATGAAGTAGAATAGGCAGGTTTAACACAAAAATAAATAAAATTACCAAAAATCGCCTACTACATTATGCCATCACTTACAAATTACAGTCACATCAACCTTGAATGTCATGCTCAATGTTTCAAAAAAATATATAGATAATTTTGCCTTATACATTCTTTAACATTTTTTGCAAGAGTGAATTGCCAATTGAATGTGTGCCGTTCCAAGCATTAATAAAATTTAAAAAGCTAGCAACTTCATTAAAAAAAACTTGATGCACAATGTACACAAGTAGAGCAGTTAAGTGGTGACAGGATGGCATGACATTTTTTAAATGGTGAATTACCTTCTCCCCCCTCTGTTCATTGAGTAGCTCCACGCGGCGTGCCAGGGTGAGGATTGGCTCCTTCAGGCGGCAGGAGCCAATGATGTCCTCCAGGTACTCCAGCATTCCCTCGTCGTGCTCCGTCTGGCCCTTTGGCTTCATCATGGCTATCTGCTCCACCTCACCCTGAGAGGACAAGACAACACAGACCCAGACCGACACACACACACACACACACACACACACACACACACACACACACACACACACACACACACACACACACACACA
>JAOPJH010000045.1:925416-935636 GCA_027122575.1 Merluccius polylepis
CACACACACACACACACACACACACACACACACACACACACACACACACACACACACACACACACACAGGCTCATGGTACCAAGAGAGGGCTGTTAGCGACGGAACCACACCCAGCTGTTGATGAGCCAAAACGCCACAGTGATTGAGTAGAGGACCATCTCTCGTTTGGTTCGCTCCTTGTTCTCCTCCTCCAGTAGCTGCAGCCTCCGGTTTAGTTTAATGATCTATCAGTGCAGAGAGGCACACAGAGTTCCTTTCAAACATGTGGTAGTATACAAACACCACCGCACAGAAAAAAGAAGGAGGCAGGATAGTGTGGTGTAGGGCTGCAACCATTAGTCGATTCATCGATTAGTCGATCGACAGAAAATTTATTGATTTTGTTTTTAAATAATTGATTAATCATTTAGGTCATTTATCAATTACAAATACCAAACATTTGCTGCATCATTATAAAATGAATACTTTTCTTGGCTGATTGTCAGATAAAGCAAGCAACTTTAATACATGGACTCTGGTAACTTGTAATTAATAGCAAACTGGCCACTGTAAGTCCCATTGTAAAAAAGTACCTGCTAAATGACAAAACAGTAGAAGAAGAATATCATAAAAAAAACTGACCTGACGACGAAGTGTTGCTGCATCAACGACAGCCATGTCATCAGAAGCCGCATCAAGAGTGCTATCAAGTGTGGATAATGCAAGCCTTGAAACAGAAACAAATGCACAAAAATGAAAAAAAAATAGCATGTATTCATGTTTTACAGTGTGTAAAATATAGCAAAACATTACGACAACTTTTTTTATTTACGGGTAGCCTTTTGGATGACGAGGAGGAGAAAGCTGAAGGAAAAGAGAAGAGAGCAAATTCAGCTAGAGAGTTTCAGTACCAGGTACAGTTACCTGGACTCATGCAAGGGGTTGGAGCTTGACGCCGACCCCCCTCGAAGTGACGGTTTGCTACAGAGAAGGACATCGTAGGGAATGAGAGGGAAAGGAGAAAGGGAAAAACAGGAGACAGAGCAGAAGACATGCGAGACGTTTATCCTTTCGGAAGATAAAACAAACATCTAAAGGTCAGCTATGGCTGGAGCTCAGTTGAATTGCCTTCAGTATATTGTTATACATTTGTGGTATAATTAATTTACTCTAATGGCTGCAGACATTGATCCAGACACCACAATTTTTGAAAAGCAATGTTGTGGTGACGCATCTTTCTGTATTCAAATCGATTTAAAATGTTATAGTGCTGTATTAATAATGTTATCAAAGATTAGCAATTAGCCTGCAATAATCCTGTTGGGTGGATGCTGGGTGCATTTCACTCAAGAACACTGCACACCCAAATTCACAGGTGGCGCCAAAGGACCTTGTCTTTATATCTGGGATTCAATGGCACACAAGTCAATATAAATCTTAGGCAATGTCTGTTTCTGGCTGTTCTCAAATCTATACAGATGCATGAGTCTTTATCACTTGTATCAATCTGAATGATTTCCCAGACAAGTGATACAGACTTGCAATAGTAGGCTTAACAGATGGGCTCAGCTAGCTTCGGTCCCCAGTCAGGGTGTTTGATCGGTGGGTCACCTGCGCGGGTTCTCGTCCAGGACCTGCAGGACCTGCTGGTATGCCCGGCGCGTGGTGGTTTGGATGAAAGACAGAACGCCGCTAGTGCTGTACAGGTTCTGTTGGTCCTCAGCGGTGAGTGGGGGGCAGGTGCGAACAGGGGCAAGGGAAGATGGGGTTGCACTACCGGTGTGTGGGTAGTAGTCAAACCACAGGAAAGACGCAGAGGCAGGAGTGGGTATGTGGGATCGGGAAAGAGGTAAACAAAAAGAGAGGGAAGGGAGAGAGAGGATGAAGGAAAAGAGACGGTCCTCGACTTTATAACTACTGCACAGTTGCTAGCCAACGTATGTATGGAAACAGTGTTGTACATGTGGATCCAGCAGCCAGGAGCAACTCTCCAATGCACCCAATAACAAGGCCAACACCAATTCAGGAGGAGGAGCGGGTGAAACAAGACGCCAGGGACAAGCCACAGTGCAGAAGTCATATAGGGTTCCCAACACATTTTCCAAGTCAGAATTTGTTAACTTCTTTGTTCAATTGATCTTTATCATGCAATTAGAAATATAAATTGTAAATGTTCCTCAAGTTATTCAGGAGAGAAAAGTGAGAAGCGAGAGAAAAATACCTTACTATACTGAGGTAAGATGAATTGAATAAATTAAATGATTTGACTTGAAGCCAACTTTCCAGAAATGTGTAGGAACACTAGGAACCAGTATTAGCAATGTTATTTCATTACCAGTATGAGAACATTGATCGACAAAAGTAATTTGCATGCAAGGTTGCACGTCACACCGATACTTGAACACACGCGAGCCAAACAAGCGAACACAAACAGAAATCAAACGAGGAAGTTGTAAATGAAAAGCAGTTGCACGCAGACGATGAGGCAAGCAGGAAAGAATGAGCCCATAAGCAGTCTACCCGTTGGAAGTAAGAGAAAGACACTCACGAGGAATCGTTTCTGGTCAGCTGGCCGCTGTGACGCATCGCTGTGTTCTCGCTCGCCGAGCGCTCCCGTCGTTGTCGCCCTTGGGGCCTTAGCTGCTGAAAAATAAAACACACTACTTTTGAGCAAGGCGAAAGTTATGCACGGAGGGGATGTGCAGGCATGATACCGTCAACACTAACTTTTGACTGAATTTTCAAACCATTCTTCTGATCGTGCCAAATATCTCTAATATTTTTTAAATGAAAATCAAGACATTTTGGAAAGTTGTGCATTAAAGTGATTTACAGGTGTGATACTGTGAAGTGTCATTTGACTGAGCAATTCTTCAAATCCAAAATCTCTAACATTTCTAAATTAAAACTTTCCTAGAATTGAACAATGAATCCAGTTACAATGTATTTTCAAGGGGGAGCATTGATTCAGTGAAACTTGATGCTACTTTGTCTTCAACAGTCCCTTACTTCTTCACTGGGCGGTGCTTGGACCGTACTGCGCTCCATCTCCATGAAGTCTATGGGCCTGTCGTTGAGCGTGAGGACTCTGGGTGGGGTCTTCAGTGACAGAGCCTCCAGTGGTGTAGACTGAATGAGGTCCAGGTCTCTGGGTCTGGAGAACTGGTGCTCATCCTCGTCGTCGTCTCCTTAGGGCACACATAGGGGGAACACATTTCAAAACACTATATATGTTCTTACTGTATGTTTGCTGGATAATGATTGTAAGATGATGAATGGATCTTTCTACTTTCTCTTTTGAAACAGGCTTTTATCTGGTGTGTCAACAGCTCAGAGAATACCATGAGATAAGAAATGAAATCAACGAAAGGCAAAGTTCAGTATCTGTGTTAGCAATAGGGCTTGTACATCGCAACGTCACATCGCAATGACTGTCACCTTTTTTTCGAAGCATAGGAATGTTAGTTATTCTATTGGTAGTAATGTTTTAATCAGGAAATTATTTGTTATTATGGGGAGACCAACCTGAGATCACAATTCTCTCTGGAACTTGCATCATGACACTACTATGGTGGAAGTCATGCAGGCCACTGCCCTGGTGGTCAGAGTAGGGGGCCACTTTGAGCATCTCAGGGATGCGCATCTGCTGGCTGATGCCCTCCGTGTACTCCAGTTCATAATGGATACGGTTCATCTCCGCCATGTCTGCCGTGGGGGAGGGGAATGCTGCTCCGTTCATTTGGCTGTAAAACACAAGAGAAGACAGATCTTCACATGACTGTATTATTGATGGTAATCAATGACAAGGGAGCTGTCAGGTCATAGGTAATAACGTGACTCCCAAATTCAATCATGCAAATTCATGCTGAATATCTGGTACAACTTGAATATCTGGTACAACATGAACATGGTACAACTACAAAAACAACACATAGGAGTCAGTGTTGTTATCCATCATAACCTGCTGGAATGTGTATTGGAAGATGAGTTATGACGTTAACACATGTTAGGGTTAGGCTTTTCTATCTTTCGTTTTGCAGCATTGTATTGAGAAGACGCCCATGCTGCGGTCATGGGAAGTCTTATGATGGCAACCAAGGGACCCCAGCCTTCCCATCGGTGCTCTGCAGCAGACCATCCCACACGACATCCTTGAGACACGCATCTTTCAATCACACAGTGCATGTGTTCATTCATGCAAACAATTAATAGATAATCAATACAGAAGTCACGGGTTTGCATACGTTAAATGAACAGGCGCGCATCATCTGCATGGTTACGGTATCGTTTCAACGTGCTAGTTTTGACAACGACGGCTAGCCAGCACTTTAGCGCCATGTCAAAGCTAGCTAGCTGGGTAAACCAGGCGCGTTGCTTACCCTGTGGTGTTGAGGCTAAGTCAATCTCCAGAGAAATAGCATATAGAAGAATACAGAATACTGTCTTGTCGTCGTGATGTTATTTGTAAGACTATGTAGGTCCGCGCACCTCCTTCCGTGTGTCGCCTGTCCTCCTGTGAACCACACAGAACCCGCAACGAAAACAAAGCAGGAAGTGACGTTATGCAAATTTGGCCTCGCGTCATCCAAATTAAACCACTGCCGATTTTAAATGTGCTAAAATAATGTAAATGTAAAGTATATGTAATAAAATACATTTGTCGTCCCTTTCCTTTTTTAATTCACGTTGTTTTATTGTAACAATGAGGAATAGTAATAATCTACTACTACTACTACTACTACTACTATTACTACTACTACTAGGCCTACTACTACTACTAGCCTACTACTACTACTACTACTACTACTACTACTACTACTACTACTACTACTAGCCTACTACTACTACTACTACTACTACTACTACTACTACTACTACTACTACTACTACTACTACTACTACTACTACTACTATTACTACTATAACTACTACTACTACTACTACTACTACTACTACTACTACTACTACTACTTATTCTATTTTGCGAGTGTACTCATGCTGTATTAGCGTTACTGAAGGTTGTTATGTTTCCACTTAGTCATGAGATCATATTACAATCCCCCCCCCCCCAGGCAACAAATGAGTGAAAATCAATCAGTGTTCATGATGAATAATAAAATAACAATAGCATTGTTAATATATTGCATTTACAACCAATAGTGAGATTGTATTGATCTAGACAGAACAGCAGACATTAGGCTGGTGAAGGGCCCAGGCCTCATGTTGCTGTGTGCTGCTGCAGATGAGTCCATAGGGTGTTGCTATGAAGAACATGATGGCCAGTGAGCAGCAAACCCTTTGCCAGTACAATGCTATAAAACAGAGAGCATCCAGTCTTTATGTGGACTCACTGCTGACAGTGTAGTGTTAGTGACAGCGTAGCAACGTGTTGCAGTCTGAAATGTATTGGGTTATTGTTGCCATGTATGGTTTTGTTCGTGCAGTTCTAGTGATGTCCTGTAGATGTCCTCCTCACTCACCTTATTCTTGTGTCTGTACCAAATTCTTTCACATCACCAGGAATCACACCAGCACAGATGGCAAAGCAAGCAGATAAAGTAGGTTTATTCACAAATAATTTATAGGATATTAGAGTATGTAAACAATAAAATGTGAATTACGTTGGATTACCGCATTCAAGAGCATTACACTGAAGACTTTGAATAGTTACATTTTGTACCTAGAGAATTTCCCAAAAGTGTTTTAAGTTTAAAAGCAGGGGTGGATTTACGAAGGCCTTTGAGGAATAAAATAACATGTAGGTGTAACTGTTGTTGCTAATACAATAGTTACAGACTATACTCGCTATAATAGGGTGACAGACCAGGATCATCACATTTGATTAGTTATTCATTGCTGATGAACTTCAACAGAGTTTACCTTTATTTGAATGAAATATGGGTGTTTCCGATAACGTTATGCTTTATGCATGACTACCAAGGTTAGGGTTGTGCAGTATTACCAAAAACACAACTCTCCAAACCTTCAAGACATCCTCACACCAATTTTGCCCCCCAAATTGAATCCTCTAGCGCCACCAACAGGCCAAAGTTGGGCTTACTTATGTGTTCATAAGTTTAAAAAAACATGGACTTCCATTGTTTTCCTTTCTGCTCTTGTGTTTTCCTTGTCCATGAGCTCAACACACTTTATGTGTTTGTTTCTAGGTAGATTTTAGGACACTATAGTCCAAGAGGGAAGCATAGTGTCCAGTTGCCTATTGTAGGATTGTTGGTTTACAGCCAGGAAACGCATGCTGTATTTGGATTCAGAGGCCGGGCAGTTGTGCGCTGGCGGCAGGTGAAGACAGGATTTGCCAACCTATTTATTCCTCTCAAAAGCAAATCACCTCAAATGTAGGCTATATTGGAATAAGTCATAATAGTAATCACGGCAGCAAACCCATAATAATCAAATTTGCACAAAATAAAGGCATATGGCGTATGTAGATTCGCTTTTTGGACGTCTTGCCCTTCGGTCCTTCTCACAGTCTCCTGCGCTAAATTTAAAGTCGCCCCGGCCTTAAAAGGTCGTGACGGTGTCTTGGACATTCTGCCGAGTGGCAGCAGTATTTTTGTTCTGTGGACCGTCGTCCTGTCCACTGCCCCGCACCCTTCACCCCAATCTGGACTGGCTTTAGTTTACTTTTGGAATTGTACCTCGCAATTTCTCTTGTTTTCCCACAACTGATTCGTTGTTTTGGTGAGTGCTATTTCTGTTCATTATGTTTTCGATTCATTTCAATTTTTAAGTTAAAGAATCTTAAAGAAAATGTAGGCCTATCTATGATGATGTAATAATGTTTCTATTAACATTAAGGCTAGATCCTACTAACTACATTTGTGTTTTTTTTTAAATGTTGTGGATCACAACGCATGCGTAATTGCTTTGTAATGACACATTATTTGTCATTAATACAAGCATTCATAATAATTCTATAATAATCATAATTCAGAAGCTCTATCTAATTAACACCTTACTAAGGTGTGCGCTTGCATGCAAAGTTATAATGACCTCATGGTAGAACAGGCAAATAATTCCCATTACATATTAAATACAACATTTCTGAAAGTCAGTTTCATAGATTTCTAACATTTTACAACCATAATAATATAGTGTGCAGTGTCACCTTAGGGGTCAGTGTTATTGACAAAAGAGTGAGGGCACATTGTGCAACATGCCGGTATGTTGCGTGAAGGTATGCAGTAATTGTTTCTTTGTTACCAAACATTTACATAATATTTCCGTGGGTCAGATATTCCTTTGGAAGTGAGTGAGCATTGTCATTTTAGAAATACTGAATGTGTCTCTAAAATGAAAGGAAGCACAACATTTTCTAACAACATTGTGGAAATAATTTTCTTTCTGCTTCGAATAATATGAAGAACCTGGTGCCGCTGCATTTTCTTCCATCTTGCTCCATCACTTAACACAATATTCGTTATTCGAAAATAATGATTTCATCACACCAAAACCTCATCCCAACATCAACAACCATTTAAGGCTGGGCAATATTTTGGTTATTTTATATAGACTATTTATTTATTGAGTTATCAGAAAACATGCTATATCGTAATATATATATATATCGAGATATTAAATGACCTATATTGGGATAGAAGATTTTGGCCATATCGCCCAGCCCTATTTCCATTATCCCCTTAATTCCCTTTTTTTCATCAACTAATTCAATAATAGTTTAACTCGGAAGTCATCCATGCTTAAACCAGTCATCCTAATACCCAACTAAAACCAAACGCCCCCCCTCCCTAACTCTCAAATCTGTTGCCAACAGACTGAGATTAATCCTCAGAGCTGGTGAATATAACAAGGGTCATTCTGTGACACTGTAAGTTGGTGTGGTGCAGAGCCCCCCCCCCATCCCCCCCTCAGGATGTCAGGATCAGTGCTTCTGCTGGAGAAGCGGCAGCGCCATCAGCACCATCAGGAGCAGATGCAGAAGCTTGAGACGCATGAGCAGCAGCATCACTTTGAGAGCAGCTATTACCTGAGCAGCAGGTCCTCGGTTAGCAAGCAGTCCGTCTCACATGAGGCTCACAGCAGCACTCGAGGGTAAGAGTGTGGATTGGAGGCAGGGGCCAAAGGGGGTCCTTTTACCTGCCAGAGTGGAAAAATCTACCGGCCAAGCAATGTTTTAATATGTAACCCTGCATTTGTTTTACCTGCCAAATGTCAAATCGATCAGCCATTGGCTGGTGGCAGGTGTTCATTTTGGACCCTGAGTGGAGGCACACCCAGACAGGGGAATTAAAATGAATACTAGTTCTGAACTGGTTGATAATTGGAGAACAAAAAAAAACATATACCATATAACATATGTATTGACTCAACACCATTATAGTGTTTGGTCCATAGACTGTAAAGAATGAGGTTTGGTAAAGGTCTGGTCGCTGAGCAGAGGGCAGCCTTGTGTTGACCAGGTACAGCATGCTTCGTCCCTTTGACAACAGAGAGCGGGAGCCATGCTGGTCTTCATACAGTCCAACAAAAACAGCCATTTTTTTCATTTTATATTTTATCTATATTAAATAGATAAATGTTGATGCACCTCAACTTTGCTTTAAAGCAAGGTGGGAAAAATGGTGAAAATGTAATTTAACTTCAGACAAGAGTGATTTTTTTCCATCTCTGGCTCATCCATGTTATTATGGCTATTCTTTTTGGTTTGTGGGGAAATATATTGTATACAATGTTATTGTTTAATTTGTATCTGAAAGCGAACAAGCCTGAAGCGTATGTAGCAGGCCATGAGTTTAACTGACATGATCGAATATAAAATAACCCATCATATTTGACCTTAAGTATTCCCAACATGTTCTTTGTGGCGGTGCTCCTTCTTAGACACTTTGGATACAAAGACAAACACGCTATCCATCCAAAAAGCCTTGTCTTTGCTGTCATGTTTCCATGGCGGCACGTTAACTGACTAATGACACATGCCAGCTGTAGCCTATTAGCTGTAAGCCCGGAAATCACCATCCGACCACCAGACACCTACACTGTTTTGAGATATAGCTTTAACCTACAGTGGGATGTTATAATAACATCAAATATTTAACTTAAATCTCCGGCATGAGTATGGATGTCTCTCACTTTGTGTCTGGTCGGGCAGGATTAGTGTACTTGTAATGGTGTTCAACTCTCAGCCGCGAGGTGCTGGGCCTTTTTCCCCCAAAGTCCGCAGCCTACCTGCTGTAGGCACTCTATAGGCTTAAGCAAGATACTTAAACCCTACATGTTCCTGAACAACCTGTATCTGGATTTACTGCAAATGACGTCAATTGTATTTGTAGAGCCCTTAATCACAGTGACAGTCTGAAAGGGCTTCACAGGCCCACAAATAATTTGACACCCCTAACCCTAAGCCGTCTAAAGACCATGGGAAAACTCCCCAAAGCCAAGGCAAAAAGAAACCCTGAGAAGGAACACAAAAAAGGGATCCCTCCTTCCAGAGATCATGAAGTGTGCGTGCAGTAGGTGTCAAATGGGCAGATGTAATGGGAGCACAAAACAAAGCAGAAACAAAGGTTAAGTAAGATCAAGTAGCTTGGGCTAGAAATGTCTGTTAATTGACTAAATAGTATAATAGCCTGTGACTTGGCATACATTGTGCATTGTGCCGGGTCTGTTGTAGACCTTGAGTGTGGCTTTGATCTAGTCCACACTGCCAGGCATAATGCAGCCCCGCTGCACCTCGTGAAGGAGGTCAGAGCAGCAGGAATTTGAGCTGCATCTCATTGGCTGCCAGAGATATTCATGGACAGCTGGGCTATTTCTGTTGGCCAGGCAAGAGGAGCTATCCTTACGCTGACTGTACAGCGTAGACTGCTACTGAATTGGGCTTTATGTGTTAAATAATGCAAAAATGACTTCATTGCCCATCATTGGTTCTGAATGGCAAAATTGTTAACACACCAAACCTCGTGTTGATGGTAAAGGACACTGTATTGTCCATAGGCTTTGGAAAAATGATATCTTCAACATTAATATTAGTTCAACAAATTTACCAGCCACTCCAAAGTCACACTCATGGCATGTTTATATATATATACTGTATATCTATATCTATATCTATATAGATAGATATAGATATATATCTATATATATATATATATATATATATATATTGATCTCTGTCTCTGTCTCTGTCTCTGTCTCTCTCTCTCTCTCTCTGTCTCTCTCTCTCTCTCTCTCTCTCTCTCTCTCTCTCTCTCTCTCT